>LPNX010086360.1:360964-416618 GCA_001517045.1 Pseudotsuga menziesii | reverse complement strand
TGTCACTTTATCTTCTAATTTGCCGTTGACTTGCATGCATGCGGAGGGAAACTTAAATAGTGCATGCATCATTAAAATAATGCTGGGATGGCATGCACTTTTAGGGTTTGCATGCATGTTACTTTTGGGAACATTACATTCTTTCAGCCTTTTGTAAAGTTTCAGGTCCTTCTTGCCACTTAGGAACACCTTCTAAGTCTGATAGTACACTTCCTCTGCTTTCTAAGGCAGTTTTTTACCTTTTGGGATTTTTTCCCACCCATACGCAAGTTGCAGTTTAAACAGTCGCGTATCTGGTATTTATATGCGACTTGCTTTACTGTCAACCCGCGTATGATACACGACTTGTTAGTAGTGAAACTCGCGTATGCCCCTTTAAACAGTGTTTTTCCTCTTTTGTGGTTTTTTCTTCTGTTTGAAGGTTGTTTGGTAGGTCTTTTGGGGTCCTCTGCAGGTGCATGACTCCAGGGAGTTAGTGCCATCCCTTTTGGTTGTTCTTTATCTATGTGGTAAGTCTTTTTATAGCTTTAGGGTTTCTCTTTGCTCTTTCCCCCTACCCCCTTTGCTTGGTTTGATTTTTGGCTTATGTTTCTGGTCAGCCTCTGTTAGTGATCTTTGTCTAAACTTACAAGCTTATTGGTCTTTGTTTCCTTCTTCTTTTGTTGGTTAACTTCACCATGCCAAAATGTTGACTTGTCTTTTATGAAAGTCTTCTTTCCAAGTAGGGTTTATACTGACTTTAGGGCATTCTAGAGTCTGTTTGGTGTATGTAAACCAGAGTTCCTTTTGCTTTGTTCTTCTCATCTGCATACTTTTGTTTGTAAGTAGTTTTTCTTTTGCATTTATAAAAGAAAGAAAAAAAGAACATATAGTTGTTTAATATGCATGTAGATTAGGATTTTGTTTTTAATGCCCTGCATATCATTATTTTTGAAAAAAAAAAAATTGTTCTTTTGTGGCTTTCAAGTTTCTATTTGAAGAAAGAAAGAGAAAAGTTTTTGCTTTTCGCATTTCATTTCTCTTTGCTTAGTCATTTTGTTTCAACTTTGAGTCAAAACACCACATAAGTTTCACGCCATTTACACTTTAACTAAAAACAGCCTTTTAAAATGAACGATATAATTTAAAAATTATTAGTAAGTTTTATTTTTTAGGCTGCTACACCAACTAGCTCAGGCTAGACTTGTGGGATAGGGAGTTTAAACTCCCCACAAGTGTTTAAATTCAAACGTAGTTGACCAATCAATAGGTAAACCCTTTTCTATGTTTATTGTATCTGGGAAGCTCCTCTCAAACGGGAGTTAAGCACAAGGCCGCGTGGAGGCTTGGACTGAGGAGATAACCATCTGATTCCTTGTCAAAGCGTAGACCAAGGTTTTTGCACATCTGGGGATTCTGTCTTAGACAGGGTTTCGGGCTTTGCTACCCTGCCCATGCGTACGAACTAGGCTTGCGACTGTCCCCCCAGACTGTCAATATAGTTAAGGTAGCCTTTAGTCTCTTTGACATCTAGGATTCATACACAGGTACACCGGAAGGCTATTTCTGGTTGACCTTGGGCGAGCTTGGAAGGTAACCCCGATAGAAGGTGTGGGAGGGTGGTGGGTGATTCCTCTGCTTGTGCCTAAGAACATCTAGAGGGACGCCAAGTAACTGTCTCTCAACTTTCTTTTGGAAAGCATATCTTATACCTGTTTGTCTGTTTGGCTTTAGGAACTTTTTAGTAAGTGTTGTGTGGTTTGTATGTACTTAGTTTGCTATCAGGTGTGTGATTTGTACTTTTGGTTGCCTGTCGACCTCGGACTTTGTCTTATTGTTTGAAACTATGGCTAACGCCCCTTTGAACACCAACCAAGAGATCCCCATGCTGGGAACTCCTTGTACTATTCCTCTCACATGGAATGTTGGTGTTCCTTTGATGGCCAACTTGAATCTGCTTGGATTCACCCTATGGCTACCGATGTGGTTGTTTTCCACTCCAACTATCCTGAATGCTCCTGATGTTTCTCAAGTAAGCTCCTTATATCAAGGGCATCAAAACATTGCTTCACCTTCACCTATAGTTGATTCTCCTCCTCCTTCTACCTCATGCGATAAAAATACTAATACTAGTAACCGACAGTCTAAAAGGAGTAAAAGAAGGAGGAATAGGAAGAAGACACATAAGCAAGGGGGCACCCGTTCAACCTCTGCAAGTCAAGTTGAACCTCACCACCCAGCCTCTGCAGTTCATGCTAGGGGCACCTATCCAACCTCTGCAGGTCATGTTGGATCTAAGCACTCAACCTCTGCAAGTCAAGTTGATCTTCACCATCCAGCCTCTGTTCATCATGTTGGTGGGATCCTTCCAACCTTTCCAAGTCACATTGGATCCAGTCACTCAGCCTCTGTAGTTCATGCTGAGGGCACCCATATAACCTTTGTTCAAGTTGAACCTCCCCATCCAACCTCTGCAAGTCATGTTGGATCCATCCACCCAGCCTCTAAAGTTTATGTTGGGGGCACACACTCAACTGTTGCAAAGCATGTTGATCCTAGCCATTCAGCATCTGTTGTTCATGTTGGTGGTGCCCATCCAACCTCTGCAAGTCATGTTGGCCCCAGTCTCTCAGCCTCTGCAAGTCATGTTGGGGGCAGTCTCTCAGCCTCTGTGGTTCATGTTGAAGACAACCCGTCATCCACTGCGAGTCATGTTAACATTGTTGAAAAGACTAACCGTTCAAAACACAAGCCCAAGTTTCCTTGTAAGCTTTGTGAGGGAGACCACCTTACTTATAAATGCCCTTCTATCGCGGAGGTGTGAAGAGTTTGGTTTCATGGTCATCCCGTTTTTTAACATTCTGAAGTTTCTCAACAACAACCTCTCTTAGTCAAGTTGAACACAGTCACCTAGCCTCTGGTGGTCATGTTGGGGGAAAACTCTCAACCTCTGTAGGTCATGCTGAGAGCAAACAGTCAGCCACTAATAGTCATGTTGACACCGTTGAGAAAACTGGTCGTTCGAAGGGAAAACTTAAGTTCCCTTGTAAGCTATGTGAGGGAGATCATCTTACTCACCAATGTTCTGCTATCGCAGAGGTACGAAGACTGTGGTCCGAGACTCAAGAATTTCCTTCTCCTGAACAACCTATAGTTTCTCAACAACCTATTCAACCTTTGGCTGATCAAGTGATCGAACCAATCTCAAATTTGGTGGATCCCACTCTTCTTTCGGAGAGTGATCCTTATGTGATTGAACCAATGTCACCTTTGCTCAATCCCACTCTCCCTTCGGAGAGTGACTTTCACGAAGCGGTTGAATCGATTTCATTGTCGATCAATCCCACTCTTCCTTTGGAGAGACTTTCACGAAGCGGTTGAATCAATTTCATTGTCGATCAATCCCACTCTTCCTTTGGAGAGTGAAGTGTCTGCTAGTCACATTTTCTTCACTACCAATTCACAACTTACTGAACAAGGGGGCACTGAACTCGCTTTAGATCAACCCCCACCAAGCTCTCAGATTGCTTCCTTTGATTGGGATAGCCTAGTTGAGCCGCGCCTTCCTTCTAATGCGCCTTTCCAGATAAAAGTCAAAGTTGAACCATACACTGATTATAAACCCTCGAGCCTTGGTGCTATAGAATCTTCTTCAGTCGATTCTTCCTTGACTTTACCATTTGTAGAAGATAGCAAAGTCACATGTGTTTCAGTCAAAGTGACCTGCATTAGATCTTTTCTTCTGAATGTGATTATGATGTTGTTGTTTCTTGGAGACATGATTTTTAGTTGGATTCACAACTGTTTACTGGCCTCGCCTTGTTGTTCAAGTTGTAACTGCATTTGCATGTACCCTGCTCGCGCTTATGAGTCTGATGCCGGCTTCCACGCTTTTAGCTCGTTGTATAAGCTTTCATCTTCGTTCTCATCATCGCTCAGCCTGGTATCATTTTGCCTTTGCAACTTGACACCTTTTTCCTTGAGGAGACGTTCCCCGAGTGTCTTTACCTTGCTCATGTTCCTTGCATTATGCATAGGTTTGTTCCGTGCGCTTGGAACTAGTTTCGCTTGCCTCTGACACTTGTCTCCTCGCATTTAGAGCATTCTTTCTGCTCTCCTTCGAGCTCGTTAAAAACAGTAAGGAGGCCGCAAGTTGACTTTTCCGGACTTGTTAAAACTTCACGGAAAGATATGGAGTTTCTTTAGGCCCAGGTCGGACTCTTCAAAATAGACTTGACTGCCGAGTAAACTTGTCCATTCAGGCTCGTTAAGAATATGTGAATGGGCATCCACATTGGTGGGGCTATCGCTTTCTCGGACCATGTGGAATAATACGAGAAGGGAACACTCTCTTTTCTTCGGAATTGAGAAGAGTATTCGTAGGCATAGGTTTATCACTTTTCTGGACCTGAGGGACTAAACTTACGGAAAAGGAGCCCCCGGTATGAGCTTAGTTTTCTCTTTTTTGTGCTCTAGACCTGTTGCCCACCTATTTCGACTAGGTGGCAACTCCATGTACATAAAGATGTACATAGTTGTACAAGTTGTACCTTGGAAAAGTCTGAGGATTTTTTCACTTCTGCAGGGCAATTGCCCCTTTGTAAAACGAAATGTCCGCTCCCCTGCGTGGGAAAATTAATGTAATTATATGTGCTAGTGTGGGTCATATGATATGGATGCCACACCATGGAACTGGTTGTTAGGGAAGTCCCCTCATCGAGTGTTTTTTCCCCTTCCAATTGATCCAATTGATCTTGTTCTTTAACGATTTTAATTGGTTAGGTTTTTTCACTCAAAATCCTCCAAAGTGGTGACGGGCGTTCTAACAGTCAAGTCCATGGGGTGGCTAAGAGTTCAAAATGTTATTCGTGACCATGCTAGACATTTGTATAGAGTCTTGCGGAGTTTCGTTATGTTGTTGTATTTTTATTAAATTTTCTAGTTAATTAATTTCACCCCTTGGTGGTTAATTAACTCAGTTTTGATGTAATAATGTAATTGCTCAAGCACTGGCATTTTGTAATAGGGGCTATGAATGCAAGGTAAATTGCTATGAAACCCCCTAAGCCACTGCTTCGATGCCCAGGTCATTCAGACAAGCGGTTGAAGAGATAGACCAATTTTGGTCAGGAGGGGTCTATCTCCCCTAGGGAAATTTTTAATTTTTCCTAAGTCAAAAATTCATATTATTTGATTTTAAAGGAAAAAATCAAATAATGCCATGGTAATTTGGTTTGGGGGTTGCTAAGCCTAGGAAAATTTATTTAAAATTTTTCCACCCCCCCATGGCCAAGATATTAATTTTTGAAATTATTTTTAAATTTTCCTAAGTTAAAAATTGGGAAATTTTAAAATTTAATTTTAAAAATTAAATGAAGGTGAAATTTTAAATATTTAGCCTAAGTCTAAAGGTTAGATATTTTTTGGAGTAAAGGCTAAAGTCAAAGCCAAATCTAGAGGAGCCAAGTCATGGTTTAAACCCTCACTAAAGGGGGCGTCCAAGGTAAAAAAGGCATAGAAAAGGGGACGTCCTAGTTTAAAAGTGGAAAAACTCCTCTAAAGGATGGCGCCAACCCTAGAGACTCCTCTAAAGTAGGGCATCAATGTAAAAAGGGCTACCATTTTGGAGAAGGCGCTAGCTTAAAGGGGCGCTACCATGCATTTAGAGGGGCACTACCATTTTGGAAGAGGGCGTCACATCTAAAAGGTGAAGGCGCTACATTTAGTGGGGCGCCAACATTAGAGGGGGCGCTTAGCTTGGAGGGCCCACAAAACTCATCTCAAAGGAGCACTTAGTCAAAACCCTAGATCTAAGGGTGTGGATGCATTGTTGGCATGGATCAAGCACTCAAGCCATGGATTGAAGTCAAAAACCTAGATCTAGTGGTGGAGATCTAATCTAGATCTAGATCTAATCTTGGTCGTTGATCTTCAAGGGGTTGGGGTCTTCCTCAACTATATAATGGGGGTCTCACTCCCTCATTTAACAACTTCTCTCATGCTATTGTTATGCTGCTAAAATCTCTCCCCACTCTCCTCTCTTCTTTTCTTCAGCATTTTGCTCAAGCTCTAGAGGCTCTTTGTACTCAAATTTTGCCCTAGTTGGGCCATAATAGAAGAAAGCTTTGGAGACGAATTGTTGGTGTGGATCTACATTTCATGCATCTTTTGGTGAGGTAATCGGTATATATGTTTATTTGATCTGTATTTGTATTAGCTTAGATAGCTCTCCACAAAGTATTTTGTGGAGGGATTTGTAAGTAGAAGTATTTCTGCTTCCATTTGTGAGTTTTTTAATAAGATTTACCAAAGTATTTTGGTAGATTTATTAGGTACTCACCTCTTTGCTTACATTTTGCAGCTCTCTCATAAGCTTATTTGCAGGTTTTCCAAGCTAAGAAGGGCTCCTCCAAGGGTTCTTTTTTTTTGAAAATTTCAATTCGGCCTTTTTTCTTTTCCTATCCTGAAACTGGGTTTTATTCACTGTATAGTGAATATAACCCTTGTTTTAGGGCCCTCATCCATTATATATTAGTACAAGGTTTTATTTCTGCTGTTTATATGTCATTTTCAGCCTTAAAACATTCATTTTCAGCCACTAAAATTTCTGTTTTTCCATTTTTAAAAGTTCAGATTTTTCTGTAAAATTTCTGGGTTTTACACTAAATTGTTCTAACTTTCTGTTTCAGTTTTCTGCAGTAATTTCCAGCAAGTAAGTTGCTGATTTTTTGCAGGTTTTATGCACAGAAAGAGGGGGTTATGCTACCCTGAATTGCTCAGAAAAACCCAGCAAAAATTTGGTCCAAAAGAGGCCCTAAACTACACTTCTTCTCCCTCTTCTATTACATTGTAAACCACAAATGAGAGGTTCTCTTTGGGGTATTTCTCTGCTGTAAATTTGTATGAGTAGTTGCTTAGAGTTAGTTTTATTTGCAAGTTTTATTTCAGTTTACCCACCTTCCCCTTAAAGGATTGAAGTGAGGTTAGATTAATAATTTTATTCTCAGTTTACCCACCTATCTCTGTTACAGACCACCATCTCTGTAACAGAGATTGTTGTGAGGTTAGTTTAAGTATCCTTTTTAATTTCTGTTTACCCACCTATCTTTGTGACAGACCACCATCTTTGTCAAAAAGATTGTTGTGCGGTTAGGCATTGCTGCAGCTAGTTACAGTTTCCTTCCAATTTCATTTTTTGTTAAAGGGGTAACCATACAACCCACCTATCCCGTGTATCCTCTATCCACTTGTCATCTCCCTTTAGGGACTTCAAGTTGGATATGAAAAGCAGGAGAAGTGGGGGCCTAGTTAATTAAAACAACATTCTTTTTTTCTGTTATAATCTTTCACATTTCATTTTTCAATCCAAGATCAAGTACCAGCACCTCCCATAAGGGATACCGCTTGGTTGATCTTGTGGACAGTTTAAAATAAACCTTGCATGCTAATCACCAAGACTAAAATTTACCCCCTAAAATTAACCAACGACAACTTCACTATTTTCTGCTTCTCTACTCGGTTATCACCCTTCGGGGTACTCGTGAGATACGAAAGGGGATAGAGGAGTCTTAGTTAATAGGCATCCATCTAGCTGTTTTTCCTGTTAATTAAAAACAGTGACCTGGGAAGCTGCAAGGGGTAGTAGACCGTGGGGGGTCTCTAGGCGTTTTACGTCCTCCTTGTGAGCACCGAGGCATTGGGGTTTGACCTGGGAGCTACGGGTGGGCTTTGCTCCCACTTTGTTGAGCGCACCAGCATTCCTTCTTTGACTTGAGAAACACTAGATTGGGGTAGTCACACCATCGGTTCGAAAACTAAACTTCAAGAGAAAAAACCCTTAATAAAATCTACCTAAAATAAACCAAGATACATTGCAAAACCGGTTCTATAACATTTTTATTTCAGTAGCATTGCACTCCAACACTTTACTTTCAGTTTCATTTACTTTCAATTCTGCAATTGTTTACGTGGTGAATGCTTAATAACTCATTAACATTCAAAGTCATTCCATTTTTCATTTACTGTTGGTTTAATAAATTTCATTTAAGGCATTTTCCTTCTGCTTTCTCTTGTCCATTACTTAAATCTGGTTCATTTGTTTATACTGATAAATTTAGATCATCTGTACATTGCTTAGATATCTTGATTCATTATTGTTTATAACTGTATCATTTATTTGTTTATTCATCTCATTGTTAGACAACTTAACTTGTGGGATAATTAACTTAGACTGCATCCATTAAAAGTTGCATTCTCTGACTCCATTATTTAGGCACTGGTCATATTAAAAGGATTGACTGTCATTGAAATATTGCATTTTGCATTGGTTTGACTGTCATATCTCAGAACCTTAGTCTCACCTTAATAAGAGATCCCTTTAATTTGTAATCGAATTAATAAATCTGGAACTTAGTCTTCCGTAGGGACTTCCCCCCTTGGCTCTGTTGGGATCTTGCCTAAACGGAGGAGTTGTGGACTGTGGTGACAGTGGTCCCCAGCTCTCGCTTGCCCCCAAGGACACACATAGCAGGTTGAGACTTTCCTGTGTCTTAAAGTGTGAATTAGGCGGCAACAAGACCTAAACATGAAAAAGATTTCGAGTGTACTTTATCTCTTTGTCATGCTCGTTAAACCCTAAAGAACAAAGCATTGAGTTTACTATTGTAAGCCCCATTTCTCGTAATCAAATGGATCTTTCTGAGTGATCTTGCCTTCCTTCACACTCGTTAAACTCAGGCTATATGCTGCTTTTAAAGGAGCGTTGGGTAGGTGGTAATTTAACTTTTTTCGGACCTTCCTAACTAAGTACGAAAAAGGTGCGCCTTACTTCTTCGGAAGCTAAGAGAGTTCTTCTGTGATTTGTTTTATACGTTTCCGGCCTCAGGAGACTAAATTGTATGAAAAAGCACCCCCCTGGAGTCTTCTTTGGAGTTTTTAGACTCTCTAAACTATGAAAACACTGACGAGCATGTACTAGTTCGGGCTCGTAAAATCCACGAATCAGTGCTTTATCAAGCATTCTTCTGTCTCTTCTTCGAGCTTGCCAAAAATGAAGAAGATCCCGAGTTTCTTTTCTTGGACTCGTTAAACCTTTACAAGAAAGAGGGGAAGGGAAGTTCATTCACATGTATTTTACATCATGGCAGCAAGTCTTGTTTCCTTGAACAAAGCACCAGTTTTGAGTCTATCAACAATTGGGTCCTAGTATTTTGACCTTATCTCGATTCAGAGTTTTTACTCCTCCAGTTGGTCTCTTTTCCAATTATATGGGGAATCTGTCAATGTCTCCTACATTGCATATTTGTGTCGTTGGTCCTTTCGTGTCAAAAGCTGCCTAAGTCACTTTTTGTGTCGTGCTCACTGTTCAAGGATTAAACCTTTGTCGGCCATTCTGCAGTTGCCTTGACCTTTTGTGTCAGTCATTCTATCAGTTCATTACATCATGTCTTCGGCGGTCCTTGTCGTGAAATTTAGTACCAATTCCAGATCCAATTAGTCTTTGACTTACCTCGTGTTGGATGATGAAGGATGCCTTAATGCCTTCCTTCCAGCGGATCTCTTCCTATCGACTGCAACACATCTTGCTCTGGGAATGAGATTTAGAGTTTTATGACAGTACCTTGGGGATTGCAGTCATCAGTGGCGATTTCCCTTGCTATTGGGTAGTGGGAATACCTTAATGTCTCCTACTCCATGGATTCTTCAAGTGTTCGACTTCAAGTCCTTGTATTCACACTTGTTAGAATGTAATAGGTACCTTGGGGACCATTTTCATTAATGGTGGTATCCCTCGCACTTGTTAATGGTTCTCATTCTCGACCGGTAATCAAACGGTTTCCTCCATGTTTGACTTCAACTCCTTTATTCGCATGGTTAGGATTCGTACCTTTTGGGCGGTTTGGATTGAAGACCTTGGGCCAACAGTAGCATCATCATCATTTTTGCTATTGCCCGAGTTGCGTAAGACCTTGTCACATTTCATATGACATTTTGCTGAGGCATAGATCCACCTTGTATTCTTGTGGCTATGATCGATTGTTGAGCATGGATCCACCTTGTTCATTTGTGGCCTTGACTCCTTTAGATTTGATATGGCGCCTTTTTGCATATTGAGCGACCATGATAGTTTCATCAGTTATACATATGTTGGATCCGCCTGTATCTTTATGGCGATGTTTTGTATATGGACTTGTATGTCCCAGAGATCAGTTTTGTCTAACATCTATCTCTCTTTCAGGTACCTTTGTTCAAGCCTTTTGATCCTGGATTCTCTGCTCTCTCCATACTTAGTTGTTTCCTTTATAATGTATTTCGGCTATCATCTTCCCCTCTAACCTCATACATTAGGGGGCATCTGTTATAGCTCAAAATGACACATCTCTATCTGTGACCGCTTTCACATGATTTCGTCACATGTCGACACTTCATGAAAGTCACTGAAAAAACACCTAACTTGGAGGATCCATATCTTGAGTTCTGTAACTCCGTTTTACCTCTTCTATGCACCGTTGGAAAGGTATTTGAGTTAGCTAAAACTTTCCAGAAGACACCAAATTCTGAAAATACAACAAAGTACCCTAAAAATGAGATTTTTTGATGCATACGCGAGTTGCCTTAAGGAAACCCACGTATTGTACGTGACTTGTTATATGTAATACTCGTGTATGCCCTAAATACGTGACTATTTACATTGCAACCTGCATATACCTCCTGCACACGCGACTGTTGTCTCTGCAACTCGCGTATTCCTCCTGAAAATGTCAAAAAATTACATTTTTCGAAATTCGGGTAGTTTGGGTAGTTATGCAACTGACTCCTTCAGTTGTAACTACTTTGTCTTCGACCCTATCTCTTCATCCAGCATATAAATAGAGGTAGGGAGGTCCATGAGAAGAGACTTTAATCTTTGCATTGTTATGCTGGAGGAATTGGAGCTCTCTTTGCCCACACCATTGCCCTAGAAGCTATCTCCTTGTGTTGTAGAGCTTGGAGGCTGAGTTCCTTGGAGAAGAGAAGCAGCAGAACCTGATCAAGGTTTCATGAGGTGCCCAACTTGAAGAGAAGGTATATTTGTACTTCATTTCATGATTAATAAAAATGTGATGTCCTTCTTCTTCCCAAATAATTGTTCAATGTATGATTGAAGCTTTGTTTATGATCATATGATGATGTTAGTCAGATCATTATTTCATGTTTATTTGATTATCATTGCTTTATATGTAGTCATATTGGTTTGAGGAAGGTATAATTCGTTTTGCAAGTCTCTTGGAGCAAGAGGAGCAAGAGGAGCAAGAAGAGGATTGAAGGGCTGCTTGGATCAACCTTCGTTTGGTGAAGGTATGAACCATTCCAATCTCCGATCTTGCTTATATTTACTTGCAGAACTATATGCATCTCTCTTTCAACCCCAGTACGTTGATGGCCACTTAAACCCTAGCCATAGGAAACTTTCCTTTACAACATAATCCAAGTAACCTAAACAAACTGCTTGTAAATATCCTCTCTAATGATCTTATTTATCTCTTGTCGAGTAGGTAGAACGTGACCGGGGGCATCCAAGGAGTACTGGAACGGGGGAAGATGATCTAACTGGATCCCCACTGAAGCAAGAAGGCTCGAGACACCTGTGAGCCAACACTTGGTCCTGCCTGAGTGGGTAGCGCGGGCGATGGTCTCAGCAGAGCAATAAGCTAGATAAAGGTACATGTCCCGACCTTTTGACGAGTCGGCTAACCCTCGGATCTGATGTAGGAAGGAAACCAATCTGAAAATTGTCTCGAGACGGAAGGGCTGGGCTCCAAACACAGCTAGGATGATGTGCTACGGCACTGTCTGCTTACATTTGATGAACACAGAAGAAGAAGGATCTGGACTCTTTCAGCTAATGCCCAATCTGACACGAGTAGAGAGGGGCCTCAAATTTCTGATCCATATAAAACAGTGGGATGGATCAAGGTATTTGGCAGGTCCATCTTGGATGAGATATCCTGGAAGTGGTGACGAAAACATTGTCTCTCAAGGAGGGCTAGGGACCTGTACACCTTGTTAATTCGAGGCTGGAGAGCTGGTCATAGACTGAAACGGGAACCAGAAATCTCCACTCCCAAATAAGTATAAGTATCGGTGATCTTGACTTCCTCCCGTTTGAATAAGAAATGAAAGTTTGAGGGTTTTTTTACCCCATTGAAGATCATAACCTTTTTTTTGCTCAGATTCACAATCAACTTCCGGAGTTCATAGAACAGGGCTAGGGCATCAAGCTGTCTCTGCAAACCTTCTGGGGAGGAAGATAAGAGTACAATGTCATCAGCGAAAAGTAGGATAGAGATCAGGACCTGGTGGAGGAGCCACCCATCTGTTTCCTGGGTATGCTCATGGAGGAAGGTCTCTAACTCGTCAATGTAGATTCCAAACAGAGTGGGGGAAAGTGGGCAACCTTGTTTCACCTTAATGGTGCTACGGATGAACTCAGATAACCCTCAAGCTGTGCGAAGGCGGCCCCGAACAGACTCGTAGAGGCACATAATAGTTGTCAATAGGATCGTCAAGATGACGATGTCTCTGAATCGCTGTACTAAATCCTCTCTCAGAACTGAGTCGAAGGCTTTCCGAAAGTCTACAAAGCAATCGTAGACTTTCGAGGAACGGTGACGTGCCTCCTCAATCACGGCTCGGAGAGTAAAAATGTGGTTGATAGTCTGATGTGCTGGTCTGAACCCTGCCTGACTTAAATCTCTAGGATTTCTCTGTTCAAAATCACTGCAAAGCTTCATATGGAGAACGATAGCATAAAGTTTTGAGAACGTGTGGCCTACCATGATCGTTCTGTAGTTGTTAGGGTCAAAAGTGGCTCTTGACTTGTGGATCGGATGGATGGTATGATGAGACCAAACCGGTGGAAATCCTTCATGCACCACGTGATTGAAGAGATCAACCAAGTAGCTAACCAAAACCTGGAGACCATGCTTGAAGAACTTTGCTTGGTATCCTTCCTCATCTGCTGATTTGCTGTTGCTTATCACCCGGATGGCTTCTGTGACATCGTTGTTAGTGAAGAGGTGGCAGGAGGAGGGGGGGGAAGCAACATGAATGTCGGCCTGGCCGGCCGGGAATGTCATAGAGCTTGGAGGTGTGGGAGAACATGGAAGCAGGGTCAAGGTCGAGTGACAGAGGGGAGCGTCGGGAGAGGATGGTAGGCCAAAACTGTTTGGGGGAATGGGAAAGGAGGGGCTGAGAGTTCTTGTCTTCTCTGAGAGACAAAATGTCGTTTTTTGCGACGAAGGAGATAGCGGTAAGATCTTTGAATGTCGAGGTAAATAGGGTTGGAGTGGAGGAAGGCATGGCGGAGTTCTCTGTGAAGTGTTTTGCATCCCTCCTCATACCATTTGTTCATGGGGCAAAAGCCAGGTTTAGGGGTGGTAGAGGAGGTACGAGTGGAGTGGGGGAAGGAGTTAAGTGTTGCCTCCCAAATTGCAGACGAGAGGCATTGGTATTTCCCAAAGGCTAAATCGAGTGAGGAGAAATGGGCTTCAGGTGAAAGAGTCTGGCGGAAAGCTGATAGGAAGATGTCAGGGTCGCCTTCGTCGAAACGAAAGGTGGTCTGAGGTGGGGAAGGGTGGCTTTTCGAGGGGAGTGGGGTTGGAAGGAGAGGGTCAACTTGGAGGGAGAGAGAAAGAAGTGTGTGGTCATCTAGGGGGATGGGGGAGATAGAGAGGTCTTGAATAAGAGGGAGTAAGTTTTGGCTGGCTAGAGCATAGTCCACCACACTAGCCCCGCCTCCATGTGGTCGACACGTGTAGAAGTGAGAGTCGGGAAGCAAGGGAAGCCGTTCAGAATAAGCAACTCATGGTATTCCCCTAATTGCAAGAGATGTTTGCTGTATGTTGTAGTGGGCCCCAGGGCATCTTCTAAATTCCGGTGAATACCTACCACGGCAGGGTCGAGTCCTTCAGTACAGAACACATCTTCGGATCGGTCGTGGAGAGGGACCTTGAGGTCTCTAGTGCGAGCATTAAAGTCCCCCATTAGTATGACCTCCCCATCAATAGAGTATTGAGTGATGCCAATATACAAATCCATAAAAGGGTCCCCGTCTGCTTCGTTGTGGATGGCAAATGATGAGGACGCAGGTGGAAAGTAGCAAACTGCGAAGTAGACATGTCTCAGGGGGTGATATTGGTCCTGACCCAGATCCACATGAATCTGGCGTACTCATCGGAGCCCATCAAGGAGACCCTTTTCCAAAGAGAGTCTCTAACCAGGCAAGCAACTCCTCTTCATCCCCTGACTCCACTAGAGCTCCTTGTTTCCTGTCTGCAGACTGAGAACTAGTGGTAACCTGTGTTGTCCAGGAGAGGCCGTACAGGGCTCGCATGAGTCTTGGTCACGAGGAGGATATCAGTCGATGCGAGTGCGTCATACAGAAGACCTGGAGATGACCAAAAAGACCCATTTCCATTCCAGCAGGGAACAGTGATGTGTGTGCTCTGCTGTCTCTCCAGTTGACCCCGTCATTTAGAGCTTCCTGTTCGAGGCGTCCATCCAGTGGGGAAGGAGTCTCGAATAACCGCCCAAAGATTACTTATAACCGCCCATTTTCATGCTTTCCTTGCTTCTGTGACCTGTTCCATGGATTGTTTAAGCTCTACAACTTGCGCTTTTGTAAGGTCCTCATCAAGGAATATCCTATTGGGGAGTGAGAACAGTTGTCGTTTAGCTCTAAGGGCACATAACCTATCTGTTGCATTACGGAATCTAATAAAGAGGGTGGAGTCGTGGCCCACCCAAGCTCTATCTAAGGCTATATCTGATATGCCGAGGGTATCCCGCAGGAACCCGACTCCTACCTCCATAGGGTTTGAGGAATGAAGAGGTTGAGGGAGACCTCTTACTTTTAGGTTCAATTCCCTTACTTATCTGGTCCATTCTTCAACAAGTTTGGCTTGTACGATCTCCTCGATTGCTGTGAAAGGGGGAGTGTTTTTGTCTTTCCCTCGAACTATCTATGCCCATGAGTTAATGTGCGACTCCATTTCCTGTTTAAAGGAGGCTTGTTGGGATTTGATTTCCTCTTGCTTGGTCCTGAGGTCTTGGATTTCTGCATGAGAGAGGACAAGCTTGCGTGATTTCCTCTTGCTTGGTCTTGAGGTCCCAGATTTCTGAAAGAGAGAGGACAAGCTCACATAAGTGAGAGAGAGAAGTTGTCGAAGATCATCCTTATACTTTTGGGTTTGACTTTTGTTATTGGTGCTCATTCTATCTCTGAGGAAGTTGCGGCGTTTTCTCCTTTATGGTTTCCTCGAGGAAAAATCTTTGTGTCTCGTCTCTTGTGATTATTGTTGTGCATGTTATTCTCTCAAATAAGGTCCTAGATCATATTGAATAAACTGTAAAATTCTAACATTTGGTGACTACTTTGATATTGGACTTCTGTCAAACACTTTCATAATATGCTATGACACCACTGTAATGGTCCAAGCCAAATTTGATCTTCCCTTTTCATCGACTGTTTATGGACTTTGGGCTCAGACTTCAGTCAAACACTTGTTAAGTGCCATTCTGATACTGTTGTAGTGTCCATGTCAGGTTCTGAACTAAATCTGGAGTTGACTGTTAATGTATTTTGGGTCTGAGTTTTTGTCAAACACTTGGGCGACCAAACACAATTACTACTGAGATACCCCTAGGCTAGGAAACTGAGTTTTAAATGGATCTTTTATATGGTAGTTTGTTACGCTACACCTGTACCCAACGCACCTTCAGATGTACCCCAGGGAGAAAGTGCCAATTTTTTCGACCAGGAGGGGCGTTATCAAGCCAATTTTTTCGAACCAAGAGGGGCGTTATCGAGCTCCATGGGGCCAAGTTCTTCTCAAAGATTGACCTTAGATCAAGTTATCATCAAATTTGAATGAGAGAAGAAAACATACCAAAGACTGCTTTCAAATGCCACTATGGTCACTTTGAGTTTGTTGCCATGCCCTTTGGCTTGACAAATGCACCAGACACATTCCAATCATGCATGAACAACATCTTCCACAAGCAACTTCGTAAGTTGGTGGTGGTAAGGAAAAAGAATGGTAGTCTAAGGATATGTATAGATTTTAGGAATCTAAACATAGCTTGTCAGAAGTACAATTATCCATTGCCTAATATGGAGACCCTCCTCTAGAGAGTAACAGGGGCGGGCATGATGTCCATGTTGGATGGGTTTCAGGGTACAACCAGGTAGTGATTCAGAAGGAAGATAGACATAAAACTACTTTTACCTCCCCTTGGGGTACTATTGAGTATTTGAGGATGCCTTTCGGTTTGTTGAATGCTTAGGCCACTTTTCAAAAGGCCATGGACTATGCATTCAAGGAGTTGATTGGAAAATTCATAGAGATTTACCAAGATGACTTGACTGTTTTTTCAAAAGAAAGACTAAATCACATGGGCCATCTTAGGCAGGTATTTGAAAGATGTAGGAAATATGGTATTTCTCTTAGTCCGGCAAAGCTTGTTTTTGGAATTGACAAAGGCAAGCTTCTAGGGAACATCATCTCTAAAGACGGGGTCCAAGTTGATCCTGAAAGGATTGAAGCTATCAAGAAGATTCCCTTGCCTAAAAATGTCAAAGCTCTCCAATCTTTTAATGGGCACATCAATTTCATTAGAAGATTTATCCCAAACTTAGCTGAGTACATGAAACCTTTTACAAAAGCTGTTGAAAAAGGATGCTAAGTTTGAGTGGACTGATGAAGGTAGAGAAGCCTTCAGATGCATTAAAGAAGCCATCACTAGATCTCCTGTCTTAGTCAGCCCGGACTACTCCAAAGATTTCATGATCTTCTCCTTTGCATCTGAGGATACCATTGCGGGGGTTTTGCTCCAGAAAAACATTGAAGGATTTGAGAAACCCATCACTTTCATGAGCCAGGCCTTGCAGCACTCTGAGCCTAAATATACAACCATGGAAAAATAGGCTTTTGCCTCAGTAAGATCTTTGAAGCATTTCAGAATATATGTTGGTTACTCAAAGATAGTCTATTATGTACCTCACTCGACGGTTAAGGATATCTTGGGTCAACAAGATTGCTTAGGCAAAAGAGGTAAGTGGGTGTCTAAAATACAGGAGTATGATCTAGAGATTAAACCCACAAAATTAATCAAAGGACAGGACCTAGCAAAAATGTTAACTCAGTGTCATGAAGAAGCCTTAGGAATAATTTGCCAGAATGAAGAACCTACACCGAGCATGCCTCCAGAATTGCAGCATTTAGATCAACATTGGTACTCTGATATTATTTTCTTTCTTCAAAACCTTACATGCCTTGAACATCTAAAAGGTCATAAGAGAAGGGCTTTAATGTTAAAAGTCGTCAGATATTGTATCACTCAAGAGGGACTGGGTTGGAGAAACCCAGATGCAGTGATCCTTAGATGTGTTAATGAGCAAGAGTCTAAACAGCTCTTGGCTGAGTTCCATTCAGGATTTTGTGGTGGGCATTATGCAGCAGATATGACAGCCCACAAAATCCTTAGAGCAGGTTACTATTGGCCCTCCCTATTTGCAGATGTTCATAAATTGATCAGGAGTTGTCAGCAGTGCCAGTTGTTCACTGGGAAGCCTAGGTTGAAAGTCTTACCTTTGCAACCCGTTGTGGTTCAAACCCCTTTCCAGCAGTGGGGCTTGACTTCATCGATAAATTCAAAGACAACTCTATCAATGGTTATTGTTGGATTTTAACAGCTACCGATTATTTCACTAAGTGGGTGGAGGCTATCCCCACTAAAAAGGCTATTGATAAAGTTGTTATGGATTTTCTAGAAAATAACATCATTACTAGATTTGGTGCTCTAGCCAAAATAACAATTAATAATGCCAAAGCTTTTAGTTATGCAGAGTTCACCAGCTTCTGCTTCAAATATGGCATTATCCTATCCCATTCTTCCAATTATTACCCGCAGGATAATGGACTTGCAGAGTCCAGTAATAAGAACTTAATGACTATCCTTAACAAAACAGTTGGAAATAATAAGAAATCATGGGACGGTAAGATTAAGTATGCACTTTGGGCTGATCGGATAACTAAGAAAAGTGCAACCGAGAAAACCCCTTTCGAACTTGTGTATGGTTTGATTGTTTCATTGCCCATTTACCTTCAGTTACCTGCCATGAAGATGCTCCAGGAGTATGAAATGGAGGAGGATTCCATGCCCAACAGGATCAATTAGATCATTGAACTAGATGAGAACCGAAGAAAGGCCCTTGACCATAGTATCAGAAATCAAGATAAGATCAAAAGAACCTTCGACAAGTCGGCTAGGCCAAGACCTTTTTAGATTGGGGATACAGTTCTTCTTTGGGATAAAAGGAGAGAAAAGTTGGGAAAGCACGGAAAGTTTGATAACCTATGGATAGGTCCATACATTATATATGACATGGCCAACACAAATTTATTTCTCCTTAACACTATGGAAGGGGAAAAGTTGCTCTTACCAGTGAAAGGGCAACAATTGAAATTGCTCTTCGACAATGACATTTAATGCCCATGGGGACATTCTAAGGGCTTTTCTAAACCCTCATCTCTTTTCCTTTCAGTTTTTCCTTTTGTACCAAAATTTTGTACATTATCTTCTGTGCCAAAGTTAAATTTTTGTATATTATGTATGTACCATAGATTTTTCATAACTTTATATATACTAACATTGTTGCAACTTATGTATTTCATTTTGGCATTTGAATTATATATATATATATATATATATATATGTGGTACTGATGCACTTTAATTTCGTGCAAGAACCAGATATTTTGGGCCTCTCGCACACTATTTTTGAATAAAAATCAAACAAGTGCACATCCCGCAGTTGGAGCCAGATGTTATCACCTAACTTGCACTTAGGGGATTTCGAGTGAGCCACCAGAGTATTGAACAAGTCAATTGTTCATTGTCAGTGCTCAGAAGTTCTGTGGTTACATAAGGACCAGTTGTGGTTTGTTCTTTTTAATAAAATGCATGTCCATACCCCTTCGGAGCGTTGTAATAAATGCTCTAACACGGCAAACGTTTTGTAAAGGACTTGGCTTCCTAAGACTGGGCTATCAATCCAATTATTCCAAGGTGTTTTTTAACCTTGCCAATTATGCAATGTTGAATAAGTGATGTATAATTTTCGAGTTTTTCACCGCTCCTCCAAAGCTAGAATTTTCATTTTGGTGGTTAGGCCTTAGGAGGTTATTAAAGTTCATGTGTCGATGTATATAAGCGTGTTAGGCATTGTTTTTGAGTCGTATGGACATGTACTAGGTCCCCCTAGAGTTTCGTCTGATTCTGAGAAAAAATATTTGTTTTCGTTTTTTAAGCCATTTTTTAATGGTTTAAATGGAAAAATTCAAATTGTAAAATAAAGTGTGATCCGGAGTTCGTTTTTGGCGTAGTTGGGCTCATTTTCAAGCTCGGAGCAGCATATTCATGCCAATGGTCACTTTCACTATGTTTCAGGCAACTAAAACACCCCGAAAGGCGTTATTTGACTAATAGAGCATCAGAATGGCATTTAAATGCTAAATTTTGAGAAAATGCACTAAAGTCAAAAAGTCAAAAAAGTCAAACAAATAATATTTTAAAGGTGGGGATAACATGGAGGTGGGTCCCTCATGCCATGAGACCCGCTTCAAAGTGTAATGGAAATTAAACTTTAGTTTAAAGAGTGGTCACGAGTTATTTCAAAGGAGAGGATGACGTGAGGATGACGTGAGGATGAGAGCACTCACGCTAAAGCATGTGATGGTGAGTGGTATTGGGGTGGACCCCTCTCCACTTAAGAAATATAATATTAAACCATGTTATATTTTTATTTGATAACAAATTATGTGTTATGTAGGCTACGAAAGGTTTAAGAGGTAGGGAGTTTGTAATGGAGGGTGACGTCAAAGTGGAAGACTCACGATTTGGACTATGCTAGCACTCTTCCCCTATGTTATCTTATGGGGTGTGGACCCCCCCCATAAATTATTATTATTTTAATCTTTGGTTTTAGCCCAATATTGGATCAAGTGAACCTTTCATTTGATCCTTCACGTCAATGTCGTACAAATTAGTGTGAGGAGAGGATTCGCACGTGTGGGAAGTTTGGTAGGATTTTTGGGTGATGTGGCCCTTGGGGAGTGAGTTGGTACGAGAAGTGGCATTTACCTCTCCAATTCCACTTGTGTTTAGCTCTGTTCAACTCAGCTACACTCCGGGTTGATCTTCAATTGGTTGGTGCACCCCCTGGGGCTAGGTTTTGTTATAAATAAGAGGTCTCTTCTCTCGTTTTTGGGGTGGATGATTTTTGCAGAGAACCTCTGGTGAAAAATATTGTAATGCTTACTGCTTTCATGCAATTATTTGAATAAAGAAAGGCTTTGGAGGCTCATGTGGTGTGGTTCTTGGATGCATATGCTTTGGTGAATGAGGTAATACAATTTCAAATTTTTCTCTTGCTTTGCTAATTTGTGGTATTGATCAATGCTTTAGAGGGGTTACATAAGCACAAAAGAATAGATATTTGTAGTCTCAAGTTATCTATTTACTTATTTACTCTTAGAGATCTAAAAGAGCATTGTCTTATTTAGTTGTATCTCATGCTTTTTTTATTTCAATTAGTAGATGGTACATGAGCTAATACCGATTTTTGCAAGTGTATGAGTTCTTTGATTGCAGATCACTCCACTCTACTGAGTAAAAGGTTGAGCTAGTTTGCATCTCCTTTTCTTAGAATCAAGTATAAAAATTCAACAAATATTTGCTAAGTGAGATCCAAGGTAGCTTCAAAGATTCAAGATCTAAGTGGTTCTACCTCTCTTATTCACCTTTAAAATCAAATTTCAACTCTTTTTCAGTTACTTTATTTTTTAAAGTTAAAATCAGATCTATAAGGCTAATCATTCTCCTTTTACTTGCTCTCATTTGTAGATCTAGGAAGTGTTTAAATTTTACATTTAAAAGCTTGGATCTAGTTAGTACTTGAAGTAGCATAACAGTTCTATCTTTGCACAAGTACTATGTGTATTTTTTTTTAATGTATTTTATTGACTAACCCACTAATTAAGAAATACATAGCTTGCTGGTTTTTGCCTTTTCGTGACAGGTTAAGTGGAAATGCTTGCGAAATTTTGAGGTTTCAAGCTCCTCAAATCACCTCTAATTCCCCCTTCTTCATTCCCCTTCTCTGGAATGCTTTGCAAGCCTTTTTTATCACTTTCCAAGATCAAAAGGGAGCCCCAAACATCAAAGCATTGTAATAATTAATAAAGAGCAAGTGGGATAAAGGATCCCACACCCCACTTCCCCCATTTGGGGGAAGCCTGTATCATCCATTGTCTATTTCCGCACTTTACTTTGCTTTATACCTGCACAATAAATTGTTAGAGTAGAATAGAAAGAGTTAGCTTCATCTTTTGAAAAAGTTCGCTAGATCTCAGTTTGCTAATATAGTTTTGCTTCACTTTTCAAGTATTTTTATCTCATATAAATTGTTGAAAACAACCCAAAGTCTCTTGAATCTCACTGAAAGTGGATCAAGAGCACTCTCTATCGGAGAGGTTTTGTTTTTTGTCTTAGATTAGATTTCTTGTTTTCATATAAATTGCTAAATAAAAAGAACATAAAATCTCTTAAATCTCACTGAAAGGTGGATCAAGAGTGCTCTTTGTCGGAAAGTTTGTTATTTAATTTTCAGTTCATTCACTTTAGCATTCTTTACTTTTTTCATAAATCTCTTGAATCTCACCATAAGGCGGATCAAGAGTGCTCTCTGTCGGAGAGTTTTTTTTTATGGTTCTTGTTCACAACATTTTGTAAAATTGAAATTTACATTTACTACACTGTGTATGCTCTACCCACTTGTGGGATAGCCAGAAGCAGTTGTAGAATCTTTAATCTTCACATTTTAATCCACTTCAACCATAAATAAAACACTCTCCCAAGAAAACCGACGAAAATCCAATGTTGATCACTAATAATCGAAAATGGCCAAATTTTGCCTGGGGACGCAGGAACCACTGTACCGAGACCTTGAAAGCATTGTCCTCAAAGACGGTGCGCCCACTCTTCAAGCAACCAAACTCAACAGTTAGTTGCCCACTGAAAACCTCTTGGATCTGCAGTAAATTTGTCCCTCGTCACCGGCAATGAAGCACAAACTAGAGATTTGAGTGATCTCTCCCTAAGAATAGATAAGGTGAGTGGTCCCTAAGAATAGATAAGGTGAGTGGTTTCACGACCAAAACTATTTTACTCCCTTAGGGTTTTTGTCCGAAGAGAAGGAAGCCACAAGAGCTTTCCAAAATCATTTTTCAAAAATAATTCTTGAATTTCCAAGAATGAGCTCTCATCTCTTTTTTAAAGGCCCCTTCTTCTTTTCTCCCCATTCACTTAAATTATTTAAGCGACTTTCTAAAGTTATTCTTCGCGTTATTAATTATTCACTTTTTAACCCCCAAAATTGATTTATTTGTTTTTACACCTTTTGGGCATTCAAAGTCACCCTTTGTATCCTCCTGTCATTTAAAGCTCTTCATCCTAGTTCCAACGAGTTATTACACTAAGGTGTTCCCTCAAAAAATACGATCGCAATGACACCCTTAGTGAATTTAATTAAATTAGGCACAATAATCCTCCCAATTTACAGGAATCATCGAAATGCCACGGAACCAAGAACGAACTTTGCAAAAATGATCTTGATGATAAATAATGGTGAATGGACTAGGTTGGGCCCCATAAAACTCCTCCAAACCCTCCTAACTCACTGGTAACACAATCTCCAACCGCAGAACAGGCGAATCCAAAAATGGGGACATTACATTAAGTAAGGTAAAATTTTAAAGGTTTAGGAAGATGCTTGGTGTGAAAGTACAATAATGGACATCCAAGGTGGGTACTAGAAATTAATGCCCATTTGGTATCTTGGTTGCCACATCAATTAGTCCAAACAAGCATCACCATATCAATGTTGCCACATCAAAAACTCTACATAAGCATTGTCATGTAAACATCTAAGATGACATTCTATTGAACATAAAATTTAGGAATTTAGTTGAGCAATCTTTTTCTCTCCAAGGAACCTCATGGAAAACCCTTCAAGCAATTCCCAATGATTCATGGATAGTAAACAAGGTAAACAGTCGAGACCCTGATTATGGAGCCTAACCCTTAGGGGATCAAGAGAGTCGAACCCGTGACATTTCGAACTTTGAGTGGAGAGATCTCAAGTCTGGCTCATAACTGTTTGAGCTAACCCTTGGGGCTAAATTAGTTGGATAACCTATTAAATACAATCTTGATGAAATGATACATGCGGGGAGAGATCTCACATCTGCCTCATGAATGCTTGAGCTAACCCTCGGGGCTAAATTAGTTGAATAACCTATTAAATACAATCTTGAGGAAATGATACATGCACACAGCTTGCATGAACTGCAATTAGATAGGTAAACCGTAAGATTAGATAAGATAAGAATACATAATATTAAATTATACAAAGTTTCATTGACTTGATCGGATTTTGTATTCAATGGGTTTTCCCTTGGGAATTATAATGTTCCAAAGATAGAATGTTGTGGGGTGATCTGCAAGAATTGTCATTGAATATGTTTTTCAGTCTTTCTATGCTCTTAAGGAACAGGCTTATTTGAACTTACAATTTTCTTTTTAAAAATATGTCCTATATTTACAGAGAAATATTTACAAAACTGAAATTAAAATATTAAGGGTATATACAAAGATGGATCATATAGGTTTATTTTTGTGAAACTCAGATGATGGATATGCTGACAATGGCAATGATGGATGTACTTTTATTTTTGATAGTGGAAGGTACTGAAATTTTTCTGAGGAAAAATATATATTGTAAAGGAAAGAGACAATTCAGTTTGCTAAAAAAAAAAACCTTCATGGTGTGTACTCTTTTTTTCTTCTATTATTGCTTCAAAATTAACAAAGGCCAGTTCTTTTAAATATACAGTTACACTACTTACCAAATCCCTTTTTTCTCCATTTGAATAATTGGTAAATCACCATGACTTCAGTTTGTGTCAGCATTATTCCAATGTATTCAGAACAAGACCAATGTTGATATGTTGGGGGCGTACTCAAGAATACTCAGCTGTTAGAGTCTTATTTCACCAATAGATTGATACTTGCATACTGTATCAAACTCTCCCAATTCATAAATTGCACCATGTTACCTACTAAGTCATACTTAGTCGGTATTATCAAGTGAGCCAGGTGATGAGAACAAACACTTGTTCATTATTCAGAGTTCAGAAGTCATTCAGCCTTCTTCTGGGAGAAAATTTTAAAATTCTCTTGCACCACATGTTCATACCCCCTTGGGGGAGTTGTAATAAAATGTTCTAGCATGGTGGTGTATGTAAAAGACTCAGTACCCTAGACTTATCTATCAATCCGACTAGCCTAGAGTGTTTTTTCCCTCGGTTATTATTGGTTGTTGAACAAACGACTAATAATTTCTGAGTTTTTCACTCACACCTCCAAAGTTGGGGTGGTCGTCTTGGTATTTAATCCTAGGGGGTTATTAGAGTCTATGTGTCAATGTTTATAAACATGCTAGGCATTAATATTGAGTCATATGGACATGTGCTAGACCCCCCAGGTTTATTTTTAAGTTTTGGTAAAAATAAATTTTCTCATAAACTTAGGCTATTTTTTAATACTTTAATTGGTAAAATTGTGGTTGTAATAAAAGTGTGGTTAGGGATCAGTTTTGGACATGGGGGTGCTCATTTTCTAACTCAAAGCATCCTTTTAACCCAAAAACCCACTTTTCCTAAGTCTTAATTGATAAATTGATCACCTAAGTCAAAAATCTCCAAAAAATCCAATTTATTAGTTAAAAAATCAAAATAATTAATAAATGGAGAATATTCCCAAAATCCTAAATCAGTGGGATTTGCTGCAATTTGATTGAAATCAGTCTCATCGGCTTCAGATAGACTGGGCATTTCCATTCCTTGATTGAAGGCACTGATCAGGGCTGATGAGGAGCTTAACTGGCTCACGGAGAAGAGGAGGTTGCGCCCTCTTTCTCTCTCCTCCACACGTGTGGATTGATTTAGCAGTGAACTGATGGTGTGGTTGGCCCACTGAGAGAGGTGTCACTCAAGATTGTTGTTCCAGTTCAGTTAGAACTTAGAATCAGTTCATCTTCAGATCAGACTCAGCTTAACTCTCCATCAGCTAGAATTCTCTATGAGTCAGGCATGCNCGATCGGAACATCGGGGCATGACCAGATGACTCAAATACATAATAGAAACATCCCGGAATAAACATCAGCTTACAATATATGAAATATATAGAAGAATACATTCCGAAGTTACATATACATCAACAAGTCAGGCATGCACCCCTCTTGGCCAGTCTGGCTATAAATAAAGCCTTTGCCTCTCTCACAAACTAGTTGGGTTTGGAGTAAGAGAGATCATGTTGTTGTAATCTGTATGCTATTGCTATTTTGCTTGGAATAAAAGAAAGCTTTGGAGGCTAGTGGTGGTGTGCTCTTTTGTGTGGATTGAGATTGTCATGCATTATTGAGGTAAAACTGTATTTTTCCAATTTTTATGCATTATTCGTGGTTTAGATCTTGCCTATGAAGGTTTCTCCGAACTGGTAGAAATAGAAATTGAAAGTAAGCTAGAAATTGTTAGTTTTTCACAATTAAGCTAGCATTATGATAAGATCTTTTCACTGAGAGAATAACAAGCACAGCAATCACATAAGCACATCACAAGAGACAAGAGAGACNTTTGTGTGGATTGAGATTGTCATGCATTATTGAGGTAAAACTGTATTTTTCCAATTTTTATGCATTATTCATGGTTTAGATCTTGCCTATGAAGGTTTCTCCGAACTGGTAGAAATAGAAATTGAAAGTAAGTTTACTTTAGTTTCTATATTATCATGTATGCTTAGAGGTCAAACATTGCATGTTATTAAGTTTATTTTCATGCGTTTTTAACCTCTCTTTGTATATGCTTTCAAGATCTAATGGGTGTGTTAAGTTTTGGTTGACTTTCAGGTTTCCTAGTTTCGAAACGGTATGGATCTAGCTTGATTCTACCCCATTTCAAAGCAAATATGAAAGACATAGTCCCTCGGCATCTCACGACAAAGTTGTTTCAAAGCGAACCCCCACCCTCCTCCCCCCCACCCCGCAGCAACATACTCTTTCTCTTTCCTTTCTCCCTTTAAAAATCAATTTTCCCCCTTTGTTACCCAACTTGTTTACTTAGATATATGCTCTCAAAATATAAATCTTGCACTTAGATCTAGTTCTCAAGTTTTAAAAAGATCAAATCTAGTAAGCATTGGCATTTTTCATTTTTATAAAAATAGATCTGGCATAAAAGGAATCATTTTTTTGCAAGGCATTTATAGTAAAATTTATAACCTGCATGAAATAGTTTTCCTTTCAAATCTGAAAGTTACATCTAGCATAAAAGTACAAATCATAATGGCTGCCCAAAGGGCAAGCCAAGATCCCAAGGAAAGCTTGCTTTCCTTGGTTCTTTTTTGCAATTTTTTTAACTGTTTAACTTAGAATTTTTTTGGTAAATTTTTCTGTTGTCCAAAGACACTTCCAAAGTGTTTTTTGGCTCTTTATACTAAACTTTGCTTGCTGGTTTTTAGCAGGTCTGTCCAAAAAGAGGAGGATACGCTGCCCAAAAGTCAAAGTTTGGACCATCCGAAGCTCCCTAGGAGTGCCCCCTCCGGCTGCTACCACTTTTGGAACCTTTTGTAAACCCCTGGATTCATTTACTATAAGAGCCAAGCGGTATTTTCCAAATAAGCATTGTAACCAAGTTAATAAAAGATATTTCTGAGTAGGCTCTTTCGATCCCACTCCCCATCCCCCAAGGGGGAATCTCTGTTTTTTGTGTTTTTTGCATTTTTTACTTTTGCTTTAGTTTAGTTGTTTTTTGCAGTACTATATACTTTGAATCGTCATTACAAGCATTCCATACTCTTTAATTCAAAGTAACAATACTACTTACCCCACGACTTCCCGAGTGACCCAAAAGGGGAAAGAGATGCGTGGCAGGACTAATTAGACAATCTATGGAGTTTTTTCTTTCATGTTTGTCTTTATTTGCAGCCCTTTTTTTATTTAAAATCAACCCCTCCTCACTTTCCCGATTGAGGTCCATTTGGACCGAAAGAGATTCCTGGAGGGTTTTCCTTTTAACAAAGAACACAACGCTTTAAAAATCTTAAAACTTTACAAGACTCCGTTGTGTATGCTCTGCACTGGTTGCGGTTCGTCCGATCAGTCGGCTACATCAAAAGTAACGTGGGTGGCTAGAATTATTAGTTCTCACATTTCAATAAACCTCCCCAGGCGAAAATCCAACGCTTCGATTTTAAGTCGTTGCGATGGCAAATCACCCAAAGGAAGCAAGAACAACTGGGCAGTGACCTCAAGACACAGTTAGGCTACACCCTTGTCAGTGTAGTGTTGAACAACGTCTCAGAGACTCCAACTAGCCTACATATTCCTTGCGGGTAGCCGTATCGGTTAAGGGTTTTGGACATACTCCCCGTACCTTCGGGTATATTGGAGTTCCGTTCCCCCTAATTTAATTCACTCATTTTTCACATTAACTTAAAATTGACCAAGAGCACTTGCAACATTTTCCTTTCAGCAAAGCAACAACACTTTATTTGTGGACTCCATTCGACACTAGTTCTCTATTATTAATCATTTGTTTCCATGTGCTTTGATATATGATACCTTGATCTTTATGTTGTTGTACTTAATTTTTGTTGCAAATATCTTGTGTTAAGTATTTCCTTTCATCAAAACTCCTAAATAACTCAATCATCACCATAAACACTAAAGCCTTAACAACCTTAGTAATTAATAGGGTCTACCCCCCTTGGCTTCATTAGGAGTTGGCCTAAACGGAGGAGTCAAGAACAAGGTGACAGCCTTGACTCGAGACTTGCCCCCAAGGACACACCGAGTGGCTTGAAGATTTCTGCCACGTTCCCCCCCAGGTGTGTGAAAGGCGGCAACACACCCACAATAATACATATTAGTATATTACTGAGATACAAATTCATATTGTGTAGTTGATTATTCAACAAGTCGGTTGATATTTCAATTAGTGCTGCATTCCAATACTATACAATGATACATTGAATGGCATATCTCTGACTATCTATTTTTTCGTTATCTTCTTCATTTATACTGTCACGTTCCTTCACATCCTTATATGACATAGCAGTTATGACGATAACAATAAAATTTTAGATGAAGGTAAATGCAAATTATCTCCCTCCTAAGCATCCTTGGTACATTTTCTATATTGTAATTCTATAAAATCTAGTGGCAATATTAATATTGCTTGGCCTATCCCCAGTCCTCTTTGTATCAATCTATATTCTAGTATATACTATGTGATTCCTCAGCTGATGCATCTCAACAATTAACCAATGCTAGCAGTACAGATAACTCGGTCAAACCATTCTATGAGTTACTTAAAAAGTGGTTCACATTCCACAAATTTCTAGCTAAAAAACATTAATACGATTTCTTTGATTATTTTCCTTTGAGTTTGAAATTTGAATAATTACATAGAAATCAACAGTGCAAGCAATTTATTTGAATTGTTCCATCAAAACTCCAAAAATCATGAGCCCATTTCAAGCTTGAAGAAAGGAAAATGACCAGTACTTTCTCACCTTACCGGGCAATATTAGAGATTCCCAGTTGGTTTATAACTTTAAATCCATACCGAAGAGCTGCAACGCTGAGAAATGGTACAGTACCATCCTCAAACGATTGCTCTAGGCTCTCTCTCTTCCTTACAAAATCAATATCTGCAATAGATGCAGCTACAGTTCCTGAAAATGGAAATGGTAAGCAAATAAATCATAGAAAGTTTTGCAACCAACAACCAAATAAAATAGAAAAGGATCATAAGATATTTTGGAAGGATTATAAATCTCAAAAGTCTGTGTACATGGTTATCCATTCTTACCTCCACCAAAATATGACTTTTGTAGCGTCTGTGCTGCATCTGTACATACAGAAGAAAGTGATTATTATAATTGCTACTGAACAACAGAGTTTTTCTTGTCTAAAATTTTAAAAGATGCTTTTCATCCGTAATTTGGTCTCCGTGAATGTACAAAGATGGAAAAAGAAATCATGAAATCATACTCTATCCTCGTAACATTTTTATACATAATTTACAAAAACCGCTTTCTTATTATTAAATACATCTTATATTTACAGAAAAATATTTACAAAAAGCATTACAAGAGGTGGAAGGGTATAAATTATGCATATCATAACCTCTTCTCTAAAGCTACTAAAACTGAAATAAAATCAGAATACTCTGGGATAAAAACACTGGGCATTTTTTTTCAACAGAGTACTCTTAGCCAGAAGCTGATAGCATACCTCATCTCTCCACAGAGAATAAAACATGGCAGAAAGCTGACCTCATGATCGAAAACAAACTTACACCTGATTTTCCAAAGAATAAATAAAGCTGCGGTCCACAGGTAGTGCCATATCCAAACAAAGCAGCAACTTGATGAATTCTGCCTTGAAGAAACACTGAATACTGATCCTCGAGATAACTCCTTCAACGTCTGGCAAACTGATACTCACATAAAATATGCTTCATTGTTGCCAAGCGAAGGCAAACAAGACAGAGGCCATCTGAAAGACCACTCTTCACCAACCAGACCTTGGATGGAATCCCCTGATAGACCACCAACCAAGCAAAAACTATTAGCCTATTAAAAAGCCAAACCAACCAAACACTGTGGAGTCTATGCACCCATCTATCCTCCAGATCCTTGGACACCCAAAGTGCATTGAGGATCTGAGATAACAAATTCTTCTGAGGATCTGAGATAACAATGAATACAGTCCTCGGGAGACATACTAATGAAGTGGATAACCAAAGCTCCAACTCCAATACCTCCAAAATGGACCAGGCATGCCAATATTCATTTTAAATAACTCAGACTCCAAGATAAAGTCTCTCAACTCCATAAACAAAAGACAGTCAGGGGAGACGAGACTTTATTCCTAGGAAAAGTTGCACAGTTGTTCCTTAAACGTTTTTTCCATAAGGTTTGGGCACTAGTGAAGGTGGCATAAGGGTTCAAGCAGGAGACCTGTAGTTGTATGGCCCCATGTGGGCATGGCTTCTGGCCATGTTTGAACACATTCAACGAGGGGGGGTAAGATCCACTCTCCCAATGGAATTGAAATAATGGCAATGATAGGAGATCTCCAACTCAAGTGAATGAAGAGAAGACCATGTTTATGCTAGGACTTGTTCTCGAGAACATTCTCTACTAGAATTTATGCCAGTAGATTGTGGCAATCTCATTGGATCTTGTTGGAACATTGTACATTCGTTGACTACAAAGTTTGAAGGGGTTGTACACCCAAAGCTTAAATTGCAGGAAGAATGGCACCCATTGCTGTCAAACTATTTGTCCAAGTCACACAACGCAAAGAAGGAAATGGTTGATCGTTTGAGTGCAGATCCACAGACCAAGATGATTCATGTGATTCAAGAAATACAAGTTAATGGCATTTCAAAGGAACCAGCACTGGTTTCAAAGGATCCATTGCCTGCTTCAGAGATTGTGGGTGGCGTTGAGTATATCCAAGCTAGTGCAGAAAATGTCTATGTTAATGAGTTTCTACTAATCGATAATAATGTTGCGCCTTCTGAAAAGGATACTTATTCAAAAGGGAAACAAACTTTCAGCGTTGCGGGGTGATTATGTACTTACTATGCCACATGCCAAACAAAATTGCATTTTATAAATGGTACATATTGAACTAGGAAGAAAAAGGAGTTTAGTTGATATCCTCCTAGGGGTAGGAATTCAAACATGATTTCCTTTTGTTCAATTCTAAAGCTGCAGTGAAGCGAGTTTTGCAATACCGTACTTGGAACACTGCAGGATTATTGGCTTATGTTCAATTGTGGAGGGCAGACTTTAATCAAGAGGATCAGGGGCATGCACACTATCCTTTGCTTTTGCAATTCCCTTCTCTTCCAGCTGATTTACGGCCTTCTGTGATATTTTTGGCAATTGGTTTCATACAGTTTTGATTCTGAAAAGACATTGCAACTCATTTTGAGCCATCCCAAGGGTTTAAGTAAAAGTTCATCTAAAGAAGAAGCTACTTCCATTTATTTTTGTAATGACAACCGAGAGGGTTCGACAACGGAAGGTTCGTTATTTGAATTTGCCCAATGCTTGCTTTGCAAGTTAGGCACAAGACCATCTCACCAGAGACTACCCTCATCGAAAACCCCCTCGAAGTGATTCCTAGGGTATAGTTGTTCTAGCTTCAACCACACCAACAAGCAATGTCAGTTTGTCAATGAGTTCAGGCCAAGTGGTCAAGAAGGACCACTTGGATAGCTCTCAATGAGTTCAGATCCTGTTTATAGAAGACCTTTGGACAGCTCTCAAAGTCAAAGCGCTATCCCGTCTTCTTCAATAGGTGCTAGTGACCAATTTCAAGGTATGGATGTTGATAATGGTTTGCAGGTAAAATCCAACAAGTGTAAAGGAAGCCTCATATCCTACTTGTTTGGACAAGCCTAGTAAAGAAATGAGTCTCGCTCTTCGGTTGTAGTCGTTCAAGGAAGTCATGACCCTTTCTCCTGATAAGGGTGCACCTTCTTTGGGGAATATAGCATTGAGCACCAAATTCATCACATTGGGCAAACCTCACTTCCTTGAATGAAGCTTGCCTTTCTTTCTTGGAAATTAAGAGAGATGATGATCACAAGTCATAAGCAACTTGTTCGTGAAGTGCTTCCAAAAGCTAAGTTTGATGTAGTCTTTTTGCAAGAATTCAAATTTGCTTGATTTGAACCTCATAATCGCATGAGTTTTCTTGGCAATGGTCCTTTCTAGACCACTGATCATTCTCAAGGAGGTTGGCTAGTATTGGTTATCTCCCCATATTTGCAAAGTTTTGTCATGGCTTATGGTTGACCCAAACAACATCTATGTGTGGATTAATCTTTTGATCAGGAAAAATTGTTGGGGTTTTGTTCAATATCTACTCCCAATATTAGTTCGGCTCAGAAACGTATCTAGGAGTGGATGGTTTCTCCCCTGTCAAATGCAGTGGGTTATTGTTAGAGATATCAATATAGTAGAATGGGAGGGTGATTGGGGTGGTTGTGCAAGATCGGTTGTTCATGGATCGAAAATCAATCTTGGTTTAGGTGCAAGGCTAGTCTTCAACTCTTTGATCCTAATCAAGGGAAAAAAAGGCTTGACTATGCGGGTTGGTTCAATTGGTACAATTTCAAGCGAGGGAAGGATAGGGTCCGAGCAAGACTAGAACAAGTAAATGGTCCTTCAGATGGCATCTCTTTCTCCACAAATAGCAAACCAATTGATTTACTACCCATCAAAACATCCATTTCAGTGGATCATGTGGTAGATTCAAAGCCCTCATTTTTGTACAAGATGGATGTTTTACACTTGGATTCTCCTAACTTTCGTTCCCTTGTTCATCAAGTTTGGGATCTCATCCCTTGCCCTATTGGTGAGATAGGTTGGTTATTCTGGTGGGAGGTTGCTATTTGGAGAACTAACAAATCCGTGAGAGATTGGAGCTGTACGATAGCTTGCAAGCATAAATGGAAGCCTCAAGACACTAGGCAAAAACTAGAGGAACATACCTTCCTAGAAGAGGATTTATATAACATTGTTCTTCAATAGATGCAACTTGATTGGACTTAGTGATGTGTAGAGTGGAGGAAAACATAGCCAGAGGGGCCCGAGTTCATACCCATCTACAGTGGATCTTGGAGGGGGATGAGGGCCCCAAGTTCTTTGATTTTTTGAAGAAGTGGTAGTCGATAGGGCTTTTGGTCTTTTTCAATCTCATGGTTCACTTGAAGAGAACCTACCTAAGATTCAAGGTATGTTTGGTGATCATTTTTAGAATATTTTCTCCATGCCCTTTGTTGGATTCAGTTGTGAGTTCCAAGAATGCTTTGTTATAGGGTGGTCCCACACGAAGTATCTACTGTAGGCCATGACAAATTTGACATGGAATTTGCGAATGACAAGATTTTGCAACCTTATGTTTGATGTAATATGGGAAATCCCCTAGATAGAAGGATTTTTTGTGAGTCTTACAAGGAAATGTGCGATATTGTAGGGGATGATTTATGTTTTTCGCATCTAAGGCCTTTTCAACAGGTTGTCTTACAATGTTCATTAACTAGGGTTTGATTAAGCTCATTCTGGAGTAAGTTGCCAGAGACTCTATAGGAAAGTGGCATCCTATAACATTGTTGAGTGTCACCTACAAAAGCATGGCTAAGGATGTTGGTTGCAAGTGAAAAATACAGCCAAAAAGATTGTGTGTAAGGAGTAGATGGGCATTGTAGAGGGGCACATTATTCTAGATTCTAAAATTTCAGCATGAGACACTATGGATTGGACTAGGGAGAAAGCATAGCAAGCCCTCCTTTTAAAGATTCATTTTGAAAAACTTGTGAGCGAATTGAGTGGACATTTGATACTAATATGATGACTTGCTTGGGTTTTGGTCCGCAATGTGTGGAAATGGTTAACACTCTTTTTGCTTTTGCATCTGCTTTTGTTTCAATGAATAACACTTTGTCTCTTCGTATTCACCTTTACAAATCTACCAGGCAAGGGTACCCCTCGACTCCCTATCTTTATGTGTGGACAACATCTGTCCTTGGTTATTTGCTAGAATTTGTATGTTTGAAAGATTGATTGAGGGGCATCTCTCTACTGAATGATGCAGAAATGGTGAACAATATTAAAGGTGATTCACTTTTGCCTGTGCAAGTTGATCAAGATTCATTGGTTGGTTCAACAGGTTGTTTAACAGTGTTTTGTGAGGCCTCTAGGGCTATTGTTAGTGACCATAAAACAAACTATTGGCTAAACGATGAGATTGGTATCTGCAGTAGTTGTAGTGTAAGCTTCTCTTCTAGATGTACAAGGACCTTCCATTTGTTGGCAAGTTGATTGTCGTGGTTAAGATTCTCCATGCTTCTCATATTTATTGTGTGCCTTGTTGGCTTCATATTAGGCCTCAATTTCATCAATTGGAGCAGCTCTTGTGCTCATAGTTATGGGCAAGTACGATGGACCATAGGGTTTGCATATGGTTCACTGGGATGTATGTATTATGCTTAAGGACAAGGGAGGTCTTGAGTTGACAAATGTGGTGATTCATAGGAGCATTCTGGCAAAGAAGTAAGTGGCTTGGTGTTTGGAGGAAACCTATCCTTGGCAAGTCTTTTTGAGGCATCAATTCCTTTCAATGCAACATATTGGCAAAATAAAGGGGCCTTTTGGGTTATTGATGTCATCTCAGCTACTCATAGTTTTTAAATAGCAGGCTCTTTCATTTTCAAAAGTGTGTAGTCAAGGTGGAGAAGGTTGTTCATTTGGTGAGATTGCGAAAGTCAGATAGTGGAGCATGGTGGGATTTGACGAAAAGGCTAATATGGAGTTAGAAGGTGAGGGACACTTGTGTTGTTGATATTCCTCTTTTTTAGGCAAGGCGTTTAAGCAAGAAAAATATCAATTTTTTAGAGATTTGTGGGATTGCATCACTCGTTCTTGAAAGGACAGGCTTTCCTTAGCCAATGAGTATGCCAATTATTTTGTTGATCGACACACTATTGTGTAGATTGTTGGACTCGTCCTGTAGAAGGATTTATTCAAGATGAACATAGATATGTCGAGGCGCTTTTGATGTGATTGGGAGTGGAATTTTGGGCACCCCTTGGCTAACTATGATTCTCATAGATTATACTCAATTATTCATCAATTCCATCAACTTACCACAGCTTAACATGCAATGGGTGTCTTCTTTGTTGGGTTGTTAAATCTGGAGATTGCATAGTTTGTGGTCAGCGCAGGTGTCCTACAAGCTCCTAGTGTTTGCTTAGTTGGTGATCTATTAGGGGCCTCTTGCCAAGGCCCAACTGCCTACAAATGCCCTCTCAAATGGGCTTTTCCCTTTCTATCTCAGGGCGAAAATGGTGAAGCATTTATTAAGGGAGTGTCCTCTGACTAGGCCTAGTTGGGAGCTTGTTCAAATAAATCTATCAACTATTCTTTAGGGGTGATTATATTGGTTTACAATGAAATTGGGTGACTCCAAATCTATGGTTCGATCCTTTCTTAAGTGGTATTTGGCACTACATGATAATTTAATCCTTTTTTTGTTCTGATGCTTCAATGCAAATATGGTTTTGAGAACAAGGCTAACCTTTTGTCCACCTTTTGTCTTATGTGGAAATAGCAGGTACGTATGAAGTTGTTGAAAAAAGGATTATATCATTTTTGTGATCAAGGATGACAAATTGTATCGGTGCCTATTCAGATCTTATTGTTGTTCTTGTTATCTTAAGGAAGAGAATGTAAATACCATTGTATATATCCTTCTACTTCTACCTTTTGTTTCCCCTTGATAAAAAATACTTTTTGTAAATACATGTATTTTGCAACAAAAAAATAGATCGTCCTCACAAGTAAGAGAATACCATTCCTTCCGAAAGCAAGAGGCAGAATCCCACAAATCTCCCCAAAAAAAAATGCATTCCCTGCTCGGCCTACATGCCTAATAACGAGGTTGCTTTGTAACACAAGAAACATAGACCCTTCTGTTGTCACACAATATGGAGATCTTCTTATTAACAGAGTAATGATTGCCAAACCGGTGGAACCTCGAGACTCTACCCCAAAGTGTCACGCCAAGAAGGGTCCCCTCTCTTTAGGTTTATCGAATCCACAGTGTAGATCCAGACTAACCACGAGAGGTGTCCCTAGTCCAGCATTCTTGAATACTTACCGATGAAACCAACTTTCTCACAGTAGTTGTAGGACTAACTTGTAACGAAACAAGGCATTTGAGGATTTGACAAATTAGAAAATTAGTATCTTGGGGGGGCTCACTCTAAAGGGGAAGAGATAGATGAAAGCAAAGGACAATTACCCCTTAGAACAACTAAGACAAGCAGCACACAAATAAAACGATATAAACAGGGTTATGGATCTACCAACTAGATGGTAGTGACTAATACCTATATTTCCCATTTGTTAAATCTCTAAGGTGCCTAGTTTCCTTTTCAAATCGACCCTTCAATTACTGTGTGAAAGTTGGTTCCATCGGCAAGTAGCCAAGAAAATTGGACTGGGAACACCTCCCGTGACTAGTCTAGGTCTATCCTCAACAGGTTCGGGAAATCTAAAGAGAGGGGACCTTGTCTAGTGTGACACTATGGGGTAGAGTCCCGAAATTCCACCAGTCTGGCGATCATCAATCTCTGTCGATACAGAGATCGCCACATTGTGTGACAATAGCCCTATTATATTGAAGAGACATTCAAGTATGGAATCCTATCACCTTCCAAATCATAGAAGTCATTGCCATACAAATCCACAAAAGATCAAATTTAAGTGGTTTGACCCTTACACAATTCGACAACTCTGTTCTAAGCTTAGAAGGTCATATCGCCTCATGTCCTCAACCATGACAAACTTAAGAATGAAAAATCTTGAGAAGGTAGAACAAGCCAGAACAAAGACATAACTTTTGTATGCTTTAAGGGAAAAGCATTTCTAAAGGGTAACGCAATGTAATAGATATAAATATATATATAAATAAGCATCAATTAATTAATGAAAGGACATGACCTTTCATCCATGGTAACCAGTCGATGCATATATAAATATACCATCCCATGACAATGTAATCATATCTCTATTTTATTATACAATTATTATATACTTTTCCTATATGGATTATAACTTGTTGTCTTTCTTATACTGGCTATTTAGTAAATGAATTATGTCCATATTCAAGAAATGAACTTTGTTCATTTCAAACAAAAAGAAACCAAAGGAGCAACCAGAATCAAGATCAAGGTGGCAAGGAAGCAATTGGATCCCATGTCTAAATTTCACTTGGATGGATGCTTGTGCTTGGTACCAATTGGCTACATTGCTTAGACCATATTATATGGTTTCCTCCCATGTTTCGAGGACGAAACACGTGAAGGGGGGTGGAATGTAATGTACCTAGGGAGGATAATATGGAGTGCCTAGGAAGGTAGCCAAGGGGATAATGTATGTAATGTGGCCTTAATAATGGAATAGGACCACTTGGTTGTTGATGGGTAATAAATAGACCCACTAGGTAGTTAGATAAAGATAAGATTATTTTATTTTATTAATGTTCGACTAATGACCACAAAAGTAGGTCAATGGGACTGTCGAGTACAATGATGTCGTTACAAAGCAAGAGTACCAAAAAGTCTCCTATAAAAGGCAATACACAAAAAAGAAAGTAAAGTAAAGTAGAGAAGAGAAGAGAGAATAAATCTATGCTAAGGCATGAAAATCCCTCGACCCCGAGTACTAGAGACCGCACAAGGGAGGAGAAATACATGGGGAAAGGATTCAAGAGAAAAGAAATCCAAAAGAAATGAGGTAGGTCTACCAAGGAATAGACCCATCTCTCCTAACATCCAAGGCCAAATGAAGGAAACTAAGAATAGTTTGTTGTCCTGAGGAAAGAAATAATATAATAATAAGCAGTAGTTGGCATAGGCCGTTTAGGAATACTAATGAGGAAGTATAAATATACATGAGTATCATTGTATTAGATATGTTGGATGAATTGTATTGTAGCAAGCATGGCTTGTGGAGTGATTCATTTCTTAAGTAATGATTCCGCCTAATTCGCACCTCGAGTCACGTGGCAGAAATCTTCAAGCCACTGGGTGCGACCTTGGGGGCAAGTAAGAGTCAAGTGGTGTCACTTGATCTTGACTCCTTCGTCTAGGCTCTCTCCTTGCGAAGCCAACGGGGGTGGTCCCTATGAAAATAATCTAAGGTTGTTAATCTATGAAAGGAAACAATTGTTCTAGGAGTAAGATGATGTAACTACTGAAATTAAGAATTTTGAAAATAGTTTAGATCAACAACATGTAAAATAAACATGCCATTTAACACATAAAATAAATTAGATATAAAAAGTAAATGATTGATGCAAAATAGACCAATGCTAGTGGAGTGCTTGTGTATAAGGGGTTGCTGGTGATGTCTCAAGAATGTATTGCAAATGTCTCATTGGTCAGTTTTAAAACTATTAAATGAGTAAATTAGGGAGTGGGCTACTTCTTGGTTTGGCCCACTAAGACTCTCCTCCTTGAACTAAGTGTTGAAGCAACTTTACCAAGTGTCCAACGGGGCGAGGATAAACCTACTTGGAGCAACCCCCTAACTCTGTGGTATTCGTTCTTCGCAACCTCTCGAGTTCTTAGAGATTTGTTTTATGTGGATTGTTCTATTAAGTTAGTCACTCTAATCCCTTTTTTATTGTCCCACCATTCCAGCCAAAGGCCTGCAGTGTTCACAAGAGCATACGGGGACTAAAGCCTTGATTTCTTTTTAGAAAATTAATTCAAACGTGTGTTTGTTAAAAATCACACTACCGATACTCTCGTTTCTGGGAACATGGTCAGATTTGGCAAATACTTTAAAGAAATCAAACCACAAAAAGGAAACGACAGGGATCCCACCTGGGGGATGGGGTGTGGGCACTTTCCCGCCCACTTGCTTCTCTTTTATTAATGGTTATTACAATGAAGAATAAATACTTGTGTTCCTTTATAGATTAGGAGACGCAATTTTACAAAATTTGAGGCTTTAAAAGCGCCTGAAGAAAAAGTAGAAAAAAAGGTTGGCTCCTAGATGGCTTGAATTTGGAAAATTTCGCCAAAGTGTCTCTCTACCTGTTCATCAAATGCTGCAAAACAACCAACAAAGTTATACGAAATATGCTAGATTGATCAATTAAAACAAACAAAAAAATTAGCATAATGTTCAAGTACTTTTAAGAGATAAAATTTAAAGTTTTAGAGCAAATTTAGACAAGTACTTGTTAGAAGCTAGATCTATAAAAATGAGCCTTTAAAAATCAGATCTAAACTTGTAAATGCAAAAGCAAATTAAATAGTTTATGATATATTTTTATGTTCTAATTTAATTAACACTGTTGAAAGTAACTAGTAACCAGAAAAGTTTAATAGCTTAGATGAGAGAAGAAGAAGAGAGCCCTTGAACTTGGGCTATGGAGTCTTCCCAGTGGGACTCGGAGGGATTGTGTTTCTTCTTGAAGTGCTTAAAAAGAGAGGAGAATCAAACTAGAACGCCTTCCTCTTCAAGCTAAGCAACCTGTAATCTTTTAAACACACTTGTACAAGAAGGATTAAACGAATCGGTGTTAACTAAAAAGAAGCTCAGAAAACATGAATTTAAACTAAAATAACATGTATCTCTAAGGTATCTTATGCAACTAAACAGTAAGATGATAGATAAACAAATCTACTTCTCTTACGCTACAAAGAGATATCTCTCCTTCAAAGGCCAATAGTTAATCAACAAGATACAAGTATATGCAAAGACACAGATTACCTCATAAGTTCAACAGTAAGCATCCACACACATGCAGAGAATCACACTATTCTTGCCTCCAAATCCTTTATTCATTTATAAAATACTTTGCAATTACAGTGCAATAAGAGCATAGGTTCCACACTTCTCCTCCAAATGAAGAGAACTTGCTCTTCTTAAATAGATGTGCCCAAGCTCAAGAAAGGGCACACTTGCTAAAGGAGAGTGTTTGGCTTGTTTGGAAAGAGTCGATGAACAAGTTTGGAAAGAGCTATGCAATGGAAAAAACCAAAAACCGAAACGCCAACTTCCAAAAACTCGACTCAACTGCCAAAGGATGATGATTTTCTCGGAAAGTGCGCCCCCTTCATGGAGAAGTGCGCCCACTATCATGAGGATACATCCAACCTTTGATTTGCTTTGACCTTCCAAAATTCTTAAGATACTTATCGCTTTACTCTGCCAACTCACAGAAATCCTTTTCGGCAAGTTTCCATGTTTTTATGAGTTGCCGAATTTTCACTTTATCCAATTTTTTACTCTTTTTTGGGTTTTGAAGTAATAATTAATTTTGGAGATAAATAATTACTTGAAAACTTAGAAAAGTCGGTTTAGGGGTTAAGAGGGTGCTCTAAGTTAAAAAAACGAGCACCCCCGTGGCAAAAACAACCTCCTAATCCCGCTTTTATGACTTAGAGAAATTTTACAATTAACTTATTAAAAATAAGCCTAGAAAAACGGGAATATATATATATATATATATATATATTCTGGAAATTAAAAAAAAACTATGGAGGATTTAGTACATGTTCATACGACTCAAAAAACCAATGACTAGTGTTATCACCAACCTTGTAGTTGCCTATGTGAGATGGATCCAAAATGGACGGTAGAAGGACAAGCAACTAAGGAGGTGGAACCAAGATTGCCTCGACTCCCAAATGGATGGTTGTCACGCCAATCAAAGCAGTCTTCACTTTATGTTGTCTTAGCCCAAGACAACAATGGGGGAGACCCAGATCTACTCCTGACAGGAGAGATCATACCTAGACACCAAATCATATCAAATGGACTTGAGGTACATAAGGTGTAAGGTGATGGAAACCCTAGATCTATAAATGACGTCACTAGGTGAACCAAGGCTTTGGATCAGGGTTTAGGATATGAAATTTGATCCAAGTTGGGACACAAGTGACCTATGAGGAAAATACTAGATCCAGGGTTCAGGTACTAGAAAAAGGTGAAGATATCTACTGCCTTGGGAAACGTAACCAATGCAGAGAAGGTAAGAACAAGTTTGAGGCTATCTAGTACCGAGGGATAGACTCAAAAAAAGGTATGACAATGTCAAAGCACCCGAGCCACAAGGAAAGAGTCAAAACGCAAGAGGAAGAGGCAACAGGAAGGGTAGCGCTAGGGTTTGAAGATCAGCGCCTCAGGATCTGGGCCAATGGAGTCACCTTTAGCCCAACGCTGAAGAAGACCCGCCTAGGGTTGGACCCGATGTACAAACCCAAAAGTAGTTTTGCCGAAAAGGATCAGATTGTGAGAAAGGAAGGCAACATGGTAGGTAGCGCTAGGGTTTGAAGACCAATGTTTTTTAGATCTAGGGCAATGGAGTCACTTTTAGCTCAGCGTTGAGGAAGACCCACTTAGGGTTGGACCCGATCTACAAAACCCAGAAATGGTTTGCCCCGAGATCAAGTGGTTTGATCTATGATATTTTTTGGTTTTTTATATTTAGGGTTTTAAGATAAAAATGGAGATACAGATGCCAATGGATTGAGATCTGGAAGAGAAGCACTAACCTATAGATCTTACCTGGAAAACCTTGTAGATGCCTCGATAATGATGATCCCTGCTATCCTGATCAATTTGAGAAGATTTGAGTGAGTTCTATGCCCAACGTTTTGCCCCAAGAAGCCACTACGCCCTCTCTCCTGCACAACAAACGTCAACCATATCAGATTTGTTGTATCATGAGAAAAAAACAAATGCTACAGAAAAATAGCAAGATGAAATCATAGATCACATTGATGCTAATGAAAACCCCCTGATACAAAACGTATCCAAGCCAAGCAAGTTGAGGAAACCCTACAAAAACGCCCAAGTTGAAGTCGCCCTCTTGTAGACAAGACAATGTTTCTCGAAAAAATATATAGATCTCACAAAAAATACCCAAATGCTAGGAAGCAATAGATTTTCCAATCACCATCTAAGAACACCAGATTCAAAGGAGATCCAAGAATTTCCACCAGAAAATTTTTTCTATTATCTAGATCCAAGAGCCAAAGACCCCTCACAAATGAGAAGCTCTCTCCTTTAAATAGGAATGAGAGAACCAAAATGTTAACCACTTTTCAAATGGGTGGCTAAGATTAAAAGATACAAATGTTCTAATCAATGGTTGAGATGAGCTCAACATACAATACATGGATCAATACCATAATATAATATAAAAGTGGACTAAATCACCCTAGGAGAGGGGATCCCACTCAACAAAAAATAAATGAAGGACATGGTGGGTCCAGGGAATGTTAACTAACTCTCTTTGGGTGTCCCCATAGCACAATAATATAATTTTTTAATTATGAAATTGTGCCTCCTTGAGGAAATCATGAGCCTCCAAAAGCTCCAAAAAATAGATGTGGGCCCATCCAAGTGCTGCAACTGCTGGAGAAGAAGTGGAAGTCATCACCCTCATCATGAGAACTCATCCCATGCCATTTCCTTTCCTCAGTAGCCCAAATCGAATTCTTCAGCAGCCATTTTAATTATTTTTTATCTGCCTCGGGAAACGTGACATGCCAAAAACTACCTCCTAGGGTGCCTGCGTTATCCCACTGAGCCCACCAGGCTCTCTAGGAGGGGGGTAATATGGTACAAACAAGTGGTTGGCCCCCCCATGCCTCATACAGCGCCCTAGGAGATCCAAGAAAAATATCTCCCTACTCAAACAAGCCATCCAGTATGGTAAAACTGTACCAAAAGAGTAACCTAAGCCAAATCATCTCTGTAAGTGCCCAGAACTGAAAACAAGTTGTCTCACTAGACTCGGAGAGTCCAAATCCATCTAAGGTGTATACTCATACACTCTATAGGTATCTGCATGATCATCTACAATATCCAATATACCCAGATAGACAAAATTATAATCTGTAAATGACCATATAATATGACCCAGGTTGACATCCATCCGCTGCAACTGTTCAAAGATCAAGACATGCTCTACAAATCATTCAAGTAATAATCATAACAAGTAGCAATCATTTCACTGGCGGTCTATCAACCAAATATATAAGGTTTACATTTATTAACTATAACTTAGTCCAAACTTTCAAGATCATACTCACTTCATAGTTGTAATCAATTTGCTAGTGAAGGGTGAAGGCTAAAAATTCAGAAGGCTAGGGCAAAGGATGACTACCAACTCGACATTGTGACACTTCGGATATGGAAAGGGAATACTCACTCTAGCATATGACGGACAAGCAACAACACGGGGGATGGCAGTGTCTCACAAATGGGTGAGTTACTTCAGAGGTGCTTATTCACCTTGACAAATGCTCACAATCCATACCAATACAAGTGAGGCCAGCAATCCTTAGATATAACTTTAGGAACCATTGCTTTTTGGGCCTTTGATTTTTCATAGCCTTGGTCCGTGTATTTTTTTCACAGATTTTTTATTATTTTAGGCTTTATGCATTCATGTATGTTGAAAAACACTACTTTTCATGAATGTTCTAAGATATTCATTTCATTGTACTTCAAAGCCAATTTCATTAGGCTTGCCTTGCATTCATGTATGTTTAAAAACACTACTTTTCATGAATGGGCTTTTTCATGAGATATTCATTTCCAAATACATTGTATTGATGGCAGCACTACTTGTTTCAGGTTTAGCCAACACAACCTAGGTAACTCAGAGCCGAAACACAAATAAGCAGGGAGGCTTATCCAATCATAGAGGCTCTAGTGGGGAAAGGTCCTCCATGCCACAAGTCAAAATAGTAGGTCGGGTAAGAAACATAACTGGAAGGTAATGGATGGGTGGAGACAATGAATAATGAAACCAACACTAGCAAGCCAAAGTATGGTGAGAATGACTACCTCTATTCTCCCTAAGGAGGGTAAAACCAATGAGTATAGATCAAGGACTTCCAGGTCTGAGTAGGGACATCAATACATAATATCAATACATCCAAGTCCACATATTTATATGACCGCCAGATCATGACACTAAATGCTAATACATGTCACAAGAATGAGTATAAGAGCAATGATAACCATAACACAAGATAATACAAGCCAAGTCATAAACATGTAAATAATCCATATGAACCAACATCTGTCCAATGATAAAGCACTGATACAACTCTGGGCACTAATAACTGCTCTGCAAATGGCTGCAATGACTATATCAGTCCTCAAATCTGAGTGTCCTAAGACTCAGTCATGGCATGGGATAGTACTATGGTCCATCAATCAAATCATGATCCATCATAGATGCTCATATCAACATCTCATATGTAGGGGAATTGGCTAAACAGTGTACTGAAATCTGAAAAATAGAATATGGTAGCCTGGCTATATATATGTGATAACAACTAGCATGGTAATATACATTGACACTTAGGTTTTAATAACCTCCCAAGGCCTAAACAACAAGACAATTATTCCAACTTTGGAGGCTTGAGTGAAAAACTCGAAAATTATAAATCGTTAAAAAACGATATAAAATTAACAAGGTAAAAACACCCTCAAATAATGTATCAATGACTAAGTCCTAGGAAGCCAAACCTTTTACATAAATTCATTATGCTAAGTCATTTTATTACAATTCCCCGTGGAGGTATGAAGTTGAACATGTTAAAAATAAAAAATAAAAAGGGCCTAGGACAACTTGAATGGACTTTTGAACTCGGAATTTGAACAAGTAATTGTTCATCCTTGGCGGCTCACTTGAAAGTCCAACTGAGTGCAACTCAGGTGGTAACAAGTAGTAATTAAGGGTGTTACCCTACCTTAAGGGCTCTTCTCTATATTCTTATGTTCTTTATGGTGTGAATGTCTCTTGGTATTTCTAAAGTTTAAGGGTTCTTTATCATTGTTGTGATTCAATTTGTGGGTAAGGATCACTACACTTTCTTCTGCCTTTCCTCTTACTTTTAGCTGAAATTATTTTAAATGGAAAATGAAGAAAGATGGATTTTACAATCAGCTAAGAAGACTAAGCTCCCATACCACATGTGTGTTGGATACTAAAATAAAATAATTATTCCATAATCCAATGATGATAACAAAAATTGTGGGGAGACCATATACTACTCCCATGGCTCTTCTTAATAGATGCAACAAGATACTATGACTCATAATACTATTGGCCCATTAGGTGCACTATAAGTGGCATAAGGTCATGCTTCAAATACAAACAGTCTCATTCTTGTACGTGTGTTTTCTTAGCTTTCTGCAGCTTTATTTTTACATCTTATATGTTTTCTTATTGTCATTAGCTTAGATTTAGGATCTGTTTTGCACTCCCACATTGTATTTCATTGATGGTATTATTCTAGCCCCATTGGCCTACTTTTTTTGGTCATTTGCTGGACATTAATAAAAGTATCTTATTTAATCTTATCTTCCTTCTAGTCTAGTTGATGAGAAGAAAAGTATATACATTTGATGCATAATATAACCAATTATTTTATTAGTTAGGAAATTAATGGATGAGGACTACCAGTTCGAACTAAAAGTGCTCCAAGTCCAGTGGGATAGCCGAAAATCTGAAAGCAAAAAGGAGGTATAGTTATAAAGCAAAAAACATTAAACTTGTTTGATGAAGAGTAGAGGCATCTACCTTGGGAAAAAAAAGTAAAGGTATCCATATAAATAGTGAAACTGAATTTGAAAATGAAATGAATACACAAAATTCATAATAACATATCAAGTAGAATAATTAATAATATACCTTGTAAAATGAGAGGGAAACAAAATCTGCAGGAAATTTTGATAAATCCGGTGGTTGTGTCCCACAACCTTTTGCAGCATCAAGTAAAACCATCCAGCGTCCCCTATTTAACACAGTACACAAATTCTATTAAAGAATCTTCATTGCATTTCACTTCAAAAAGCATTCTCAACAACCAAACAACCTTTCAGCATTAGCTTAAGTTCTGCCATGTTCTAGCTTATGATAAACCTCAAATTTGGATGAGCTCCCTAGAGATTTTGAACTCATAGTTGATTAAAAAAGCCAAAGTGTAGATGCCTTTCCTTGAGAATTCTATAAGTCTACTTGGATATTTTGCTTCGGAGGTGTAGTCATAGCCAACTGGGAACCACTTATGTGTAACATATAGGGAAGTTGATTAACAAAGACACCATCAAACGCATTCATGCATAATAATCTAAAGCCTATTTCCAAATTGAGTCCTAGCAGCATACTAGATTTGCCATGGAATATTCTTGATAAAACCATAGCTTAAAGAAGTAACTATATCACTGCCTAAAATCATTATTAAGCAATCTGGATTCATTATAGGCAGACACATTTTGGATAACGTTGGGGCACAAAATATGCAAGTGCAATTAAACAAGATAACATGCTCCATAAAATTGATTTTGAAAAAGAAATTAAATACGAGAGAAAAAAGCTTCATTTTAGCCATGTTGCAAGCTCCGGGGCTAAGTATATACTTAAAGTACACGAATCACATTTTCATATTCTATTCTTTCTATTTTGAGAGACAAAGGTAACAAATTTGAGCATTTGGGTTCATTATACAAAATATTCATTTTTCCCTGTATGTCTTGGCTATAAATGCTTTAGGCACCTTCTAACCAATTGAGTGGCGTAGGGAAAAACCAATAATCCAGGATTCTTGGAAGAAGAGACTCAACAATCTGTGAATGAGCACTTTGAAAGTGACTAGTTTCTCACTATTTAAGAAGTTGAATTGCTCATCAAGCGCACTATGGAATTCATCGAATTGTTTAGTAGTTCATTTAACTCAAAACTACAATGGAACAAACCCAAATGCATAGATAGATTCAAGGCTCAAACTCCTTGTTCTCATTAGGAAAAATATGCTTTGACTTGGATACAGCCAATATATGATCTTAAACCCCTCAATATCCATTCATCTTCATTGTTCAAATATTGACAAGAGCAATGTGTATAGCAAAACAATAAAAGGCAGAAGATTATTGTCATCAAGGCCCATGTCCTTACCTACTAATATAAGGTGTGCACTAAGGTGTTGTTTGCCATAAGTGTAGCATCCCTTCTATAAGATATCATCTAAGGCAACCTAAAATAAGGTCTGTTACCACCTGAGTTGCACTCAGTTGGACTTTTAAGCGAGCCACCAAAGATGAACAATCACTTGTTCAATTTTCAAGTTCAGAAGTCCTTGCAGGCCTTCCTAGGCCCTTTTTTTTTATTTTTTAACATGTTCATACCCCATGGGGAATTGTAATAAAATGAGTTAGCATGATGACTTGATGACTTTATGTAAAAAGTTTGGCTTCTTAGGACTTATTTATTAATGCATTATTCTAGGGTGTTTTTTCCTTGTTAATTATTTATTGTTTTTAAACGATAAATAATTTTCGAGTTTTTCACCCGAACCTCCAAAGCTAGAATAATCGCATTAATTAATTAAGCCTTAGGAGGTTATTAAAACCTGTGTCGATGTATATTACCATGCTAATCATTATTTGGAGTCATTATGAACATGCCCTAAGCCCCCCATAGGTTTTTTTTTAATTTCCGAAAAAAAAAATATTTTTTTTTTCTGTTTTTACAAGCTTATTTTTAATAAGTTAATTGTAAAACTCTAAAAAGTCATAAAGTGTGGCTAGGAGGTTATTTTTTCCATGGGAGTGCTCATTTTCTAACTCAGAGCACCCACTTAACCCCTAGACCTACTTTCCTAAGTTTTCGAGTAATAATTTATCTCCAAAATTAATAATTACTCGAAAAAACCAAAAAATTGGAAAAAATGAGAAATTCGACAACTCACAAAAAATTGGAAACTGGAAGAAAGTTGATTCCGTGAGGTAGCAAAGGTCAATAGAATTATTCCTAAAGAGGTGCAAGTCACCAAAAAGGAAAGAAATGGTTGGTAAATATCAAATTGGATTTTTTCCAATAGAGGGGCGCTTTTCCCAAGAAAGAAAGATTTGGTTTGAGGTCAAGCTTTTGACATTTTTGGTAATTGTCTTCTTTTTGCCCCAAAGCATGGAGATCCAACTCACATCCAACTCATGCCAAGCTATCAAGCTCATCCTTTAGCAAGTGCATCCCCTCATGTTGAGTTTTTCTATTTAAGAGAGCAAGTTCTCTTCATTTTACAGAAGATTTTGGCAAAGAACTTATGCTCCTGTAATTTGTAATATTTTTCTATCATTTTGAATAAAAGGCTTTGGAGGTCAAGAACTGTGTAGCAATTCTATGTGTGGATGAATATTGTCTTGAGCTTTTGAAGTAGCCGATGGTGTTCATTTTATTGCATCACTTTGGTTAAGCTTGGCCTTTGAAGGAGAGTTGTATCTTGGTAGGGTAAGGTTTAAAAGCTTGTTTGCTTGAAGATCTTATTGTTTATTTGTTTCAGATATCTTTAGAGTACATTTTTATTTTGTTTAATAATCTTGTTTTCTGAGTTTCTATGGCAGGTGGCACCAAATTTCTTAACCATTTTTGTGTGCAAGTATTTTGTATTAGTTGCAAGTTACGAAGATTGAAGAAGAGGTTGAGTTTGCTTACATCTTCCTGTTCTTCAACAACTAAAGAAAGACATAGTCCCTCTTTGTTCCATTGTGAAGAACTCCATTGTCCATATTCCGGCATCAAGCTTCTTCATATCTTCTCTCATTCTACAAAAAATATTTATTTCTGTTACCCACTATTTTTTATAATTGATATTTAGTTTAGTAAATAAAAGTATATCAATAACTAAATCTGATTTCATATATTATTAAGGTTAGATCTGATTTGAATGTTAAAACTCATAAATCTAGCTTCAAACAAGTACTTTTCAATACTTTAAATTTTTATCTTTTAAAAGTTACTTGAATTACATGTTAATTTTTTATTGTTTAAATAAAGAATTTGACATATTTAACTGAATATTGCTTGCTGTTTTGCAGCAGAAGCAGATAAAAGAGAGAGGCACTCTGACCAAATTTCGAAGAAACACGCAATCTAGAGATCCCTCTTTTCACAGTCATCTCTTTGGCCATTTTTCTAAGGCCCTATATTGTAATACTTGTGCTTCATATTCTACAAAGGAGCACAAGCAATTTCCATTTCTAAATCATTGTAAAAGAGAGAAGCAAGTGGGCAGCCAAGTGCCCACACCCCATCCCCCCAGGGGGGATTCGAACTGTTTCGGTTTTTTTTTTTAAGTTTTTCTTTATTTTTATTTTTAGTTTATTTTTAGTTCCGAAAGTAAAATTAACCCAATCTGGTTGTGTTCTCGGTAACGAGAGTATCGGCATCGAAATTTAAAAAACTCACACTTAGAGTTAAAAAACTTAAAATATCCAAGACTCAAGGCCCCGTATGCTCTACACCGCTGCAACTTGTCTGATCAGTTGGCTGTATTAGAAAGGGATACGAGTTACTAGATTTAATAGGAAAATCCACACAAGTGATTTTCTCGAGAACTCAGGAGGTTGCAAAGGGTAACTACTATAGAGTCAAGGGGCTACTCCAAGCAGGTTCATCCTTGCCCCGTTGGACACTTGGTATTACCACTTTAGCACTCAGTTCGAAGGGACTTGACTTGTTGGGCCAAACCCACAATTAACCCACGCCCTTAATTACTCACTTAATAATCTTAAAATTGACCAACTGAGACAACTGCAATACTTCACGAGACTTCACTAGCAACCCTTACACAAGCACTCCATTAGCATTGGTCTATTTTGGCAATCTTATTTATTTTTGTGCTTAAGTTAATTTATGTGTTGTGTGAAATGTTTTTTTTTTTTTTTGGAAGAAAAAAAGCTGACTTGTATTAATCAAAAAACTACATACAAAATGGTATGTAATTGTTCCAGCTTTATGCAAATTTACATCTTGTTGTCACATCATTGCTGATGTAATTACTTCTCTTTTTCAAGTCAATCTGAGAGATGCCATGACTAGTCAAATAGACTGTCATAATAGATTGTCTGTTGAGAAAAAACACCAGTTTGAGGCAGATACTGGAAGGAGTTGTTTACCGTCCTCTGAGCTGATTGTGTACAGATAAGAGAGTTGAGTCTAGCATGTCGTATGAAAGTTGTTGTATGTTGCTTGAAGACTGTCCAAAAAATTTCCGTAGTAGGGGTTTAGTGAGGCAAAATAAGAAAAGGCCTGTGGGGGTACTCCTTGGCCTCTGTGTCCTTATCTCCATGATTTTCCAAAATCCCCATTGCAGATTTAGTCCCGCCTTCGAGAGTTTGTCCACATCCGAGTTTCGCTCCTTGTAGACATGTTTGAACAAGATTGATTCAAAATTTGAGAGAGTCCCGTATATCTCTTCATAGAGAGTGTCTAGTGTAGAATTTATGCATTTCTGAGTCTTATTTATCCAGTTTATAACAAGCATTGAATCACCAAAAACTTGAAGCTTTTTGCAGTTTCTTTCAATTGCAAAACAGAGAAGCTTCAAGGTCATAAGCTCAGCATAGTTGTTGGTACCGGATCCCAGCCCCATGGAGATTTGGAAATAGTGGTTTGGATTCAGAAATAAGGTTGCTCCTCCCCCGCATGTCAAGTTTTGAGAAGCACCATCAAAAAAGGCCCAAGGGATGTTTTTGTTCAACTGTTCAGGAACAATGATTCTTGGAGAGGGATTGTTCTTTGTTTGAGGAAAGTAAGAAAGAATATCCAGACCCTTCCTTGCTACCTCTTCTGGAGAGCTGGCTTTTTCAAGGAAAATGACCCTGTTTCTGGCCAGCCATATTCCCCAGATGTGGATGGTGTTGTGTGGAATGTTATTTGATGTGCTAGTTATCTATATCATTTGCAGTTCATCTTAGTTGTGATATTTTATTTCATCTCATCTCCTAGACTAATTGTTTTATTTCATAGATTAAACACCGTAGTTTATTTTATTAGGGACCACCACCCTTGGCTTCACTAGGAGAGAGCCTAGACGGAGGAGTCAAGATCAAGTGACAGCACTTGACTCTTGCTTGCCCCCAAGGTCGCACCCAGTGGCTTGAAGATTTCTGCCACGTGACCCGAGGTGCGAATTAGGCGGCAACAAGGTCAAAACAAAACTATGTTTTACACAATTGGCAAGGATTTCTTCAAAATGGCTCAAGAAGCGTTTAAATAAGGGAAGCTCTCTAAATTTGTCAATCAAGAGGTCTATTACACTTTTAAATGCCTCTTACAAAATCATTGATAAGGCTTTAGCTTTAGGTCGAGAAGACTCTGGCAATGAGAGTTTTTTGGGCATTGCATTGTTGTTTCTGTTTCCATGGAATATTTACATATAGAAAGGAAAATTTTGAAAGAATACAGCTTTTCAGTCTCACATTTGAATGGCAAAAAGATGTTGGGAAAGAATGAGTGAGGACGGTATTCATACATGATATATTTCATAATAAACAAAAGATGATGAAAACATCCCACAATCCATGATGCCATACTACCTGCAAGTACATATTGATGCCATGCTATCCACATGTCTACCTTCTTGGATCATCTTTACCAACTCAAGGTCAAATTTTGTTCCAGAGAAATTGCATTCTGACGGAAATGCAAACAAGTGATATACATCTCCTGCAAAGACAAGCCATCCCATTGCAACCTTTACCCAACATAAAATGGAGTACAGAAATTGCTATAAGAAAAAGAAAATTGATTGGTAATGTTTCCAAATAACGTGTTATTCAACTGTGATTCTCAATATCTTACTAGTTGACATTTCATCCTGAAATATCTGTTTATATCGCCTCTGTTTGCTGCGAAATTTCAATTTTTGAACTTCAGTGGAACCAATTTCAGGTAGAGTGCTAGAATCCTGTTCCATGCTTTCAATATCTACAGCAATAGCAGTTGCCCCTTGGTTGAGAGCATATCTTAGGATTGTCAAGGATAGATCCCAGACAATCAAGGTGAATATATCTAAAGTTCATAGCAAGTCTGACAATCGGATTCTGTTCTGACTATCATTCAGCTTAAAACTCAAGAAAGGTTATATTATCAACAAGCATATACAGTCAACAAGCCATAACCAAACTAACCCTGAAGCAACTCTTCTGACCCTGTTTACACATGGTTGTTACATACTATATACTATATAGACATAAAACGACAGATTAAGAAAATTTAGACAACTTCCCTCAAATATTTTTCTATGAGAAAATCCAAACAGACAAATAAAATTTGGCAAATTATATTGAGTTTGTGGGTGAAGGTAATGTTGGTTATTTTTTTGATGGTTGGCAATGACTTCTGCTCCTAAATCTCTCAAGAATAAATGTGTACCTTGCATCTAGGCTGAAGTTTCCAAGATGTCCTGAAACCACATTGCAAAGTTACTTCAACCTATGCTAGGCCTTTAACATGAGTTAGATTTTGATTAATCAAAAACTTCAGTATATTCTCTCCAATCAGTATGCAGGAACTAGCTCTACTGACTGAAGAGCATCAATATTAAAAAGGATATTATAAAAGCATGTTTTGCCTCCTATCAGTCTGCATGAACAAGCTCTAACGATTGAAGAGCATACCATATTAAAAAGAATACTATAAAAGCATGTTTTGCTAATCAAAATTTATCGCTAAAACAGCCTTTCTGTAATTTTTAATTGAAAACAGTCACAAAAGGATACTCTCGGATCCCAAGTACACTATTATGATTTTCCATTGTGTACAAGTAAGTGCTGTTTGTACTCCAAGGAAAGGTCTCCCCAACCAATTTCAGAGCCGCTGTTGCACCAGAAGTAAAAATGCATTTGTACTCTTTAGGTGAAGCATTACAATAAGCCAGAACCTGGAAAATAACTGTCAGCATGTGTACTCCAAATAATGGAAATAACATCAAGACCATTCAGGAACAAAACACTTGCAGATGTCATTGAACTAGTGGAACATATAAAAAGGACGAATGAAGAAGCAAACTAAAGTTCAAGATGATTCTGAAGAAAATTGATCAAATAGAAATTGAAAATAAATATGTATTTAATATCCTCAGCTGGCCAAAAACAAGTCAATGGGATGGAAAGATGACTGAGCATGCAAGGTGCATCTGATAATAGAGTGCTTCCTGCATCTACCAAGAAAAAAGTAACCGAGTATTTAATTGTATCAATATAAGAGAAGAAAAGATAAGAGAGAGAAAAACAAGCCAACTGTAACATATCATTACTGTAAGACAGTCTACCTTTGAAATATATTGTGCAACGTAATTATCCCAGACAACCAGGATAGAATGAGATGAAGTGAAGTGAAGACTGGCTCAAACAGTTATCCATTATCTATGACAACATCAAAGTCACCCAAGAACTGGTGAAGGATATTCATAGCAAGTATTAAAAATCTTAGCTCTTAATATAAAAAAAAGTAGATTAAAATGGAAATAATTGATGCATATTCTGCTAATATAATTGGGTCCTAAATTAAAGCCGCAATAAGTGATTTGTAAACTGCCTTTGGATATTTCAATGATTGGCTGACCAAAACAGCTCTACAAACTACAGCAACTAAGTAAAACACTGCCCGACTTTGCAACTGCCTTTTGTATTTTTAGCAGTGTTACCAACATCGGCTGATTTATCGCCGATGTCCGATAAATCGCGATTTTTTCGCCGCGCCAAGATTTAAACAAAAAATCGCCGAAAAAATCGCCCCCGATTTTTTCCGAAAAATCGCGAGTCAATGCAAAAAATCGCCCGCGCGGACAGGGCCGGAAAAAGTTGTCTTTAAGTTGGTTTTTTTTCATTTTTTTTTCTCATTTTGACTCAAACAGTCCACTAGGAGGTGAGCTAAGGGTCTGAGAGGGCAAGTGAAGAGAGTTTCAAGAGACCAACAACGAATTTAGGCAACATTTTCTTCGCCATCAAGCATCAAATTGAAGATTGGATCTTGCCATTTGGGGTTTTTTTCCATCACAGCTGAAGGTAAGTAAAAAATTTGCCCATCATTTCTCACTTTTCCAAGAGGGATTGTTGTTGATTTACTTTGCCATGTAATTCTCTATCTTCAAAAAAGATTTTTATAGGGTTTTAAGCATTTTTTTTCAACTGTTATGTATTTTTTTGTTGCTTGCATGCCAAAAAACATTTTGGCATTTTTTATCTTGCCCTAGATTCCTTATAAATCCTCATAAAAAATGTCTATGTATTTTTCCTCATCAAATTAATGGTTGAATGCTCAATATTTCTTGGAATTCTTCTTGTGTTTTAAACTTTTACATTTTCATTAATCACATGCTAAAAAACGTTTTTTTTCTTGCCTTAAGTTCAAAGTATCAAGATTCAAGCTTCATTTTGTCCATAATAACTCCATATACAAGATGCCAAAGGCTTTGGATCCATTTTGGGAGTGGGGCTCACCTATTGACCCAGTCAATCGACAAATTCTCACTTGCAATCTATGTGGGAAAAGAATGACAGGAGGGATAAGTAGGCTGAAATACCACCTTGCACAAATAGCAGGGCATGATGTGGGTCCTTGCAAAGAAACAACTCTGGAAATCATTGCTAAGGCCACACAAGCGATTGAGGGCACTGGGCTAAGGAAACCAGTGTTACCAACATCGGCGAAAAATCGGCTGATTTCCGAAAAATCGCGATTTTTTCGCCGCGCCGATTTTTATTCAAAAAATCGCCCCAAAAATCGGCCCGATTTTTTCCGATTTTTTGCTGCTTTTTTCCCAATAAATCGCGAGTCGATGGAAAAACTCGGCCGGCCGCGGACAGGGACGGAAAAAGTGATTTTTAAGTTGGTTTTTTTCTTTTTTTTTTCTCATTTTGAGTCAAACAGTCCACTAGGAGGTGAGCTAAGAGTTTGAGAGGGCAAGTGAAGAGGGTTTCAAGAGACCAATAGTAAATTTAGGCAACATTTTCTTTGCCACAAGCATCAAATTGAAGATTGGATCTTGCCATTTGGGGTTTTTTCCACAGCTAAAGGTAAGTAAAAAATTTGCCCATCATTTCTCACTTTTCCAAGAGGGATTGTTGTTGATTTACTTTGCCATGTAATTGTTTATCTTCAAAAATGATTTTTATGGGGTTTTAAGCATTTTTTTTCCAACTGTTATGTATTTTTTTGTTGCTTGCATGCCAAAAAACGTTTTGGCATTTTTTATCTTGCCCTAGATTCCTTATAAATCCTCATAAAAATGTCTATGTATTTTTCCTCATCAAATTAATGGTTGAATGCTCAATATTTCTTGGAATTCTTCTTGTGTTTTAAACTTTTACATTTTCAATAATCACATATGCTAAAAAACGTTCTTTTTTCTTGTCTTCAAAGTATCAAGATTCAAGCTTCATTTTGTCCACAATAACTCCATATACAAGATGCCAAAGGCTTTGGATCCATTTTGGGAGTGGGGCTCACCTATTGACCCGGTCAATCAACAAATTCTCACTTGCAATCTATGTGGGAAAAGAATGACAGGAGGGATAAGTAGGCTGAAATACCACCTTGCACAAATAGCAGGGCATGATGTGGGTCCTTGCAAAGAAACAACTCCGGAAATCATTGCTAAGGCCACACAAGCGATTGAGGGCACAGGGCTAAGGAAACAATACAAGGAGGCTGTGAGGAATCAACTTGCTTCAAGATCCGGGTCCGCAGCAGGAGTAGGGGCTAGTGGGACAAGCCCAGATACCGATACCCACTCCACACAGCAGTCCACATCGCCTTTCATGGTATCTTCAAGATGCAACCCTGGTGGACAACCTTCTATAAGGTCCATGGTGAAGGTAAAGGAAAAAGCAGACGCACACAAACTTATTGGTCGATGCTTGTTATGGAGTGCTATTCCATTTAACTTTGCAAAGAACCCATTTTATGTGTCCATGTTTGAGGCGCCTGCTGTAGTTGGAGCGGGGTTCAAGCCCCCTAGTTATGAGGAGTTGAGAGGGCCCATCCTTCAAGATGAAAAGGCTGATTGCACTCGCAGATTGGAGGAGCTTCAAAGACCAT
>LPNX010086360.1:190888-356480 GCA_001517045.1 Pseudotsuga menziesii | reverse complement strand
TCTCTAGACATCTTATATATCTTATATATCGGTTTTCTTTCCATATTCATGTAGCAATGTGTTTATTTGATGTTATTGTTGCTTTAGATGTTTAAAAAATTGCTCGATTCTCTAGACATCTTATATATCTTATATATCGGTTTTCTTTCCATATTCATGTAGCAATGTGTTTATTTGATGTTATTGTTGCTTTAGATGTTTAAAAAATTGCTCGATTCTCTAGACATCTTATATATCTTATATATCGGTTTTCTTTCCATATTCATGTAGCAATGTGTTTATTTGATGTTATTGTTGCTTTAGATGTTTAAAAAATTGCTCGATTCTCTAGACATCTTATATATCTTATATATCGGTTTTCTTTCCATATTCATGTAGCAATGTGTTTATTTGATGTTATTGTTGCTTTAGATGTTTAAAAAATTGCTCGATTCTCTAGACATCTTATATATCTTATATATCGGTTTTCTTTCCATATTCATGTAGCAATGTGTTTATTTGATGTTATTGTTGCTTTAGATGTTTAAAAAATTGCTCGATTCTCTAGACATCTTATATATCTTATATATCGGTTTTCTTTCCATATTCATGTAGCAATGTGTTTATTTGATGTTATTGTTGCTTTAGATGTTTAAAAAATTGAAAAAAAATGAATATTTTTCGATTTTTTATGTTTGCAGATTTTTTCCCGATGTTTGCCGATGTTTTGCCTAGATATCCCGAAACGATGTTTCCTAGACCCTGCCGATTTTTTCGCCGCGCCGATGTTTGCAACACTGATTTTTAGTGCTTTAAGCATGAAAATAATACACACAAATCGGATTATTTAACTCCTGTGACATTAAACAGAACTACAATAGAAAAGACACATTGGACAGAAAATTTACCCTGGAAATCCGATACAGAAAACCAGCAAGCAACCAATCACTATGCCTTCTGTCTTCTCATAGTATGGAGATTAAAATACAGATTACAAAGTAGTCAAAGCTTACTGCGAAGCTATGAGACACTATGGTCTTCTATCATCCTCTACACTATGTCAATGAAAAAGTGAACCCTTTGGCCCTCAAACAGAGGATTTGGCACTTTGATCCTCAAATGGAGGATAATATCTCTACATTTGCATTACTGAAGTCTTTCTGCATGAAGAGAAATGGCTACTTAGATATTAAGAGCACAATGCCACCATCTTAAGGTACCATTTTGTCATTTTCTAACATTTTCTTCTCGAAATTGTGCGTGAAAATGGTCCCCACCATCTATTTTGTTCTCACTACCTTGTGAACAAGACAATTCAGAACTAAAAAAAGGGTAGTCTACATATTTTTCCATACCTTGGGTGCTCACCAGGTTTTGAGGGGAAGCGGTATACATATTAAGCTCAAGGTTGATGAATGATCTACTCAAAAGTGTGCTTCAACTGAAATCCAGCTTTACACCTGAGTTCCTGCAGCCTATTGTGCAATTCTTAATGCCCAAGTGTGCAGTTCTAAGATTTTCTACAGGTTTTGCATCCATATTGTGTATTTTCAGCTTAATCTAATGCTAAGATAAGATAGTTAAGATAATTTTATTAATGTCCAACTAATGTCCACAAAAGTAGGTCAACGGGACTGCTGAGTACAATGATGTCAATACAAAGTAGGAGTACCAACATGTCTCCTATAAAAGGCAAAAGGCAGTAAAGTACAATAAAATAGAATAGAGTGTGAAGTCTATGTTGAAGCATGAAAAACATGAGATAATTCTTTTAATTTTCACAAGTGACCAAAATGGTAGGTCAGTGGGACTAGAAGGTGCAATCAGTTATAATAAATTGTAGAAATGCAAAAGGGTACTCTGAAAAGAAGAAAACAACAAAGAAAGAGAGTAACTATATATCATTAGGTATGGATGAAGAACTAGAAGGTGGAAAAGAAATATCAGTATTTGTATCAATCAATAAGAAGACGGCAATAATATAAGATAAGATAATTGTATTAATGTCCTACCAATGACCACAAAAGTAGGTCAATGGTACTGTGTGCTGTCAAGATGTCTGTACAAAGTGGGAGTGGTAAGATGTGTCCTATATAAAGCAAGATGTAAAACCCTATCATAAAGCCAAGAAGAGATATCTTTAACGATTGTGAGCAAACCCAGAAGAGATAAGTACAAAGAGAGCCAATACAAAAGAAAAATGTATAAGGAGGGCAGATCTGGGATCCATGATACAAAAATGGTGAGAATGTCATGGCACACTAGAGACATTAACAGCACTGGAAGTGTTGGAAATGTCTCTCCTATCATCCAAGGCCGAATGAAGGAATCTCTAAATAGTAATCTGCCTGAAAGAAGAGCTATAATGGATGGTGCATTGTTGTCAAAAGTGGAGAGCCTGCTGCTATGATCCGGATGTAGTTGACCAGTTGTTAGGATAGGACTAAGGTTGGACACACCGCTGGGGTTGAGAGGACGTAGAGGTGGTCTGTCATTCCCTAACTGGTTTGTGGTCAGAAGTAGTACTATACTTTGTCGATCTCTTGGTGCCCCTACAGGAGGGAAGCAACAAAAAGTAGGAAGTGATCTGTTGAGTGGAGCGTGGTCCTGACTGCGAATGTCGCTGGAGAATGAGGGATCAAAGTCGGCAGGCCTCTTGTAAGTATAAGGCCAAACATCTCTGATCTGAATACCTAAAGAAACTAGCCAAAGACTGGGACTCCACAAGAAGGTGTTCCCTGAAGAGACAATCAAACCGCTCGCAAATCCTGTAATAGATAGGACATCAAAAGATGAAGTGTTCCTTAGTCTCAACCTCCCCAAGATGACAAGCCTAGCAAATCCTGTCTGATCGATTGATCCGGTGACCAGTTCCAATGGCAGAGTGTGTAATGGGGTCGAACGATGAGACTGTCCTTTAGGTCCATGAAATGTGCAGCATAAAAGGTCATCTTTGGAGGTAACCTGCCCTGAGAGTTGGTCCAAGCGACCTGCACGAATTGTCTATAGATGTCTTGAGTGATTATGTTCAACTCCTGTCTGGTAGGTAAGAGGCAACCAAGTGCATCTAGGGAATACTGAAATGGAGGAAGTTGGTCCATCCCAATGTCAACAGATGCCAGAAGATCTGTGACACCTGTGTAACAAGATCTAATATGGTCCAAAGGGCTATCCAAGGCAATGCACTAGAATGAGAGATAGGCCAAGTATGAGTACCGATCAGAGCATTACAAGCACATATATGATGCCTTCTTAGCCACCTTTGAGCTCTCCTTTAATAAGACATGTCCAAGGTTAGAGATTTCCTCTCATATACCTAAAGAGGGCCACAAGTTTAATACGTTAATTGTACAAAGAATTGATAAATGCTTATGGAGACTTCTATAGTGCAACTAAAGGGGATGCGATGTCAGACAAACTTCAGGGTAGACCGTATTGCAAATATATTGGAAACAAGATTTGTTGGATTGAATGTGGAAAGATCCCTATCAATGGGGCAAAGATGTTCATCTTTTGGGCCAGCGTAGTGGACTATATTCTGGCCAACCAGGATCTTCTCCAACACTTTTTTGTATCTCGCCTTCCCTTAGCAGACAACGCACTCCTCACTTTTTCCCTCTCTACATCCCCCCCATATCACCTTCCTATTTAATAAAGATTACGCCATTTCCTATACCTCCTGCCTTAAAGAGTTTCTCCCCTCCATTTCCCGCTTCATATCCTTAACCACAACCACAGCCTAATACGAGATACTCTCCACAATCCTTAGGGAGGCATCCCTTGATTCCTACCCCCATTCTATCTATAAGCACGCCCATAAACCCACCCCCGACTCTTGTCCCATGAATCGTTGGGAATGCAAATCCCTCCACCAGAAGTTGGTTTCACTATCATACATGACCCCTCATCCACCCCCCACGTCCGTAGAACATACCGTAAACTACTTCCTCACAAAAAACGAACTTTTCTTTCCCAAAGAAGATGTGAACTTTATGCAACCCTATGCCACTCCCTAAAGGCTTTTTGGTGTGCCCTTTTCCCTCAACGCCATGCTATCTCGCCTGATCTTAACTCTCAAGCCTTGTTTTCCCATACGACTTCCTTATATGACATCCCTGAACAACCCCCAACACACATCCCGTCTCCTCCCTCTTGTCAACGTTTTTCGGAGTGGGATATCAGGAAAGCAGTCAAAGCCATAAGTAACAACAAAGCAGCAAATGAAGAAGGCCTTCATGCCGAATTCCTTAATCATGGTGTCCAGTCTCTTGAGTCCTACATTGTTGACCTCTTCAATCATGTGGTTTGTTCTGGTTTTCCCCTTTCCTAGGCGAGACACGTTATTCATTCAATTCACAAATCAGGGAGCAGTTCGGACCCAAACAACTACAAGACTATCATGGTGGGTTATACCTTCTCTATGTTTTATGCTACAGTCTTACACCAATGGATTTTGGCAGAGCTAGAGAGAAGGTATCCCAGGGCTAGAGGACAAGAAGGTTTCTGCCCCGACTACTAGATGATCAATCACATTTTTAATCTTCGAGTCATTATTGAGGAGGCTCATCATTGGTCTTCAAAAGTATACTATTGCTTTTTAGACTTTCGAAAAGCATTCAATATAGTGTCAAGGGAGGCATTATTTTAGAGGTTTCGTGATATTGGCATATTTGAGACCCTTCTAGTAGCCAACAAGAGATTGCACGAGTCAGTTTTGGGTGGCCTCAGGACAGGGCATAGTCTTTTTTACTTCATCCAGAGGACCATTGGGGTAAAACAGGGGTGCCCCCTCTCCTTGACCCTCTTCGGGATCTACATCGGTGAGCTGGAATCTTTTCTCCAAAAGCACATCCAAGAGGGAAATGGTTGTCGTCTACGTTAGGTATTGATCTCCTTGCTCCTATTTGTAAATGTCTTGATCTTGTTGGCTCCCACAGCCGAGGGCCTACAGCAATAGACTAATGCCCTAGCTAACTTTTGTGACCTTCGACGGTTGATGGTCAAGCTTAGTAAAAATAAGGTTATAATCTTCAACGCGTTAAAGAAAACCCTAGCAGACATACATTTCTACTTTAGAGGGGTAAAGATTGAGATCGCCACTTCATACATTTACCTAGGAGTTCAGTTGGACCTCATTTTTTCATGTGTCGAGCCCTCCAACCCCGACTCAATAAAGGTTATGGTTCCCTCACCCTCATCGAGAGCCAATGTTTCCAGAGTCAGTTTCAGGACATCTCATCCAAACTCTATCTCATGGATGCGATTATCAAGCCCAGGGTCCTCTATGGCTCCAAGATTTGGGGACCAAGTATAAGACAGACAGAGAGAATCCAAACATTGCTTCTCAAGCACATCGTCTGATGCAAGCACACCGGTCCACAACCCATTATTCAGGCTAAGTTTGGTGTCCACGCCTTTTGACTCAAGGTCATATTTCCCTTGGTCTCCTTCCTTCACAAAGTCAAATCCTTCAGAGATTCAGACACCAAGGGGGACAAGTACCCCTATATTACACTTTGTTCCTCAAAGGCCATCACCTCGACTCACCCCATTGGCCGAGCTCATGGTTTGTACTCTGAAGCATCTCGACTTCTCCAATCAGTAACCATCTCCCCAGAGCGCCTTCCATCATTCAAATTCTCCCTTGATGCACCGACTCATACTTTGCCACCTACACAAGTATTGAACCAGTCCATCAAAGAGGATATCTACAGATTGTACATCCAAGTTACGTGGACTTCACCTTGGACAACTTTGGGCTCAAAGATGTCCTTCTACATTGAGCATTTCTTGGAGTTACAAGATGGCATCATCATACGCCCACCATACATGTAGGCATTGGAAGCATGCACTTAGGATACCTTTGGGGCAGCTTCGAGTTGGATCGCATTGACTCTAGGTGGAGACTGACTATCATATACCAGGATATAACAGGATCTTCCAGATGTGTCACCTACAGGAACCAGAGATGGAAGTGCACCTCATCTTTAGGTACCCCATTTACTACTTTTTTCCGATATTGGGACCATAGATGCCTAGCCCTCTTCATTAAGGAGATTGTCAATCACAGATCTTAGCTTCTACATACCCCACCTCACCTTGAGATCACCTCTTATTTCCATGTTGATTTGTCTGACTGAAACAACAAGCGGGGAGTTGAGGTTCCAAGTGCTTCAGGTAGTAGGGTGGTGAGTCCTCAGGTCTCCCCTTAGCCCCCCTCTTTGGGAAGTCCACCAATTTCTTTGAGAAAAGCTCGAAGGAGTCGAGCTACACATCAGGCCACACACCCCCAATGCATCAGAGGATCCAGTTCCCAACATGTTCAATGCAGGGCACCTCCCGCCCATCAAATTTCTTCCCAGCCCCAGCAGAGCAGTCAAAGATCTATCTGAAATTTTGTCCCTTCATACTCGGATGCTAGGAGTATCTCTCGATCCTACATACCCCCCAGGATCATACAATTAGACACCTTGGGCATCCTAGAGGACTCCGACATTGAGCCAGTGCCTCGTTCGCCCCTCTCACCATCAACTATCAAACTTTGTCATTCTTGACATCACCAGTCTCTCATGTTCATTTACATCACGATGCCTTTGCTATGGTTTTATACATGTTTAAGAGGTCGTCGCACTGATTGTACTTCTCTTTATTGTTACTTTATTGTTATTTTATCTTAGTTTTGATTCCAACATTATATAGAAGTTGCGTTTGCACTACCACATTGTACTCATACTGGTTGTACCCTCCTAGTCCCATGGACCTAGTTTTGTGGTCATTTGTCGGACATTAATAAAATTATCTTATCTTATCTCATCCTACAATTTTTCAACTACCCCATGAGTTGCATGGGTCAGATTGTTTTTCTACTCTCTTCATTGACCACACCAATTTGGGTACCAACCTTAAAGAAAACCAATTAGTACCTTGGCGATCCTTTAATTCAAGATCCTACGGTAAAGCAAAGCCAACAATTTGCTTTGGAGATCAAATAGAGAAGCATTTTTTACTCATCTAAAGAAAAGGATAGCAATAAACTAGTAGATAAGATAAGATAATTTTACTAATAAGAAGTGAGCATAAATAGTTCAAAGGAACCGCTAGGTAGAAAACTAGTAGCTATTTAAATTAAATAATAATAAAAAGGCACTAGAATTATTTAACTAGGGTCTCAACTCTTTGAGCCATATAATACAATGGGTTTTATGATTACATCAAAAATGCATCTTCTAAGCCACATCCTGGATATGTAATTGGAAACACTAGTGCTCAAATGTGGAAACATGGGCATGTCCTTTACAAAGTTGGTATTGAAAAGCCCATTTCACATTGAAAGTAGGGCCAGTACACTAGACCCCAAAAAATAATGTATAGTTTGTATTGTTCAGTGATTTATGTCCATCGCATTCCTTCTTGTGATTGTTCTCATTGTTGTTTCAATCGATGCACATATCAATCACATGACAATTTCCAACCATTTTGAGATTGCACCAAAACTTGTCTAGGGCTACAAAAGTTTCATTCCCAATTACTTGAATACTGGAGACCTTGTAGCACGCACTGACATGTTTGTGAAAACATAAGCATGGAAGCTAAAAGGTAAACACACAATAAAAGGCTTCCTCTATCAACATAATCTAGCAAATAAAATATTGCATCAAGAGTAAGTTCTTTGCTAGATAAGATATAAATGAATGGTGTGTATGTAGATAAGCTAATAGCTATATAGATTTTATATATGGCCGCCAGATGATCAAGTATTACCTGTTGTCGTGCCGAGGATATAATGTCTGAAGATGCAACACTGCTGTCATTCTGGCTATCTAATAGATCAAACTATAAGGAACCACTTATACACAAAAAATAAATTGTAAATTGTATTACGCCAATTCAAAGAATGAGAAGTATGATACATCTCCACTGTTGAAGAAAAAGTTGCACCAAAATCCTAAATGAAACAAATGAAGAGCTCAATTCAGGAACAGCATTTGCATTATAGTAATGCTCCAAATTGTTTATGCTAACTTTCTTATTTATTTATGTAGGAATTATGTACAAACAATAAAGGAATGCTTTTATAATATATATTTTAAAAAGAGATTCTACTAAAATAAGTATTTGAATTACTTAATCATCATTGTTTATAATAATTGTAAGGAAAGTGTTTATTTTATTACTATATAGTTCTACACTGCAGCAACTATTCACATTCAAGGAAATGAATAAGATACATGCTAATGCACTTCTAAGCAGAGTTGCAAAACTCAACATCGGTAAAAAATCAGAGGGTGTTACAAACTCAGGAAATACGGAAAATCAGGAAAAAAACCAGCAAGAAATGGGAAAAACTTGCAAACATTTAAACATAAACCTGGAAAACTTGGAAAACACCAGAAAAATCAGGTGAAGACAGAGAATTTTGTAGCACTGCTTCTAGGTAATATACACTATGTGATGTTATAGATTTTGGCTATTATTCTTATAGATTATTCAAGGGTTTCAAAGGAAAAAAATTGCTCATTGTGGTGGTAGTTTGAGCAAAGCAACAACTCAAGAAAGATTGAAGAACAAGTTGTAGTGGTTGTTTAGAACACATCCCAAGATCCGGCCCAGATAGACCTGTCACCTCTTTCTTCTTCGTTTTTACAAAAATTGCAGAAAGGAAGTATTCCTCTACAGTGAAAGTTTTTGGTGCATTTGTTGGTAGAGTTAATGTTTCATTGATGGTCATGTCCTTTCTTCATTCATAGCTTAAAACTTTTGAGTTATATAAATAGTTTAATTAAGCCACATGTTATTTTATGGTTAGATAGATAGTTGTTTAACTTAGATCTCTCTCATAAGCGTTGCCATCATGTATGGTGTTACAACTATATCTTGCATTTAAGCTAGAAAGTCCAAAAGTAGTGCAAGCCAATGGGCAACTCAAAAGGGCAGCTAACATCACCACACTACCCTCTTATCACTTTTGACCGTCTCTCCTCCATTACAAGGGGGTGTTACTAAGATAGCATTGCTAAAGTTTGGTAATGGAGGCACAAGGTGAAGTAGAGAGCTAGATCTAGCAAAACATAGTTATTATAGTAAAGGAAAAATAAGAGTGATGGAAGGACTGAGACTAGTGCATATAAAGATTGGGAAAACAGAGTCATTAAGTGAGGCAAGAGAGCCAAAAATGAGTTAGGACGCTGAGAAGTATTGTTACAACAAGCAACTTTTCACCTATGAATGATAAATGACATTGTGAGAAACAAGAGTTATGTCGGTCTGTTAGGGAGCACTCCATTTATGCACACGCTCAGCAAACAACTTATCATCTTATTCCAAGTTAAATACATCATGAAAACCTTTCACTGAAATGATATGACACAATGCTTCAATCTGGAAATAAGAACAGCAAAGAAGATCAACTGATTACCTTGTTAACTCCTGCTCCTTCCTTCCTCAACAGCTGGCAGCCTACTTAAGATTCTTATTTGCAGCAGAATTATTTATGTAGTTTCTAGAAATAATACATTCATCAATATGGAAGACATATGAAGCCACACTTTGAAACCCTTAAATTTCCATTAACCATCACAAGATATTCAATGAACCTCTCTAGGGAGGAGTTCTCCCACAGATCCAACCATAACAAATGAAGGAGAGAGCTAATCTTTTATAGACTTGTAGCTCCATCTCTTACAAATAAAATATCATTTGCTCCCCTAGATTCACTTTCTCCAAGGAATACAATGGAATATTAGATTTCTAACCTCCTCAACAAACTCCTTACTGAAAGTAGCAATGAGTTGTTGACATCTACTATCCTCTGCTAGAAGAAACAATAAAATACACATCTTTATCTCCAATGAAAACAATATAATAGATAAAATAAGATAAGATAATATTATTAATGTCCAGCGAATGACCACAAAGTAGGTCCATGGGACTATTTGGTACCATGATGCCAATACAAAGTGGGAGCAGTAAGGTAGTTCCTATAAAAGCGATCCAGAAAGAAAAGTATGATTCTAACCTAAATACTAGAAGGTGACTTCGGGATGGAGAGACAATAAAGGAAAGAGATGTACAAAGAAAACAGATCGAGGATCTGTGATACAAGAGGTGTTAGTCTACCATGGTTCATTGGAATCATCTCCCTAACATCTAAGGCTGAATGGAGGAAACTCAAAATAGAACTCTATCTGGAGGAACAACTAGAAGAGGATTTAGATTGGGTAATGCACCACTTCCTAAAGTGGGGGGCTTGTCGCTATGACCTAGGTGAAATCATATGAGTGTAGGTATGGGGCAGAGACTGGTCATGACACTGAGGTCCGATGGAAGTGGAGGTGGTCCTCCACATCCAAACTGATATGGGGTCGGAAACAATACCACCATTAGTCTATCTCTTGGAGCCCCTAGAAGATGGGAGCAACAGAAGCAAGTAATCTGTTGAGGTGAGGCTGGTCCAAAATGTGATCGTGGTTGAAGGAGGAGGGAGCCAAGTTGGAGGGCTTCCTGCAAGTAAAGGGCCAAGCATCTCTAGTCAGGATACCTTAAGAAACTGGTCGGACTCTAAAGCTCCCTAAAAAGACAATGCAATCACCCTTGAATATTGTAGTAAATAGGAAAGAAAAAGATGAAGTGCTCCTCGGTCTCAACTTCTCAAAGGTGGCATACTTGGAAAATCCTTTTTAATCTATCAATCTGGTGATTCATCTCCACCCTAAGGCAATGAGAACCCACTCTAAATTGACCTAAAGGAAAATGAAGAGCGTGTGCCCAATGGCAAAGTGTGTAATGGGGCCGAACAAAGAGACCATTGCTCAAATCCATGAAGTGTTCTGCTTAAAAGGCCATGTTTGGATGCAACCCGCCTTAAGGGTTGATCCAAGTGACCTACACAAACTACTTATAGATATCATCTCGATTGATCTTGTTCACTTCTTGCCTCATAGGTAAGAGGTAACAAGGTTCATCCAGGGACTACCTAAATAAAGGAAGTCAATCCATCGTAATGCCAACAAACTCCAATAGATCTAAAACCCCCACATACAAGCTCCAAGAATGGCCTGAGGGTTAACAGAGACAATGGATTTCGATGAGCAGTAGGGCCAAGTATGGGTAATAGTCCTGCCCCTTCATCGAGTCGACGAAGCTCCATATGCGGTGTAAGAGTTGGACAAGGTTGAACACAATCTCAAGCCAAAAGGATCGGGCACCAAACTCCACAAGAATAATGGCCTGAGGTACCATCTATTTGCATATGATGATGCGACAAAGGAGGAGGATCTAGTCTCTCTTTGTTGAGACCTAATCGAAGTCTAGAAGATAAGGTCCGCAAACCTCTGAGTCATAGAGGACTATGGGCCAGATGAGAGTGTCCATCCGAAACAACTTGGACAATATGCTATGAAAATGGTGTATCAAACATTATCTCTCAAGAAGAGATAAAGATCCATAGCACTTATTGACTCAAGGCTGAAGGGCATGTCGCAGACTAAAATGGGGTCTTGTGAATAGTCCCCACAAATAAGCATAGGTTTTGGTTATCTCAATCTCCTTCAATCTAAAGAAGAAATGGAGATATGAGAGGAGCTTCTTCAACCCATTGAAGATCATCACCTTGGTTTTACCTCGGTTGACCCTCAACTAACAAAGATCAACGAAAAGGGCTAAGGTATGTAGTTGTCTCTGCAATCCCTCCAAAGATGAGACCAAAAGGACCACATCATCAACGGAGAGCAGGATAGAGATCAAGACCTAATAGAGAAGGCACCCATCTCTATCCCAAATGTGCTTTTGTAGGAAGGACTCCAGCTCATCAATGCAGATCCTAAATAAACTAGGTGACAGGGAACATCTCTATCAACCCTAATGTTACTCCTAATGAAATATGATACCTTATGTGTTTTGCGAAAACAGCCAATAACCGACTCATATAGTCGCATGATGGTAATCAAAAGGGTCTCAGAAACACCAACATCTCTGAGCATTTAAAACAATGCCTCCTTAGCGACAATCAAATGCTTTCTGAAAGTCTACAAAGCGGCAATAAACTTTTGAAGAGTGATGGTGTGCCTCCTCAATCATGGCTTGAAGCGTAATAATGAGGTCAATGGTCTGGTATGCCAATCTAAATCAAACTTGTCCTCTAGCTCTAAGATGTCTTTTCTCAAGCTTCCCAGAAAGCTACATGTGGAGTGTAGCACAGACTTTTGATAAAGCGTGACCAACCATGATCGTTTTCAAATTATTGGGGTCTGCACTAGGTCCTAATATGTGGATCGGGTGAATAATATGATGTGACCAAGGTTTTGGAAAGCCTATACAAACCATGTGGTTGAACAAATCGGCCAGTTGGCAGTCCAATGCATGGAGGCCATGTTTGAAGAGTTCAAGCTAGAACCCCACCTCATTCGTTCCTCTGTTGGAACTCATGATCCAAACTCCCTCTTGTATATCACGGCTAGTGAATAAGTAGCAAGAGGAGGGGGGAGAGGTAGCTTGGATAAGGGGCTTCCCCAAGATATCATATGAGGAGGTATGGGAGAACATGGAATTTGAATCAAGATCAAGAGGGAGATGGGAGTGGTTAGGGAAAATGGTACGCTAGAATTATTTGGTGGAGTATACAAGAGAAGAACTTAGCTCCCGTCTCCTCTAGAAAATGAAGAGGCATTTATTGTGACAAAAGAGACAATAATAGGAAGTTTTAAGATCAAAGTAGGTGGGGTGATATGACTGAAGGCGCGTCAAAGTTGGCTGTGGAGCATATCGATTTTGGAGAAGGGGAGGTGGATCAAGTGGAGTGGGGTAGGTTTTAAGGGTACGTTCCCAAATAGTTGAAGAAAGGCAGGTGTACTTAATAGAGGCAAATTCAAGGGAAGCAAAACGAGACTCAGATGGGAGCATCTAACAAAGGGTGGAAGTTAAGCTGTCAAGATCCCCCTCGACAAGGAGGATAGTGGTCTGTGGTGGGCCCAAAAGGGGAGGGGTAGGGTTTGGGGGGTCCGTCTCAAGGGAGGAGAGAAGAGCATGGCCATCCATAGGGATAGGGTTTACCAAAAGGTAACGAATAAAGGGCAGTAGATCCTGACTGGAAAGGACGTAATCCACCACACTCGCACCTTTAGTATGAGGGTGACAAGGGAAGAAGCAAGATTTCGAGGAGCAAGGAAATCCCATAAGGATCAGAAACTCATGGGATTCTCAAACTCACAGGAGGTGACTATCATACTCTGTAAAAGGTCCCAAGACATTTTTCGATAGTTAGTGAAGTCGCACTAAAGTTGGACCAATCTACTAAACACAAACACCCTCACAGCAGTCATGGAAAGGGACTTGATGGGCTCTAGTGTGACCATTAAAATCGCCCAAAATGATGACGTCCCCCATTGTTGGGTACTAGATGATGCTAGAATACGAATCCAAGTATGGGTCACCGTCGGAATCGCTATGAATAGCAAACTAAGATGAGGCTAGGGGAAAGTAGCAAAAAGCTACATAGAGATCTTTGAGGAGAGGTTAACTATTAAGCCGAACCCACATGAACCTAGAAAACTCATTCGATGCAACTAAAGAGACCCTACCACAGAGGGAGTGCCTGGTCAGATAGGCCACCCCACCTAAACCTATGAACCCCCTTGATGACCTAGTTTCTTGCTGACAAACAGAAAACTAGTGATAACATGCTACATTTGGAAGTGGCCTAACAAGGCTCTCATGGGTTTCAATAATAAATGGGAGAACAAATCAGTCAACAGTATTGTATAACATGCCCCATGAAGACAATAATGACCCATTACCATTCTAACGCCGTAATAAAATCCCCATGCCCTGTCATCTCCTCCACTAGACTAGTCATTTAGATAAGATAAGATAAGATAAGATAATTTTATTAATGTCCACTAATGACCACAAAGTAGGTCAACGGGACTGTTGGTTACAATGATATTTTATGAATGTGGGAGGATCAAACGATCTCCCTTAAAGGAAATACAATATAAGCAATGAAATGGAAAGAAGTAAAGATGTACAAGGCGAGCTAAGTTGTAGCATGGGAGAGCTCTTGCTCCAGTTCCAACCCTGCAGCCCTGCACAGGGGAGAAGGAGCTCAGGTGGACAAGATCCGGGAGCCGAAATGACCGAGGAAGGTCTGGTACTCCTAACATCCGAGGTTGAACGAGGAAAACTAAGGGAACTGCAAAAGTGTCTGCTGCCCCAAGTCGGAGCTGGTAGGCGCGGGGCGCCCTCTAGAGTGATGCCAGTGAGGTCTGGAGGGTCCTGAGCGCCTCTTGGAGGGAGGTCTAGTACGGAGCTGTCGCTGAGATCTTGTGAACCCTCAGCCTTTACTGATTTGGAAGCTGGGTCGATATCGAGGTCAGTAGATCTCTTGGTGCCCCTAGAAGATGGTAGTATGTTGAAGAACGTTGTGATCCACTGTGTGGTCTGGCCTAGTGGGGGGTTGGAGGACCTGCGCTCAAAACCTGATGGCCTCCTGAATATAAGCGTTAGGCATCTCTGATCGGTATATCTGAAGAAAGCGACTAGAGTTTGGGGCCCCCTGAACAAGCAATAGAAGCGTCCTCTGATCTCATAGTACACAAGACATTTGAAGATAAAATGTGACTCGGTTTCCACTTCCTGCAAATGACATAGTTGGCAAATCCTATCTGATCTAGCGATCTGGTGGTCTGACTCTACCCGGAGTCTATGTGATCCTACTCTGAGTTGTCCGAGAGGGATCCAAAGAGCATGCATCCAATGGCAAAACGTATACTGGGGCCGAACAATGAGCTTGTCTCTGATCTCCAAGAAATGTTCACCATAAAAGGCAATCTTTGGGTGCAATCCTCCCGGAGGATTAATCCAATTAACCTGGACAAACTACTTGTAAATATCCTCTCTGATGATCTTATTTAACTCTTGTCGGGTAGGCAGAAGGTGACCAGGGGCATCCAAAGAGTATTGGAACAGGGGAAGACGATCAAACTAGATCCCCACTAAAGTAAGAAGGCTCAAGACCCCTGTGAGCCAATACTTGGCCCTGCCTGGGTGGGTAGCACGGGCGATAGTCTGAGCAAAGCAATAAGCTAGATAAGGGTACCTATCCTAACCTTTTGATGAGTCGACTAACCCTCAGATCCGATGCAAGAAGGAAACCAATCTGAAAACTATCTCGAGGCAGAAGGGCTGGGCTCCAAACTCAGCGAGGATGATGTGCTGCGGCATTGTCTGCTTACATCTGATGATACGCCAAAGAAGAAGGATCTAGACTCTTTCAGTCGATGCCCAATCTGACTCGAGTAGGGAGAGGCCCCAGATTTCTGATCCATATAAAATAGTGGGACGGATCAAGGTATTTAGCAGGTCCATCTTGGATGGGATATCTTGGAAATGGTGACGAAAACATTGTCTCTCAAGGAGGGCTAGGGACCTGTGCCCCTTGTTGATTCGAGGCTAGAGAGCTGGTCGTAGACTGAAGCGAGGACCAAAAAAATACACTCCTAAATAAGTATAAGTACCGCTGATCTCAACTTCCTCTCCTTTGAATAAGAAACAAAAGTCAGAGGTTTTCTTTACCGCATTGAAGATCATAACCTTTGTTTTGCTCAGATTCACAGTCAGCTTCCGGAGTTCACAGGAACAGGGCTAGGGCATCAAGCTGTCTCTGCAGACCTTTCAAGGAGGAAGATAGGAGTACAATGTCATCAACGAAAAGTAGGATAGAGATCAGGACATGGTGGAGGAGGCACCCATCTGTTTCCTGGGTGTGCTCATGGAGGAAGGTCTCTAACTCATCAATGTAGATTCCAAACAGGGTGGGGGAAAGCGGGCAACCTTGTTTGACCCCAATGGTGCTACGGATGAACTCGGATAACCCTCGAGCTGTGCAAAGGCGGCCCCAAACAGACTCGTATAAGCGCATAATAGCTATCAATAGGATCGTCGAAATGTCGATGTCTCTAAGTCGCTGCAATAAATCCTCTCTCGGAACTGAGTCGAATGCTTTCCGAAAGTCTACAAAGCAGCAGTAGACTTTCAAGGAATGATGACGTGCCTCCTCAATCATGGCTCGGAGAGTAAAAATGTGGTCGATAGTCTAATGTGTTGGTCTGAACCCTATTTGACCTCAAGCTCTAAGATTTCTCTGTTCAAAATCGTTGGAAAGCTTCATATGGAGAACGGTGGCATAGAGTTTTGAGAACGGTGGTGATTTAACTATTCTCTCAGAACCAAGGTCAAAAGTACCTGTTATCACATATATATTGCAACTAGGCTACCATGATGCAACATACGGATTTATCTCTTTATTTTTATGAGCTATTGATTCAGATTGGGTTATAGCAAGGATCATTAAGTTTTTGAGCCATCCAGAGCCTTTGTTAAGCAGCAGTTTCAAATTGTTTCCTTGCCAGGACCGAGATCTCCTTGTCCGTTGAGATGATTTCAATGGTGACCGAGTTCATACAGAGTAGCAAATATGGTACACACAGTTGGGCATATCAAATAGAGACAGGTATATGGTGAGATCAGGCATATGGCTCCTGGGTTGGGTTTTGCTCTTTGAGGTATATTAAACACCAAAGCTTGTTATGTTAGGATGATCATGGTGACTTGTGCTTATATTACATTTGTACTAAATTACTAATGCCTAAACCTGTGTTGCGAATGATTAAAGAGTCTAATGTTGAAGACTATTGCTTATGCCATGCTTTACACAAATTTTTAAACCTTAATCCTATGCTAGTTCCATGTATCACTTGTCCCCATCCATCCAGTTCATCCATAATTGGTTTTCTCTTCCCATGACTTATGATTGACTGAGACCTATGAGATTGAAGATCATCTTCCCGACTTTGACCCCTATGTATGATGAATCCCATGTTGTTTTATGTCTCAGCTTTGAGTTGTTCAACAAAACTTGTCGAAGCATTGATCCTCCTGGGCAAGGAGAACTCGCTGGTGTTGGTTCTTGAGCTTAGGTGAGTTGGGTTTTGAATCCTTGACCTCTCGGGTCGGTTGCCCCCGATGTTTGCTCCTGACTGTTGATATTCCCCCCTAGTTGCCCAAGGAATGACAGCTAAAACTTGAAGCAATATGTCTACCATCATTATATGCATTATGTGTTATATGCTATATACTGAGAAATTCAAGCCCTCAAATAAAGTTGCAAACTGTCTTTAGACACAACTCAAAAAGGGCTCTGAAATGAAATTGTGAAAGGCCCAAATAAAGCAGTGGATAAATAAATGCTAAATCTAACAATTGTTGGCCATCTTATTAAAATGTAATGATTAATTCCTCACGGAGCCTGCGGGTTTTTATGTGAGATAGAGTAAGGGACAACAAATTCTAAGTGTTCCCTAGGATCTCTTCGCTACAGTTTCTTATGTGCTTAACGCAAGGGTCCTAGAAAAGATCCTCACGGAGCTTGATTGTTAGCTTGGATGTGAGTTGTAGACATGTTTGTTGATTTTTCTGAGCAGCATCGAGAGCCATTCTCTTAGGAGAATGGGGACACCTGGTCCGAGACCACGGTGTGGACTCAACCAAGTGTTGAGTGACCATTCTGTTGAATGGTAGATATTTGGTCCTTGACCATGATATGGACCCAGCTCTGCCCTGGGTAGACTCAACCCAGTGTTGAGTGACCATTCTGTTGAAAGGTAGACATCTGGTCCGGGACCACGATGTGGACCAGTCTAGTACTGGTAGACTCAGCTTAGTTGTAAGAAGCCATTCTCTTGGAGAATGGAGGCGCTTGGTCTGTTACCAAGTATTTGACCTAGGGTCAAATTATGCAGCCTAAGGCTGAGGCACCTGGTCTGTTACCAGGAAGGCACTATAAGCCCTAGACTTGGTCTAGGCATGTGTGACACTCTAACCCTTGATCAATGGGCTTGTGGCCTTCTCCAAGGCTTAGCTACCCTTGGTTAAGATACCCTAGTACCTGATCTTGGTGTCACACAGAGTGTGAGAAAAAAGCATTAGTAACTCTCTTGGTTTATGATGATGTACTTTGAATGGAATTAAAAGACCACAGGTAATGACCACAGGGGGCACTTGAAGAAGGCTAAAAGCAAAAGTCAAAAATACATAAGGACTTTTGGACCACAGAAAAAGGACCACAGGTTAAAGTCAAAATAAATAAGGACTTTGGTAAAAGTCAAAAATACATAAAGGACCTTTTGAGGCTAAAAGGTAAAAGTGAAAATTAGAAAAGAATAAAATAATATTATTTTGTTCTGGAAAAGAATAAAATAATTAGACTGGACACCTTGTGCTATTCGAAATGCAGATGGGCTCGAATACCCTCCAAGCATCATGGGTAGAACTCACACATCAATTCCAAGTGTCACAAGTAGAACTTTTTCCTTGCACATCAATTCCCCAAGAGAATATTTCATCTCACACAATCAAGCTCCACTATTTGAAGTTGCCACACTTGTTGTTTACCCTAAAACATGCTTACCTATACTTAGATGACATCCTTGCTAAATTTGGTCATGGCATATTAAAAAAATTCATATATTTTTTTTATTTTCAAATTTTATAGTCTCTCGAATTTAATGTCGATTTTTATCACCAAAGTTTTCATTGCGGAATTTTTTATTTTTCAAGGTCATTGAATTCGAACATGAATTATCAAATTGAAGGGCTAGACGAGGCGATAGTCTCTGAAGAATAATATTCCAAGTACAGGTATCGATCTCACCCTTCATTAAGGAGGTGAAGCTCCAAATGCAATGCAAAAAGGGGACCATACTAAACACCATCTCAAGTTGGAAGGGTCGGCAACCAAACTCTACTAGGATGATGTGCTAAGGGACTGTTTGCTTGCATTTGATGATGTGTTGAATAAGGCCCCCAAATCTCTGAGCCATAGAGAATAGTGGGGTAGATAAGGGATTCCATGAGGGACATCTTGGACAAGATGTCATGACCTATGGCAAAGGTTGTGGAGCATGAGGAGGAAGAATTCTACACATTCATGGCTTGGCAGAAGGGAGGCAAGTCTATAGTTGATTGGATTTTTCGTTCAAAAGCTTCAAATCACATTACTACTAGAAGCAACTTGTTTATGGAGTTGGTTGAGGACAAATATATATCAGAGACAATGATCTTGGATGACGAAAGAGAGTAATATATTGGAGGCCAAGGCAATGTGCAGATCATGTTAGTAGTTAAGACATTCATGTTCAAAAATGTTCTTTAGATTTTGGGTTTAAGAAAGAATCTTTATTCAATTACCAATCAAAATCCACACTTGAAGATGATCTTTAGAGGAGAAAACTATTTTTTGAGGGATAAAATAGAGGGAAAAACAACTTCATAGAGAGTGAAGGAACATGGCCTTATACTTGCAGGAGGCCCTCTGGCTTCACTCCTTCACCCTCTAGTGACATTCGTAGTCGGGAGCAATCTCCACTCAGATTACCACCTCCTTTCCAGTGCTTCCTTCCTCTAGAGACACCAAGAGACAGACAGATGGGGGCACTGACTTTGACTGCTCAATTAGGACACGGCAGTCCACCTCCAAATACGCCCAACACCAACATCAGGATAGTCTCAGTCCCATCCCAACAGTTAGACGACTTTATCTAAGATACGACGGTAGGCTCCCTCCTCCAGACAACAGCACACTACCCAATGCAACTCCCCTTCTAGCTCTTCTATCACAGTTTTTGGATCCACTCTCCTTCGGACCAACTCTCTTCATTTATCTCTTTGTATTTAATTTTCTCTGAGACCAACTATTCTCTTATAGAGCTAGGGTTTGTTAGAGTTTTACCTTTTATCTTCTTATAGGAGCTACTTTTACGCTCCCACTTTTTATTGCTCCTTGGTATCACACAGTCCCATTGACCTACTTTTGTGGTCATTTGCTGGACATTAATAGAATTATCTTATCTTATCTTATCTTATCTAGCTCTTCCTCCAGACAGAGTACACTTCTAAGCTTCCTCCAGTCGGCCTTGGATGGTAGGAGAGATACTCCCGATGCTTCCAGTGCTTCCAATGACCCATGATAGTGGCAGTTTCGCCATTTTTGCATCACAACTCTCAGATCCACTCCCTTTATACATTCTCCTTTCTTGGATCAACTATCTTCATGTCCCTCTTGGTATATTTTTCTCTGAGAACGACTCTCCATTTAGAGACTTAGAGTTAGGTTTGAGTTCTACTTTTAGCTTTTTATAGGAGCTATTTTTGGGCTCCAGTGGCAGTTTCGCCATTTTTGCATCACAACTCTCAGATCCACTCCCTTTATACATTTTCCTTTCTTGGATCAACCATCTTCGTGTCCCTCTTTGTATATTTTTCTCCGAGAATGACTCTCCATTTATAGAGTTAAGAGTCAAGTTTGAGTTCTACTTTTAGCTTTTTATAGGATCTATTTTTGGGCTCCCACTTTGTATTGTTATCATGGTACAACACAATCCCATTGACCTACTTTTGTGGTCAATTGTTGGACATTAATAAAATTATCTTATCTTATCTTATCTTATCTAAATAGATGTAAGTTCAAATTTTGAAGAAGAAATATGATGCATTGATTCAACTTAAGGTATTTAAGGCAATAGTAGGAAAACCCAGATGCAGGTGGTCACGTGTCATCATGACAGGAGGGAGGGACCGTCGGGACACACAGATGTCCCCGACGTCACTCCCCTGACATCACTTCATTATCCTCTTAAATGTCTCAGGCTGGCCTCCACCTCAATCAACGTGGGTTCTTCAATCTTATAATGAGAGGTGACCTCCCCTCCGTCACCTGGTACTTCGCTTCTCCATGTAGAGTAATGGCACCTCTAGATCTGCACCTCCCCCTTTTGGGCGGTATGTGCATTGTCATTCACCTCATTTGCTCCCTCCTGAGCAATCTTGCGAAGGCCGAGTATTTTGCAGCGTCCGAAGTGACTGAGGAGCGCTCCAGCTTCCAGTCTCCTGCTTTCATCTTCTCTGTCGATGCTCAAAATCTTCATCACTAAGCATCTCTGGTCCAGCTGATAATGTCGTGCAGACTACATGCCACGCCTAGACAAGGACATGGTGGTCGTGGCAATGCCAACGAGCACGCTAGAAATTCCTCTGAGGCCCATTGCAAGCACTATGCAGGGGAAAGCAGTTTCCAACATAGCGGCTGAGTATAGGAAGACCGAACCGCTCCCGGTCAAGCAGAATNGAAGAAGACACCAGCAGCGAAGCCAAGAGTCCCAGGGAAATTGATGGCCAAGCATCTGTCAACCCACCCGCCCCCCCAGCGGCTAGACACCCAAATTGACAACTCTGATTCGGCTTTGGGGTTCCTATCGTGGAGGAACCACCCTCCAAGCCTTACGTCCAGGTTTCATGGTTTTTATGTTTTCATATTTTGCCATGATTATCTTGGGTACAGACTTCCCTGTTTATCACAGAAGTTATTTTCAGTTTCTATGCTTTCATACTGTCAATTTTGATATAACAGTGATCTGTTTTCCCTGCCACAGGGAGGATCATTTTGATTGTAACAGCCTGAATTCCCCTGAGGGGCAGGTCTTCACTCTCTTTCTGCTACATTCTGCTTGTAGAAATGCCACTATGAACTGTATTTTTTACTGTGTTACTATTTTAATTCAATAGATTAGTATCTGAAATTACAAAAAAAAAAAGGCAATAGTAGAAAAATAAATGCGTAGGAATATAAAGTCCCTCCAATCAGAAAATGCAAGGAAGCCTTGCTCTAATGAGTTCTTTGACTTTACGAGAAGGACGGCATCCAAGGATGGTATTTTACATCATAAACACCCCCAACAAAATGGGGTAATTGAGATAGATGAGATAACAACATTTTATTAAATTCAGACTAATGACCACAAAAATATATCAATGAGACTACCAAGTACACTAGAGTCAATGCAATGTGGGAGCGCAAACGTGACTCCTATATAAAGCAAGACACAAAAGCATATCTATAATAAAAACTACTAACTATGAGCCAAGACTAAAATCCAAAGCACCATGAACGCTAAAAATGAGTCTAGGAAACGAATACAATAACACAAATGTGCAAGGACTGAGCAACCCAAGACCAATAGGAGCAATTCTGGAACCAGCTTTTCTGAAAATTCGCCAAAGTGAAGATAGAATTACGGAGCAAGATTTAAATTTGAAGAATTTAAACTATTATTTTATTTGGAGTGCTGAAAGATTTCCCTAATTTATTTATTTCTTTGAATTTCATGTTGCGATGTTTATGATTATACATTTGTCCATTTATCTCAGCTCTATTTTGGCATAGCCTCAGGAGTGGCGATGGCCATGTTGTATGTATAAATTCATACATTCATTAATAAAAATATTATTGCTGATGAGCAAAGAAAAACAAAGCAAAACTCATGGACCAACTAAGCTTAACTATAACAGCAAATGACAACAACATTAGCATAGGATACGAGGATTGCCGTATAAGTTAGTAGTGAGGTCTTCCAAAATGGCCTGCATCTGTGACTCTGAATATAAGGTTGCCCCGGCATGGTCCAGATAGACTAACCCTGTTCATCACAGACATTACAAAAAGGGGAGGGTATTAACATGGATAGTAATAAATTAAATATTTCGCCGATCTTTAAACATCCACTAATCTCAGGCTCCTCTGAAAGTCCATAAATTCACATCTAGTGAAAGATAAATCAAAGCAACCAATAATGAATAAATTATAGCAATCCTTAGCAAAGACTAATCCCAGGATCCAATGAGGTTCCGTAAATTTGATGACGAGCAGATGTGTATTTCAAGATAATAAAGAATTACAATCATTTTTACCCAAGTTTAAAAAATTAGCAAAGAAACACAGTCAACAATGAACTATATGTTAAAGTTTGCTAAGCCGGTATCCTGTGAAAATCCATGAATTCTCCAGATTGCAAGAACAAACTAAATATATGTAGATAATAAAGATTCAATAATGACAAAAAATTAAAAAGCAGACTCAATGAATAAGTACAAGCATTTCAAACAATAGAAGTAACAGTGAATCACAAGCATTTTAACCTAGGTTTTAAAATTAACAACGAACCACAGCCAATGATGGGCTAAATAGCCTGGCGTCCTGTGACAATCCGTAAATTCACCAGATTACAAGAGAAGCTAAATATATGAAGATACTAAATAACGACAAGCATTTAGAACAACAGAGGCAATGAAGAATCAAAAGCATTTAAAACAATATAAATAGCAATGAAATCTCACAGAGGTTTGTTCCTATGGGAAAGCAGGGGGAAGTAAGTTATATATAATTATTTTAAATTAACAAAAAAACATTGAAATACAAACAAGTTAAAAAATCATAGGCAAATAAATGAACCGAAATTTGTGTATCATACTTAGTAAGAATTATAGAGATGAATAAATTCTCCAGATAAAGAAAAATGCCAAATATTTGAAGATCATTTAGAAGAACAAACGTTTTAAACAACAAAGGCATTAAAGAATTACGGACGTTTCAAACAACAGAACTCAGAATCAAATACAAGCATTTTAAACTATATAAAGAATAAAAAAATGTAAGCAATTTGAGGTAAGATTTAAAAAATTATAGCTAATTGTAGAAACGCTGGTAATTTTGGTAATTTATTGTAGAAGTGCGACCAGTTTGAGCTAGGATTTTAAATTAACAAATAATTGTAGGCATTCTAGCATTCTAAGCTAGATTTTAGAACTAATTAATGTTTGTAGATTTACAAGCATTTTAAGCTATAATTTTAACAAAATTGAAATAAATGTATGAATTCCTCACCGTTTAATCTTTTAAATTCGGTTTCTCTGATTTCTTCGATGCTCTTTTTTCCTCCAGGGTAACCATAATGTTCTCCATACGTCTTCAAGAATTCAGCTTTTAACGAATCAGCACTATTCTGAACCTTCGATTCTTCTGTTGCGGATTCGTCGTCCTTGCTTAATCTGGTAGGCACCGAGATAGTAAACTTCCAAATCTTCGATAATTTAAAGGCCAAAATAATGATTTGAACGCAGAAATGCTTCACGGCGGAGACGATATTTTCTAATTTAGAGTACAGAGGGCTCTGAGAACACGGAGTCTCTGGCATGGATGGCTGAGGAGAATCCATGATTTGTACGAAGAGTTTTCAAGAGTATACTGTCTTGCCGACTTAAATAGTCTCCTTAGGGAGCGTACAGTATGGCAGAGTTAAATAGCCGCCTACGAAGCGTATATACGGAAATTACACGATTCTCTATAAAGATAGAAAACAACATGAAAATTGTCCTCTAGTTAAATACTTTTTAACTTCGGGATGTATTGGAGGCCTGGATTAAAGGGTATTTAATCTCTTTCACTTTAGAATCACAATTTTGAAGCGATCTGTATGGCAAAATCAATTTAATTATAAATCAGGATTTGTATGTCAAAATCAATTTAATTATGATAAATCAGGATATATATGTCAAAATCAATTTAATTATAAATAGTAATTGTGATTCTCAATAAGATTAAGTTTTAAATTAATTTATAAACATGATTTGAATAACAAAATTATATTAATTTTAAAATTATTAAATTTGAGTATAGAAGTATATTAAATTTGAATAAGGGATCTGTATGCCAAAATCAATTTAATCATAAATCAGGATCTGTATGTCAAAATCAATTCAATTATAAATCATAGTTGTGATTCTCAATAAGATTAAGTTTTAAATTAATTTATAAACATGATTTGAATAACAAAATTATATTAATTTTAAAATTATTAAATTTGAGTATAAAAGCATATTAAATTTGAATATGTATGCTTTTATAGTCATCTAGACATTGTGTTAATTGTTTTTGGATTATTAAATTTAAAAAATTAAGTGATATCAATATTAATTTTAAAAACCATTAAATATGATAGTCGCTTATTTTAATATTGAGATCCATCAAACTACTACTCGCGAATTTATTTTATGGGATTCGAGGAATTTTCTTTTGCGGTGCGAGAGTTGTGTACGACATTTACATATTTTCCGTTGAAATTTTATTTCATCATGTGATATATAGAGACTTTTGGGATAACAATTGATAGGTATTGTTCAAATGTCACCACTTTTTGGTATTTATTCTCTCCTAGCTGTGAGGACTTTTTTTTTTCAAATAGGAAAAAACCATTTTCCTATATTCCATTAGAATCAAGGAAAATATTCCAATACAAGAGTGCAACAATGCAGTATCCCAATACTATGCAGCAATATACGAAGTATACAGAAAATATCCTATACTAGCTTTGAGGACTTATTCGTTGCTTTAAAGGGCATTTTGTTCGTTAAATTCCCCCACTATGATGAGCATTATTGTTGGTATTTATCATGATGATGTTTCGATTAAAATTTTGTGGTTTATCATTGTAAAAAGATGATGACTATTTAATTTGTTTTGATGTTTATTTAATTTATTTTTATAATGAAAATAAATTTAGAAAAAAATTGTTTTAGTTTTGGTTTTGATAAATTAATTAGTGATGAAAATTGTTAATGTAATAATAAATATCTATGTCAATAAGTGTATATTTTAGAATTTGGGGTAGACCAACAAGGGATTTCTTCCTATATTGCATGAAATTGAAACAAGTGCACTCTCAAGATATGGGCATCGTTCCAAATTCAAAATAAACAATTATATATATACAATTCATGGATGCGGGTTATTATTAACATATTACTACACTCGTGGCACGAGTTGAGGCAACATGAAAGGAGAGAAGGGGACATGCCAAATGAAGGAGGTTTAATGTGAGGAAGAGTGTACTCATTTTGAAAGTCGATTGTAAGCAAGGTGAGTACGAACGGAGTTATAAGATCTAATGGGACTGTCCAAAGGGAAATTCGAGGGGAAGTTTGGGCGTGGGGAATGTCTAGTCTGAGGGAAGTTTGATCTCCCATGAATGCCAGGCCCTGTAATGATGAGAAACCTCGTTGTTCCATTTTCAACAAAATTAACAACACTCATGCGAGGAGGCTTAAAAAAGGTCGACTACCTTTGGCCTTGAGAATCAGCCAAATGAGAGTTAGTGTGGGGTGTAATTGATCGGTGTAAGCTCCAGAACATTTCCCACAGTCAAAAGCAAAAAATGATTGCATCTCAGGAGACCAGGTCACGCTCGGGCTCTAAAGGTCGAAAGCATGCAAATAGGGAGCAGCTCTGCACTGCTTAGTCAGCCTAGTTAGAGAAGGCCTCTGTTCCTCAGTCAATTCAGGTTGAAATTGAGGGAATTGAAAGTGAAATGTGGGACAAGTTGGATGATAGCAAACTAGAGGAGAATTTTCTACCTTAGGGAGATGATTTCGAGATCCTAGTACCACTCGCTCCAAGATTTCCTTAAATGAGTATTCAGTTTCGTTGTATTGGGTTTTAAAGGGGCTCTTGGGACATGTTTTATTAGAACAAGAGGAGAAAAGTAGAGGCAACAAGGTGCCAACTTTGTTTTGGAAGGTCCACTAGACTGTTGTTTTATGTATTTAAAGATCGATGTTATTGCTCACCGATTCAGTGTCCCATTCCTCCCACGATTTGTGGATGAGGGTGAATCATTGAGGGTGGCTCAATATTTGGTTCACAGTGCTCTAGGAATGACTCATCAGGTTCCATGAAGACTTTTACTAATCTGTTTTTCTTTTTCTTCTTGGCATCGCAAATATAGGCCCAGTCGTCAGTTTAGATAGCAAATTTATGTGTTATTTAATTAGTTGAAGATCAAATAAGTTTTTGCAGTCTGTATATGCCATGTTTTCTCCTGCAAGGGAGGGGCATTTTGGATGTCTTAAGTTTGTATAAAGCCTAAGCTCTGGTAGGATAGGAGAATGACCATTTCAAGTAGGGTATCAGCATGGATTGAGGACAAATTAAATTTTTTACTATAAACCAATATATAAAAGTGAGAGGAAATCTATGGTGAGAATTTTACAATTCGACAAGTTTTGAACAGTGAGATTCTTGCTCCCCTAAGGATGAACCTCCTTAATAGGTTCGAAACTTGTCGAATTGAAAATTTCTAACCGCAGATTTCCTCTCGCTTTTAATTATTGAACTATGGGTTAACAATGAACAACTAATATATAGTTACTTACTTACTGTGTGTGTGTGTGTGTCGTAGGGTAGGTGATAATTGCACGCATGTGTATTGTAGGGCAGGTGATAACTAGTAATCAAGAATTGGATAGCAAGCAATTCATCGTAAACAACTTGTTATAAAATTAAATAGAAAGAAATATATATTGAAAGAACATTGAGGAAATCAAAGAACATTGCCACTTAACTTGTGGCCAATCGGCATGACTGTGCTACGGTAAAATTGAGTCTGAATTGTATAGGAAGGGCAATCACCTTTTTATTTTCTTGGTATTACAAATATCTCAATTACGTGTTTTAGGTGTTGTCCACGCCTTCTGTCTCTTTAAACCTTATGGTATTTTATTCTTATTTTTACAAAGTTAATTTTATTTTTAAGTTATCCATGGAAAAAAATATAGTTTAGCTCTTGTAACTCAGGGTTTGTGGTTTATTATTACATTGGCTTTCTCTTATTTTATATTTCAATGTGATGTGGTAATTTCTCTTTAAATATAATTGAGATAGTGCTTTTGATATTATCGATTTTTTAAAAGTGAACTCCTCCTTAATCCTATAGTGGTTTAGCCATGGAACAAGCTCCTTGTGACAACCTCTCTTGAGCGTCAAATGATTTTTATTAGAATTTGAAGCAATGTTAGTAAGCCTTTTGTCACGTCCCCACCCCTCTTCTCGGCAGAGAGGACGTGACAAAGTTGCTATCTAATCCTGGGAAATGTAAATCCCATGAACATACACATGATGAAAATGCATTGAAACTAAAAACATACACAAGTGCATAAACCATTAACATACAGCGGAAGCAAATTACATTGCATTCACAACATCTAACATGTTCATTATTTTCATTAAGCAACAAATACAAATTCCAAATATGAGATAGACAATAATACTTATCTTAACAGAAGCTTGTCCAACAACTAGCTACGTCGCTGCAACGTTCCACCCCAACATAGGCCAGTGCGCTCATCAATCTCTTAGCAGCACTGCCACCCCCAAGCTAGGCATGATTTCGTAAGGAATAGGGGAACACTAGCAGGCTCACACGTAGCCAAGGATACACAAAACTCAGCCAAGCCAACATAGTTGGGCTTTTCAGGCTAAAAAGGAGTTGGAAAGGCTAGCTGCTAAGCTAGTGAGCTCAACTAAAGAGCTATGGACACCTGCACCAAATCTAGCCTGACTTCTTAAACATCTACACACCCAACACAAGGAAGCATCCCCTTCACTGCTACACAGTCCCTCGGGATATGCCTTCCCTTCCAGTGTTATTCAGGGTGCGTAAAGAAGAAATCCAGCCCTCTAGCTCTGTCTGTGAGGTTCCTCCTTGCACTAGGTTTATCAAGCTGGCCTAGACCCAATTTCCACTCCAAAAATAGTTCAAATCAAACAATCGAGGCATACATAGCAAAATACACAACTCTGGGTTGGGGAAAACAGTTTGACAACAAAAAGAATGGCCAATATGGGTGAACACAACCCCTTAACAGCAGTTCGATTCCCAGGGACGTTTTGGCCCTAACGTGGCCAAAATGGACTCCACAACACCCAAGAAAACTAACCCTTGGGCCAAAATCAATTTCACCCACTGAGCAGTAGCTTCACGTGGATGTAAATGGATTAGCACCCACTCAAAATTCGTTGTATACTTCCCAATCTGTTGTGCATTAATAGATACGCTTCCCAGCCATAGGAAAGACTGAAGAACACAACTCTCCACATGAAGGAAAATCACACACAGACCAAAATCGTGAAAGGGAAAAACAGAACGTAACTGCCTGAGGCCAAACTTCTATCTGCATGAGTATAGAATGCCTTCTCTCCTCCACGTGATGGAACTGAATGCGATCCCCTTATTTGGGCATGCATGTGGTCAAGGACTGGCAGCCCTGTCAGAATTGACGGCTGCCCATGCATAGGTTCCTCAAGGCAATAACTTCCCAACCAACCCATGGGAATTAAATTGGTTGGTGGATAAGACAAGGAAAGTAATTGCCCACTCTCTTGGGTTCTTTTGCTGACATTTGGCTTTTCCCCATTGGCCCCAAAGGTTGAATATTCCCCCCCCAATCCTTAGGAATCATGCCCCCATCTCATTATTGTTGCATTGACATAGATGGTTGTGGGTATTTTAATTAAATTGCATATGTACATGGTGTCCTAATTATAATGTGTCTCGCTAGCTCAAAATACCATCGGCATCGATTTTAATCACCGAAACATAAAACGATAAATCAATGGTGGGGCTTTTGCCTTTAGCTCCACACCACGATTAATTACAATATATGCATATCATACATTTAATGCAGTCGGGGTCAAAACCGAGGTGTTACACCTTTTTATCCTTTATGTTAATTATCATATGCCTTTGTATTAGGTACCTCACTCTAAGTTGAAAATAAGATATGGAGCATTGCTCTTAATTTTAAGGTTATAAACTATAAATCCCTTTTGGATTGGCTCGATTTTCCTCTAAGTTTCTCTAATAATGTTGCAAATACAGACTTCGCAAATATAAAGGGTAACTCCAATAACAAGGGTATCATAGAGGAGTTTGATTTCACCAAAGTTTGTTTCTTTACAGTTGTTCTTGAATATAAAATAGGTTATCCACCCTCCATTAATTTGTTTATTTGTATTGTAGTTCCAATTGAGTCTATGACACTAGTCAAATCCAATATACTTGTATAAATTAACTTTCTCTAAGTTGTTAATGTCACAAGTAAAATAAGGGAAAGTGTTTTTATTGGTCTTGATGATCGTAACCTTGATCTTTTGGATATATATTGGCGTACCAACACACAAAACAAAAATCTTTGGGAATTCTTAGTTGCTTTCAAACATCACAGGGGCTTCTTATGAAAAGAACCATATCGTCGATGTAAAGAATAATTATGACACAATACCATCAATGTGAAGAAGAAGAATGATGGCTACGTATCAAATTTGAGGAAGGCTTTGGTTGAACGTGTTTAATAGGAAATAACAACAATGTATTAGGATAGATTTTGGTTAAATTTAATCAAAATAAACTAAAAAGGAGGGAGATAACACTGCAAGCTTGGTGGCATGACTGGAAGCAAGGAAAGACCACATTGTTTCAAAATATAAGCATGCTATGGGATACAAGTGGTTGTGTTCCATGTCATTCCTTGAATGTCAGTGGTTATTTATTATTAAAACCATATAAAACTTGTTTATATTAATAATCAAAATAAACTTTAACTCAAAAACAAATTAGAGAATACAATATAAAACCAACAACATGAGAATTACTCTCCTTCTCATGGGCAGAATTGAATTCTTCCACATTATAAGAACCAATAATGCTCAAGCGGACGCTTTGGCTAACCAAGGAGCCTCCCTCCCTCAGGGTCACATCTATATAAACAACCTAGACTCCGACACTAAACCTACACCCTAAAATGCATTGCAAGCTCCCTCCCTTATGGATTTCCCTTAAACTAAAGTTCTCTCTAGTAAATCTCATGAACCTAGTGGTAGCCACTTGGCTTGTCATAGTGACAAGTGGTCTCCACTCTCCCTCCTTTCTTCCTTGCACCCTCTCGCCTTTATTATCACTCCCTTCAGGCTTAAATGCCTGTGCAGTCCGCACGCTCCAGCCCATCCCCCTCTGCGTACAATGGCTTCACCCAGAAGTTTCACTTGCCCTCTACGTCCCTTCGACAGTCCATTCCTCATTGTGCCTTTTAGTGCCTCCTCTGCTGAAGTCTTTCTCGTTGCTCTGTCTGATTTTGGAGAAAGGAACTTTCCTCAGCAGGATAATGTTCAGGCAATCTCTTGGGTAGACTCGTCTTCCATTGTTACGGAGAAAACTTTCTATGGCTTGGGGTACCACAACAGACAGAGTAGCCGCAGAAATCAATCCTTTCCAATATGCAAGAGAAACCAAATATCTAATACTAAAGGATCTCGATACATACCTTATTCCGGACAGTTGATGCAGATCCCCGTTGAGCTTTTCCACTCTCACTTGTATAAGTGATTTGCTATCTCAACATTAAGCAAACAAGATAAGCATGCTATATATAGTTGTGTTAGACCTACTCTAGCATATATAATCAATAACATATAAGCATTTAAAAGCATCCATGGATTCAATACTCATTTAAATACACATTATTGGACAGGCCAAGATATTTCTATTAACGTAAAACAGAGATTACAATAGTGACAACCTCTATCGGCACGTCTGCGAATCAGAGAAATTGAGTCCTCCACCTGGGCCTCCACCACTTCAATCCTCCATCTCTCGATAGCAAGCTCACAAGCAAAGGCAAGCTTGGGAAGAACACAAAGTGCTCCAAGAGACAAAGAGATGTAGACTCAAGTATAAGCTCCAGAAACAATGGACTATAGTTCTCTTGCTCTTCAATTCCTCCTCTTTTAATGTATCCAAAGGGTTCCTTAAATAGTGCTTCAATGGTGTAATGGAAGGTCAAATCCGAGCGATCTCAAGGCATATGGAAGGACAAGAGACAAGTGATTTGGATCCACATCAAGGAAAACTCCAAAACTATTTGGCCTTTTGCACACATCCCGATGTACGCAGGTTTAAGGGTCAAATCCATGTATATACGCGAGAATGGGTTTAAAAGTAGCATATATCAAATAAGACATGTTTTTGGGGATGATGTTGGAAACATCAAAGGTACAAAAATGGTCCATGGGGTCTAAAGAGTCTACAAAGGGACAGGGAGGCCATAAAGGTGTGATCCACCATGTGTGGTAAAATCAGTTGTAACAGATGCCCCCTAATGTGTGAGGTTAGAGGGGTCATACGATGGCCAAAATACATTATAAGTCCATCCCAAAAGTGGAGTCATCAAGAACCAGGTGGAAGAACCAACCATACAATAGTACAATATAATGATCAAACGCTGCACATAACTGCAAGTAGATATAGCAGTCCCAGATACATAAGAGTACAATGGCCATGAATAGGCATGATACAATATATGACATGTGTGGTCATCGCCATGTACAATATGGATAGATCAGAATCTCCATGATGAAGATATACAAAGGATCATGATCTCCATGAAGGCTAAAGATATATAATGGATCAAGATCTCTATAATGGTTGGAAACATCTGACATGTACTGGAATCAAGTCATGATAGTTGAAATCTCATGAACACTGGCATGATCAAGGAGATAGCATATATGGCATGCCACCAATCTGGATGGTCTTCTACACAATCCGCTACGAGTACATGTCCTACTATGCGAATAGAGTTGTCGAAGTCGAACATAGTAGTCCATCGTCTGATTACCGGTTATTGATGTATACCGTTAACAGACGCGAGATCACCCACCGATAATGAAAATGGGAATAAAGGTACTAGAGTGCTAACTAACAAGTGTGAATAAAGGTGCTAAGGTTGAACACTCGAAAGGATCCATCGATCAGGGGACATTGATGTATTCCCAAAAACTGTCGATGGCAAGAGAACCTGCCACTGATGACTGCAAGTCTCAAGGCACTCAAAATGACTCTAGATTCCTATCCCATACTAAATGATCTGAAGTCAATGGGATGAAATCTGCTGGAAGGAAGGCATTAAGGCAGCCCCCATCATCCAATACGAGGTACTCGGCAAAGCTGTATAATGTGGAAGGACTCGATCATAATGTGCACGAACTAGTATTAGTACGGGGAATGGCCGACATGCAAAGTCAAGATAACTAAGGAATGGTCGACTTAGGTTTCAACTTCCTTTGAACAAGAGCATAAAGGCTAATGGTGACTGAATGTAGGCAGCATAAACTCAATATACAAAACTGGGACATCTCTATGACACAGGAGGCATCGACAGAGGCTCCATAGGGACTGGAAGCTGAACTAGTCAAACTATTAACCCAACCAACGGATGTGATATACAGTGCTCTGTTCGAAGGCGACACGACTCAACTGCTGCCAAAGATAACATCTTTTCTTGTCCGACTTTTTGGTTTTCTGATTTTTTTGGACTTTTTCAAATATTTTGAAAAGCTTGAAAAAGAATAAAAGTTCTTTATAGTTACAGACTAAGAGGAGACGAGTGTCAATGGGCAAACAAACTAGTTCCAAGCAGCGGAACATACCTATGCTCAATGCAAGGACACATGTGTAGGATAACAACACTCGGGGGATGGTCCCCTCACGGTAAAAATGGGGAATCAAGCTGCAAAAGATATATAAAATGGCTCTGCATGGCTAGACATGAGACAAGCTCGGGCTATATGGCTGATAATCAAAGTCAAGGAAGCCGGCATAAGGCTCAATGAGGCAGGCAAAACTCATGATAATGCAATTACAACTTGACATAAGGGAGTCCTGGGGGAAGAAGGCCAACAAAAAGATCAAGAGGAGTATGAGGCTCGTGCACAAAGACATGGCGATACTATACAAAGGACTCCCACACCCTAAAGGGAAAAAATGTCAGCATGGGCATCAAATGCAATAAAGGAGCTAACTAGGGCACCCATGTATGGTCAAGCTCTACCATTCACATCATGTCACTTCTAAAACAGCAAGAAGGTTCTGTGACAAGATAGAATAGGTTCGTACCTAAGGTTATCATGAAACGGTCATAAGGTCATGCAAAATGCAAACATATATGACATCTAACCTATATGCCAGTTTAGGCATAATACCTGAAATCGACACGAACGGGTCAAAATAATGGTCGACGGGACGCTCAAAACAGTCTCCTACATCATTAGATTAGTCCAAAACGGTCCAAAATGGTCAAAAACAATCCAAAACGATAAAAAGGGGGTAAAAAATTTGAAATTTTTTCTATAAATAGTAAAAAATTCAAAAATTACATATCATTTGAAACTTTTTACCCATTTGAGCTCAGAACTTCAAACGCGAATTCTGGGAGCTTCATCCGATGAAATTCGACACCGCTTGTTCCAGGTAACTCCTCATGTCCTCCTCTTCCATTTTCATGTAAATTTTATCAATTTCCATGGTCAATTTTTTACTTTTAGGCCAGCCTAGATTAGTCTTCTCGGCCCACATAGAAATCGGGGTTTTTTCCGCATAGGGCTGGCTATACGGGGAAAAACTGCCCAAACCCGCGTACATACACGGTTGTTTTGCAAACAGTCGCGTATGCGGTCGCGCACATGATTTTTTAGGTGAAATAATGACCAAAAAATATTTTTAATTTGTTGAATGGTCCTAGAATGGAGGGAGAGGGAACATGGAGACGTAGAAGAGGCTGTACGGGGTGATTTGATGGCTCAACAAGCTCTTCGTGCATGTGGGCTATACAAGTTTTGGTGTCTTGGCTGCCTAAGGGCCAAACCAAGACTACTGCAGATGCTAGTAGACTACTAGGATCCAGACTCAGAGTCTTTCCATATCGACAGGATGTCCTTCACTATAGAGGTGGAGGACATATACTTCATTACAGGATTGTCCCGACGGGGAGAGGTGGTGAACCTACACTCTCGCGGGCCCAGAGGTGGCCTCACCATTGATGCGTATATTGCAGTATACTATTTTTTGGACACGAAGAAGGTTGGCAGTCAGATCCCGACAAACTCCATCTAGGTACTAGGCCTGAAGGCGATACTACCGGCACTCGGCAGGATAGTAGGGCTAGCCTCACTCCACCAGGCCTCGTGGCCATTAATGTTCTATGCAGTGGAGTGCATGCGACCCACAGTCTACGATTGGAGTATTGCGTTGTTGAGTAACATGAAACAACAACTCAGTGACTGCAAGATGGGTAGGGTATGAAACTTCGGTTTCGGCAGGATATAGAGCATGTTCTTATTCGAGCGTGTTCAGGGGCTAAGCCCTAGAGTTGGCATTCCTCCTCATGGGGTTCGACATCTGGCCCAACGACATTTGGCAGATGCTATGCACAGACTGGGAGGAGGTAGGGTGTCCAACCCCTACCTAGCTGATTTCTTTCCATGGTGGCAACTGCAGATTATTACCATCGATGATTACCCTTATGCAGGGATAGATTTTTGGGGAGATACCGACATGCCCCTACCACCAGGATCAACATATGGTGACATTGGTAACGAATCCCAACCCTCTTTTTAAGTTTCTTGAATTATTAATTTTTTTGTGTTTTTTTATATATAGACTCAAAAGACATGTTTTTGCGTAACGACACATAGTGACAACCTGTCATGTGTGTGCAGATGTTGGACCACGGCAGCTTGATGGCTTCCCTTGTCATAGACGGAGGGGAAGAGGAGATGATATCATGGGTGTGGATGCGGAGCGGACGCTCCAAAGCATCCACACAAACTTTGTGCGGCTGACACACAAAGTACCCATGGCGCAAGTCGAGGACTTGCCTAAGGCCATGCAGCGTCAGGTGGTTGGGGTACCATGAGCATGGGTTCGATTATTCCAATGACTAGATAGAACCGTGGTGTGCTACCACGATCATAACCCCCCTACTCCTCCACGGGCTTAGAGACCTGAGAGTAATTCATTTTTGTACTACCGTGTATTATATTTTGGTGGCTCGGAAGCCCCATTTTTGTATTATGACACTTATGTATTATGACGTCACATTTTGGATGTTTAATGAAATTTTTTTATGATGATTGATTTTATTTATTTACATGTGTGTAAAAATGTATGTTTGGGATGTGCTTATAGTCCATGAAACAAATGCCAATCTAAAACATAGTTAGCATATGAGTAAGTAACTTGATTATAAATTCTTGAAACAAGTATGTATGTTATGTTGTCAAATTGTCATTCTAACAATCTCACACATAAGAATCTTCGTAATAATGTCAGATCCCTAACATGATACAATCCATTAAGCTGTGACACTACTAACTGCGAATCAAGACGTACCTCAAGAGATAGAACACCATGTGAAATGGCATCCCGTAATAGCTCGATAATGACACTATACTCAACAACATTGTTCGAAGAAGGTCGTAAACATACACCTCCTGAAGACAATACCTGACCCGTAGGAGTATAAATCACCCAAGCAGCAAAGCCTGAGTGTTGAGTGTGGCGGCTAGCACCATCAACGAATCCTATGTAAACAGAAGACTCCATTGACATCTTCCATAAGAAACGAAAGCAAATCAACAAACCCGATCACCATAAGAAAACCTAACTATGCAAAAACTATACACTAATATACAATACTCACCCCTGGCTAAAGATCATGCATATTATTTTTTAAGATAGAGCCCATTTCTAAGCTCCGCCAAGGCTGTCCCTTCATAATCTACCAGCTCATAGGCGCCCTTCTCTAACATACGTTTGACTACGTAAGGACCATGCCACATGGGATTAAACTTTCTTGCCCCCAAGGGTTCTTTAGCTTGATCCCATAAAATGACCAAATCTCCTTCAATAAACCTCCTTGGACGGACAGACTTATCATATTGGACCTTAACGCGACGTTTACTCACCTCTAGAGCCACTAAAGCATCTCGGCGATGCTCATCAAGCTGCTCTAAGTGGACCAAACGTTCCTCCAATGCGGAAGTGTCTGGTAAAAGCTCTATATCTAGTTTGAACGAAGGGATTTCGCATTCAACTGGCAAGACAGACTCCACCCCATGTACGAGCTGATATGGAGAAAAACCGGTGTCAATCTTAACCACGGTCCTATATGCCCACAAAGCAGGATATAACCTGATATGCCAATTTGTTTTGCTTTGTGCGATGGTTCGTTGGAGAATGGACTTAAGTGATTTGTTCACTGCTTCAACCTGTCCATTCGCCTGAGGGTAATAAGAAGAGGAGTGCTCCTGCTTATACCCTAACTTCGAGGCCAACTCTTCCATCATTTGATTCTGAAAGTGCCTACCATGGTCAGTGACAAGCTCTTTCGGAATACCGAACCGACTAATAATCTGGTTGAATGCGAGATGCGCGGTCGTCTCACCGTCGGATTTAATCGTGGGCATAGCCTCAACCCATTTTGTCAAGTAATCAACAGCCACTATAATATGATGATGCCCCCCAGCTGAAGCTGGGTTGCAATTCATGAAGTCAAGCCCCCACTTGGTGAAGGGACCGGCGGTGATAATCGGATGTAACGGGGCAGGATGTGAGCGCATATTGCATGCAAACCCCTGGCAAGGGTGACACTTCTTGACAGCATTAACACAATATTTAAAGATCGATGGCCAAAAATATCCCGCTCTCAATATTTTTTGGGCTGTAGAAAGCCCAGTTAAATGACCACCACACACCCCTCCGTGGCAATCATTCAGCACAACCTTAGCTTCCTCATGGGTTAAACAACGACGTAAAATGGAATCTACCCCACAGCAGTACAAAGTGTTATCCACTATAAGGTAGTTCTTAGATACGTGGCGTAATCGTCGTCGCTCATCCCGTGAGAGGTGAGTAGGGACCTTCAATGTTTGTAAATATACGACAATATCCCCATACCATGGATCGAAAGTTGAGATAAGAAAGATATGCTCATCGACAAACGTATCTTCATAAACTTCCTCCTCCTCCTCACTTGGGAAATCAGAAATGAGATCCGCAAAAATTAACGATTTCTTCGATTTAGCTAAAACAAATTAGAGAATGAATTCTTGCAAAATAACAATCCATTTATTATACTTTCCCTCGATCATCCTTCTAGTGAGGCTGAACTGAAATGGATTGACATGAGCTACCACCAAGGTCTGGCGAAGAATAATGTAGTGCCTCAATCTTTGAACCGCATGAACGGTAGCTAAGGCAAGTTTCTCCACATGGGAATATCGGATATCCACATCTATAAGGTTCTGGCTCAAATAGTATATGACATGCTCATGGAGCTCCTCATCCTCCTGAACCAAAACCATACCAATCGTCTCCATGGACGCAGACACATAAATCAAAAAGTCATGGCTATAGTCGGGTGGACTAAGCACGGGGGCCGATGCTAAGGCTCGCTTAAGAGCATCAAAGGACTCCTGGGCTCGCTCATCCCAGCAAAAAATAGTGTCCTTTTTCAAAAGACGCATAAAGCCTTTAGTCGAATTGGCAAAGTTAACCACAAATCTCCGTAAGAAGTTTGCCATGCCTTGCAAACATTGAAGATGTCTAATATTTCTCAGTGGAGACAATTAAAGTATTGCCTCAACCTTTAAGGGATCGACTCTTATACCCTCCTTGGAAACAATGAATCCTAACAAGCGACCTGACTTCACGCAAAATATGCACTTATGAGGATTTAACCTAACCTGGTAGTGATGACATCTTTCGAATACTAACCTCAAATGGTAGGAATGACACACTCTTAGCCTAGAATGAGTAGCTAGGTCATCCAAAAATAGTTCAATAATCGATTTGAGATCGTGAAAAATCAAGGTCATTGTCCGCTGAAATGTGGCTCCGGCGTTTTTAAGACCGAAAGGCATCTTCCAATATGCAAATGTACCCCAAGGACAAATAAATGCAGTTTTGTGTTGATCCTCGGGTTTAATTTGAATCTGATTATATCCGGAAAAGCCGTCGATGAAGGAAAATACGTCACTTCTCGCACACTCATCCAAAATCTGGTCAATAAATGGTGTGGGAAAATTATCCTTAGGACATGCATGATTTAAATCGCGGAAATCAATACATATACGGAGCGCTCCCTGTTTCTTATCAACCGGAACGGGGTTTGAAACCCACTCCGTCAATGGAACAAGATAGATAAAGTTGACTTTCAACAGCTTTTCTATCTTAGCCTTAATCGCTGGTGCTTTTCTAGGATTCATCGCACACAAACGTTGTCGAACAGGTTTGGCATTGGGATAAGTCTTAATTTCATGTTCAACAATGCGAGGGTCGATACCTGGCATTTCCTCGTATGACCAAACAAAGACATCACGGAATTCTTTGAACAACTCGGTATACTCCAGAATCTCAGCATGGGAACATTCTGCCCCAATATAGACATCCTCAATCTTGCCAAGATCGCGAGAGATATTGATAGCAATCATAGGTGATATATTCACCATGTTCCCATCAGCCATTTGACCAGGAGAGCTTAATGGAACCACGGGACTACCAATCTTCTCGCTAAGAATCTCCCTAAAGTCCTCAGGCTCCAAACAGTCAAGCTTGGGAAGAAAATAAGATCTATGATATAACTCTTCCCAAGGTGGCTCAACTCCAAACATAGCCTCAATAATAGCTTCATTTAACGAAAAGACACTATCAAGGAAGTCATGTGCATGAGAGGACCCAACTGCCCATGTAGGTAGTACATATGGGTCCTCCTCCTCTATTCGTGAAGAGGACGGACTAGGCTCTGCAACACAATCAAGATTTGCTTGGTATGCAATCATAGCTGCAGGCAACAGCACGTCTGTTTCGATAGGTCCGTTCGAAAGACTCGATGTAGGAAGAATCCAAGGATCTTCCATATGGGAAGTGCAAAAAGACATCGAATTCAATGAAGATGAAGCCCCATCGAAAATAGATCCAATCATAAGGACGGGTGCAGGACAACTAAATGTCCCCATAAGGGATGGATACATACCTACACCCACACTCCCAGTTGCTGGATGAGAGTGATCGATAATCGAGATCGAAGCTCCCATCAATGCATTAACACTTGGATTTTTGAATGATGTTTGATCAATCGTAACAATCTTCCCATTAAATGGAAAGCATTCAACTTGAAATAGAGAAGAGGCTACGGCTTGCATACTATACATCCAATTTTGACCCATTAAAAGATTGTAGTTAAGGGGTGCATCAACCACCTCGACCTCGATCGCGACGGTCTTCCCTTCCAAACAGGCCTTAAGAGAAGGAAGAATTTCGTGCGGCTGAAATGATCTACCATCAAAGGCAGTCAACATGGTAGCGGATTTAGACAACTCAGGAGAACCCAAACCGTTCCAACACGACAAAGACATCACGGAAGCAGCAGCGCCTTCGTCAATCACAGTGCATTTGACGGTCATGTTAAGACATTCCACATGAATCAAGAGAGACACGTAGTAAGGAAAGCGAGGCTGTAGTCCCATGGTTTCAAATTTGATGATGAAAGAAGAGTTATCATCATTCACCCCAAGAGAAGAAAGCAAGGCTTTCCTTTGCGACGGACAACTCTGAAGAACTTCAAGCGCAGACATCGCACAAGGAGTGTGGCCCAAATCCTCAACAACATAATAGTTCTGGGCAGCTCGAGAATTAGGATTGTGTCGTGAACGCTTTAAGACTCCCTTAGGAATGTGAGGCACACTCTTAGGTTTATCCATAGGATTTTCAATATGTAAAGGACTCTCGGTAGGAGGAGGTTCTTTCCCTAGGTCTGGTTGCGACGAACCATAGTCTTTCGTATGAGTCACAACCTTAGTAGTATGCACCATATTGATGCAACCATGACCACTACTAGCTTCCGACGGATCTTGATCTCCACCCAACACAGAATGAGGATCATGGATCCTCGAGTTCATATTTTGATTATGGGGTAAAGGATTGGTCAGCACAGTTGGGCCCTGTGCTATGAACCTCGATGCATCTTCCATACGAGGGCACAAGTGAGTGAGGTGGTCATCCTTACACAACTTACAAGGAAACTTAACCTTATGTTTAGATTGCTTGTCCCCCCCAGCATTACGTTCGTTCTTGTCATTAAAATTGGTATTTTTGTTCTTGTTCCCACCCTTACGATTGTTTTTACCCTTTTTCCTATTCCTTTCGGGCTGTTGGTTGCCCTTCTGGTCCGATGATTACACGGAAAGTACATTCATCGTTTGGGTGGGTTGAGACGATGCCGTAGCTTGTCCCAACGCGGACTGGTTAATAGACAATTGACTCACTTGTTTCGTAACCGAGTCCGTAGGTTTGGCACTTGTGCATCCCACAATTCCATTGGCATGTGGTCCAGGTTTGATCTTAGGATCGAAACTAGAACGCGGAGCGTTAGGTATGATCTCATATAATAGCCCGGATTGAACATAAATCAAATCCAATTCTTGTGCCCTAAAAATTGCTTGTTCCTCGTTCTGGACTCCTGATGTAGAAACATCCTTCATGATATAAGGTAGCAACGATTTAATGAACCACTCAAGGAGAAACTCTGGCGGTATGAAAGCTTTAATCAACCTCTTCCGTCTACACCAGTCTTGGATATGGTCCGAGATATGTGTGGCTTTGTCTTGCCGAAATGTCGACAAGAGTTCTGTACCAATGCCATAACGCACTAGTAGCTGGAAGCGGTTGAGGAAAGTCATAGCAAGGTCATCGAACAAAACGAATGCCCCCTTTGGTAACTCTATGTACCATTTCGCTGCAGGCCCTGTGAGGGTGGATTGAAATAGCCTCGAACGGATAGAATCATCGTGTAAAGAGTTGGAAGAGCACCAAAGGTGAAAGGTAGTGCCATGTTCACTAGGAGCTTCTCTTAGTTTTCCCTCAAATTTGGGAATGTTCGAGGGAAGCTTGGTAGGGACAGCTGGCCAAGCCAGGTCATAAGATACCGGATCGTTTATTAGTCTCGATAAGTCAGGTAGATTTAACGTTGCGAGGAAAGGGAGCCTAGGTTGAGTTGGTCTATGCCACGCTCCTTGATAGTTTTGGTTCATATAAGGCTAACTACTCTAAATACCATGGCCTTGGCCATAATATCCTCCTCCCGTTTGACCCGTATAGGGCTACATGGAAGCATTATGATGTGGTGAAGCTTGATTAGGTGGTGCTACAAAGCCATAATTAGAGGAGTAAGCGGGTTGTTGATACCCGTACCCATAAGGTTGATAACTCTGTCCATACTGCGGTCCATAATATGGTGCATGAGAAGTTCCATAAGATGTCCCATGGGATATCCCATGAGAAGTTCCATAAGATGTCCCATGGGATATCCCATGAGAAGTTCCATAAGTAGGGGTATGAGGAATGCCATGCGATGGACCGGAAGACGATCCAGAAACAAGAATATGACCTCCTGAGACAATAGGAGATGCTTGACTTTGAGAAACTACTGTACGAGTACTCGCAGTACGAACAGGACTAGTAGCAACATTTTGAGCTGAAGGACCATGTGAATGCGGGGGAGGAAGGGTTGTCAGGAATGCATTTGAAGGAGTAGGAATAGAGGACGAAGGGACATGTGAAGGGATATAACTGGTATTTCCTATGGTCACTCGTCTCAGTTCTGGTATTCTCATATGACTACTAGCATTAGGCCTAGGACGAACATGTGAGGTAGCTTCCACCGTCGGGATGGAAGTTGCAATGTGACTAGTGCTCCCAAATCTCTTCGCACATAAAGGATTGGGAATGTCCCCAGGCGTAGTGCTAGGTTCAATTTCTGACTCGGCATGATGTGCCAGATCATGTGCAGGGATATCAGACATGCCATAACTAACATGACTAGAGCTTGTGGGTTCATGGTGAGTCTCATCGCCCAGCAACCAATACCGGTGACCTGTGAATGAGGGATCATAACCAGAATGTGAAGGTATATCAGGTGAAGGATCATAGATAGGAATAGGATATTCTTCCCCAACCTCTTGATGTGGATAGGACATCTTAGGAATCTCATCCTCGTGATCTCCCATAGTGTGTGAATCAATGTGATAAGTAGTCCGCCCATACAGTCTATTTCTGTCTCCCAAAGGAAGAGCAGATGTGGAAGGTGAAAGTCCTACTAAATGGTGAAATGCCGCACCCGAATCCCCAATGACTCAAAAAATGAAAAAGACTCTTCTAATTATGCAAACCCTAGGAAAACTAGTGTGCACAGAGCATACACCTATATAATGTAAATCCAAATCACAAGCAAGCAAGGGTAGGATATGTGAGCTCCTGAATGAAGCAGGTATGTCTCGCTTAGGAGAGGCTTAAGACTCCCATACACAACAAGCGGAGGTTCGTAACCAATTATTGTGACCCTTAGCTTCAACGCATATAGCGACTGTGTTGTTCGACCCCAACCTGGCCGGGACACCTGCAGAATAACCTCTGCAAAGTACCTCCTCGATAACCTAGGTAAGGAAACTAAGGTCACCTCAATATTATCAATGCTCATGCAGACAGTCTCCGGCGGGATTGACCGTGTGGGCAAGGTAGCAAAGCCCAAAACTCTCGAAAGAGCCCCCAGATACGAATACAATCTTGGAAATATCTCCGCTGCTACTTAGTTATGACTAGGGGTCATCCTAATCAATAACCGCTCACACTGCCTCGTGCTTAACTCTCTTGTAAGAGGAGGATCTTGAGAAACACTGATTATACCAAGGAATTTCACACTCTCACCTGGACAGACCCATACATGTTGTTGTTCAGTGGTCTTGGAGAATTTACTCACAATGAACTATTCCAAGACCCTAAAACCTAATCTTGTTGGTGCACCCTATAAAAGAAAAGTGTGTAATTCATTTTATTATGCATTGATTTTAATTGGCTTATTACTCAAAAGGGTAAATGATCGTGCAACTAATGGTGTTATGACGCAACAAGAAGAAAAATGCACACCTAACAATCAATGCAAATGCACTATGTCAAATGAAAAACAGGGTATGCTACTACGTGAAATGCAAAATTCTCCTTTAAATGAAAAATGCAGTCATTCCTATATGAAAATCTGACTAATACCATTCCAAGCAAACCTAGTGCAAGTGCCATGCAAAATGCGAAATACAAAAATGCATCATGACGCAGAAAGGAAATATTTTTGTATTTTTTTAATTAAAATGAGATAATGAAGCAAAAGAATGACTCTACCACCCCCAGACTCTGCAAACACTATCAAACAACACCCAAGCAAAGCATCAAGGTAAAAGAGACCTAATGCACTAATCCTAAAACAAAAAATAGAAAATGCAATGACAATAACATTTAAAAAAAAATCTAACTAAAATACGTCTCTGGTCAGAAACAGAGGTGTATACAGACTCTAGAAGCATCTAAGGAGACTCAGCAATCATCAAAACTCACCCAACAACACTTAATCTTCCCCTAAAAATCAAAACTCGGGGCATACGCGACTGTGTGCAGAAAACCCGCGTATATACGTGGAAATCCCAGTAAGATTCGTGTGTACATGCGACTATGAAGCAAAAACTCGCGTATAGGAAGAAAAAGAGATAAAAAAGAAGGTGAAACACACAAGTTAAGACAAACTTTACTCCTATCAGACACTATCAGACATACATGCCCCCAAACGCGACTTAGAAACAGAGAAATCAAAGCAATTCAAGAACATTGAATGCCGATAAAAACTCCCAAAGGAAATGACTAGGAACTCCCCAGTATGGTCGCCAATTTTGTTACGGAGAAAACTTCCTATGGCTTTGGGTACCACAACGGACAGAGTAATCGCAGAAATCAATCATTTCCAATATGCAAGAGAAACCAAATATCTAACACTAAAGGATCTCGATACATACCTTATTACGGACAGTTGATGTAGATTCCCGTTGAGCTTTTCCACTCTCACTTGTATAAGTGATTTGCTATCTCAACATTCAGCAAACAAGACAGGCATGCTATATATAATTGTGTTAGACCTACTCTAGCATATATAATCAATAACATATAACCATTTAAAAGCATCCATGGATTCAATACTCATTTAAATACACATTATTGGATAGGAAAAGATATTTTTATTAATGTAAAACAGAGATTACAATAGTGACAACCTCTATCGGCACGTCTGCGAATAGGAGAAAATGAGTCCTCCACCTAGGCCTCCACCACTTCAATCCTCCATCTCTCAATAGCAAGTTCACAAGCAAAGGCAAGCTTGGGAAGAACACAAAGTGCTCCAAGGGAGAAAGGGATGCAGACACAAGTATAAGCTCCGACAACAATGGACTATAGTTGTCTTGCTCTTCAATTCCTCCTCTCTCAATGTATCCAAAGGGTTCCTTATATAGTGCTTCAATGGGGTAGTGGAAGGTCAAATCCGAGCGATCTCAAGGCATATGGAAGGCCAAGAGACAAGTGATTCAGATCCACATCAAGGAAAACTCCAAAACTATTTGGCCTTTTGTACACATCCCGATGTACGCGGGTTTAAGGCTCAAATTCGCGTATATACGCGAGAATGGGTTTAAAAGTCAAGTATATCAAATAAGAAATGTTTTTAGGGATGATATTGGAAACATCAAAGGTACAAAAATGGTCCATGGGGTCTAAAGAGTCTACAAAGGGACAGGGAAGGCCATAAAGGTGTGATCCACCATGTGTGGTAAAATCAGTTGTAACATCCATCCTGCATAGGTGTGTTGTAAATGAGGGCCTTGCTCAGGTCGGTTTCCTGAATCGTCTTTGCATTTTCCTCAACGTTCTTGGGAGTCCTCCTTTATTGTGCTCAGCCACCTCCACTGTGACCGCAAGAAGCTTCTTCAGACAGCTCACTTCTGAAGGTAAACTTTTAATTCTTGGTTTTCATTTCTCTCGTCCAAAGGAAGTTAAGATAGGCAATGCGACTAGTCATTTTACAAAGGAACGAGACTCTCTATAGCAAGCAGATACCTCCCCAGCTCAAGACTTTTCTCCTTTCAGCTTTGTTCTCAGCAATTTGTCCAGTCTTAATTTGTGTTACAGCCATAGTCCTGGTAAAATTCAACCTCCTACTCAGGAAATTGACCGTGAAAGGACTAATGTAGGTCTTCCATATTTGAAGGTTTATATCAAGCATTTGTACGACATTGTGGTCATAGGAATTATAGATAGCAGAGAGACTTCTAAGGAGGTTAAAAAATTTGTTGATGTGGTCAGCTATGCCTCTTATCAAATCAACAATCATGATGCTATAATAGATGACAATGAAATGAATCTGAAGGAATCATGGGGAAAGTAAACCGTATCCAGGAGGACCTCCAACTTTTGGTTCAGCTGAATCAGGGAAGTCAAGCCCAAGAAAATCCAGGAGGAGCAGTCCAGAACATGGTGGAGGAATCTGTCACCCAGCTTGTGGGGCAACCAGGCAACCCATAATGTTCCTCTTTTAGAATTTTTGTTTTTGTTTTGTATTTTACTTAATCAACAGTATGTCCGCATTTACACTACGTTTGTAATTATTCGAAATACTAGAACTCTCTACAACACATTAAGGTCCTATGTATGTCCTAGTTTTGTATCTATTTCCTCATATCTGCAAGAATGTTTAAGTTGTTGTTTTTTGTACTGAATGGTTGTGCACAACCTGTTTAATATATCTTCGTTTATAGTTTCTGTTAAAAAAAAATGTGGTAATGCTTTTGACATTGTTATTAGTTTTATGGTTAGTTATGAAGAGAAGTTTTTTACAATGGAAACACTTATTAAAGGAGTTTTTTTGCATTTGATATGAAGCTAAATTATAATAATTTAAAAGTTAAAATTGGATTATCAAAGCTTCATGAGATAACTTGGATTTGTTTGACAACTAGTTGCAACGAAGAGGTGCATTTTACAACTGAGTATGGGAGAGATGTGTAACTCCTTCCGTGCTCATCATAGAGTTGACACATGTCCTTTATAAAAAATAAAAATTAAAAAAATGATTAAAAATACCATGTTGTCTTAAATTAAATTTAAATTATTTAGAATTGCAATGATATAAAACAATATAAATTAGATAAACTAAAACCATAAACATTGGATCACACATTTCTTCAACACTTATACTCTAAAATAAGGGTTTACACCTTGCGATATTTGATCCCTCTCGGTGCTTGGTAGATCCCCTTTCAGATGGATATATGCTAGTTTTATTAATGTAATAAACAAACACTAGTTCTAAATACATTTCAGTTCTGTTGGCCTAAAATAAACATAGTATTTTTAATAACAAAATTAAATTCAATTTGAATATTCGTTTAACATTGTATCTATGTTTGTTTTTTCTAAAAATAAATATAATATATTATAGTTTTTTTTATTAATATAAGAACTAAATGCTTTTATTAATTATATAATCAAGTCTTTGTTAATCAATTTTATGATAATACATTTGCAACTTTGAAAACAATTCTCAATGAAGTGATTTGTAATAGATTTTACAATGAGGGAACAATGATTCGGTGAAAGAAAATATTCTCTTACTATGCAAGAATAAAACACTTTTCATTTATCTCACAATTTATACCCAGAAGTTAAGAAATTTTGTCAATTTAACCTGGTATGTCAATGTGGATAAAAATTAGGTTTGTTGAAACTTGCTTGACCACTTAAATGCATGGACGTGAACCTAACATAGAATTAATTTTAAAATGCATGGTTGTACTCCATTAAGATACAAATATTCAAACGAATAAGAGTCTTAGGGACCATTTTTATACCATTCAAAGTTTAGTAAGTATCGGTGAATGGTGATCGATGGTATAAAATTTCCCAAGAAGCACCTCGGACAAAGACTATTATTCACACAAAAGTCATACACCATTTTCTTTTCAAATGCATGGTTGTACTCCATTAAGACAAAAATATTCAAATGAAGGTGGATGGCAATAGATGGTATAAAAAAACGAAGAAGCATATTGAACAAAGAGTATCGTTCACACAAAATTCATACACCCACTATCACATTTTTTCCAGTTGTACTAAATTCGAGAATCAAAGCTTCCTGGTGCATTCTTCCTAGTGAGAAACTCGAACGGAGAGAAAGTGTGGCAGTTGGAATGAGATTGAGTAGAGTCAAATGGCCCTTGAAGGAGCAGTTTGTTATCTAACCTCTCGTTCCATGTATTTCTTAAACACCAACGTAGAGGAGTGATGCAGTCCGTGTACCAAACAACTTCTATTGCCCCACAACAAATCATTGGACCCAATACTATTACGACTCTCTATGATGGACTTCTCACGAGCCTGCCCAGTGATAAACCTGATAGACTCCCTCACGCATAGCTGCATCATATCCTTTGCTTATGTTGACACCTTAGCAACCTCGCTTAACATTTTCCTCATTATTCTGTAATTACCACCAGTGTTGGTGTTATCGTTGTGTTAGGTTGATTTGAAACTGTTGTCATCAGTCATTGAAATTAAAAAATCTAATTCACTTATAGAAAATTTTGAAATTCAACAATCTTCCAAACTAATAGAATTTCGAAAATGAGAAGCCTAACAAAGTAACAGTGTTTGAAATTAAGAAATTGAATTAGGGTTGTTGTTGCGATTATCATCAGTGTTGATGTTATTTTGAGTTGTTTCGGGGTTGTTCCCATCGACCATTGAAACTGAGAAATAAAACAAACAAACATAATAGCAACCCTCACTTGAAAAAAGAAATATTAAAATTGAGAAATCTAACTAACAAAAAGAATTTGAAATCGAGAAACAATATATATATTTACGAACATCACTTCACATTATTATAATACATAATAATCACACTAGCTGAGTATTAAAATTAATTATATTATATTAAGAATGACAGACTTAGTAATCAGTTTCAAAACATGGCTTTACCTCCACGACAACCTCCAATACCACGTTTATTTATATTTGATGACGGTCATCTGCCTGAAAACATAGCTATAGCTGCATTGCTAGGTCTTTTAGTAGGCTTCTCTACAGGCTTCTTTAGATCTATCGATGATCAGCTTTTTGTTGCCAATGAAAATATTTTGAAGCTCATGGATCATAATCCTCCTTGTGAGAGGCTTGTGACCTATAATCAAAGTACAAATTGTCCTTATATCAGTCCACACATGCCCCTAAGAACTCAAATAAACTATTCATTCATTTCGGGCATCACATGAGCTGAGTATTGGGTTGAACTTTTTATGGTCGGGACAGGCTGTCAAAATTAAATATCGTTTGGTACATTGGGAAAAGATATACCTTCTGAAGAAAATGGGGGATGGGTCATTAAGGACCTTATGCATTTTGATCTAGCTTTGTGTCTCAAAAGCCTTTGGAGAGCCTTACTTGGAATAGGCCTTTGGAGTTATGTGTTCATGTCAAAATATTTGAGAAAGTCTTCATTAGTAGACTGGATCACGAAAGGTGATAAATCTATAGCTCAGGGCTTTATCATATGGTGTGGGTTTTCTCCAGAACTTTCACATGGCTAGAATCTTAGCTATCATGAAAGATTAGTAATGGTGAAAAATGTGGTTTTGGGGGTTGATCCTTTTATTTGGGGTGACTCTTTTTACAAACTCTCTATGTCTTTACTCACTGTTTTATCCAGCTTGGGCCTCACCAGACTTGCTCATATTGGATATCCATTTTCTCATTTAAATGATCATTCTTACTCGTACTCAGCTTCGGATTTGGGACTCATGGGTGACCATGCTTTGGAATGGTCAAACTTTATTGCGAGACTTAATCACAAAGGCATTAGACTTGGTGAGGAGGATGACATCTTGGTATGGTCTTGGGATAAAAAGTCTAGTAATAACAATGCAAAGGAGACATATGAGGCTATCTTTGTGTCTTTTGCTACGTTTTAATCTCATCGGTGGTATAAAAAGTTGTGGAATTGGCCTTTACCACTAAAGATCAATGCTTCAACTAGTTATGCTTACAGAACATGATCTTAACCTATAACATTTTGAGCATAAAGGGATGCTCTAGTCCCAATATATGCTCTCTGTGCAAAAGAGATGAAGAAAACACAAAGCATTTATTTGTTGACTGTGTTTTTTGTCAGAAGGTTTGGTCAAAGACCTTTGAGGATTTACAGGTTTATTTCAGATGGACTACTTCTTCTTTGGATGAGAATCTATGTTGTTGGGTAAAATATTTTCCACAATATAAGATCTTACTCTTCTTTGTCATGTGGTGCATTTGGAAAGTGAGGAATGCAGTGATTTTTCAAGATCACCTACAAGCTCTTGCCTTGGTGGTAATAAAGATCACGTATTTCTTCAGAGAATACTATCACCCCCCTTTGTTTCGTCAGCCTACATCTCTTCAAAAGACAATGTTTGTTCTAGGTATTCCATGTGGCTTTTTTAATGGGCCTACAAATAATGACTCTTATGGTGCGGGTATGGTGCTCAAGTTAGATTCAGATCATTGTTTTTTACTTTGGACGAGTTGGGAGAGTGCGTCCAACACAAGAGCTGAACTATTAGCTCTATGGGGCCTTTTATATTTCACCTTGAATAAATATTTATGCAAGATACAAGTATTTGGAGACTCCAGTACCATTGTTGATTGAGTTATTGGTGCTTCTACTCTTCATGTCTCAGTTATGGGGTGCAGTAGAACAAAACACTTGATTGGTGGGTTCAATAGCTTCTCTATCAACCATGTTTATAGAGAGCTTAACTCTCTTGCGGATTAGTTGTCAAATAAAGCTATGGGTTTGATAGAAGGTCTACTTTTTTTTAGGATTTCAGGGACTTCTCCCTTATCATCTCAGGATCTATGCCTTTGTTTTATATTTTCTTGTATTAGCTGATGCTTTCTGGCTAAATTGACTCTCAACTACTGTTTTGTACAATGTTTGTATTTTTGGCATAAGCTGTAAATGCTCTTCTATTTTGGGCATTAGTATGAATTGTTGGTTATCTAGTTTACAACCTGATATTTTTTTTTGAAGTGGAGAAGATCATGATATTGGTTTATGACTTTGTAACTTTGATTTACTTCAGAAGATCAAGTTGTAGGTTTTTTCTTTGATTGAAGAAAAAAAGTTATTATATTAAAATGGACAAAGAGTGTCATTAATTATGTGTTTATTGATTTATTTATTTTTATATCAGTGGTTCACCATTGTCAAGGACTACATCCATCGAGAGAAATGTCAACACCTACTATTCTGGAGAATCAAGGTATGGCTTAACTAAAGAGCATGTGGAAAATATCCTTGATAGTCTTATCTTTATGTGGCCACCTATTTTAACGAAGTTTTAATTCTTTGAATGACAAAAAAAATTTGAGAGTGTTTTTATCTATCAAATAGAATATAAGTTATGTGATGTAAAAAAGTAAATGAAAACGGGGTGTGTGCAGGGAATGAAATCCAATGTGTTAAATGCAACTAGCTAAATCCTAATTAAAGGATTAAATAAAATGATTTAGAAAAGATAGACAACAAGGAGAATGATTTCATTGTTATTGGAAACTAACCTGAATTAAACCTTTCAAACTCCCTCTTGATGTGAAACGATCTGATTACCGAGAATAGTCTCTTTTCACAAAGCTAATTAGTAACCAAGTTGAAACGAAATGAGATTATACATATAGCAATAGGGAGAATAGTCTACCAACTAAAGTACATGCATAATTATAGATCCTCAACAACCAAGAAAAGTTTTGAGTCACCAAGGAACTCCTCATTTCTTAACAAGTGTTAGCAAGCATATGATCATTTGGAGTAAACACCATAACATGAGAATAATATTGCCATACGTTAGAAAGCTAACACTCAAGAAGCACCGAGAGAGCTAGGAAATGAGAGAATAGTCACATGCTCAAACACAACTATACAAGAGTATAAACATATTGTTTAGTGACAGTCTCTTCATTGATATATGAAGATAGCTTACAATGTTGAAAATAACCCTTTTGTTTGAATTCAAAGACTCTATTAAGTGTAGTTTGTGTCTCTTGACCTTCCATCTTCCTCACTCTTGAGCTATTCTAAATTACTCTTGACCTTCTAATTCTTTACCTTTTCCCAAGTAATTGTCTGGAGGAAAATCCCCAACATTTCCTTTCATTTTGAGGATAGTGCCTATGGTAAACGTTATATTCTTTAGGGCACAAGGCCAAGTCAACAATAGGGCTTAAAGGCAATACAACAAATTACTCATTATGAGCTCAACATGTCACTTACGGTGATAGAACCTGGGCGGGGAGGATAACACTCCATCCCACAACCATTCAAGCTAGACTCGTGGAGGGAACCAATAATAGGGTAGAATTTCATACCCCTTAGATGTTATTGAAAGTTGTTGTTAAGAAGAATATAAAATTCTACAGGTCATTGGTGACTTAAAGTTATTGATTTATTGGGCTAATGAAAAATGTCAAATTACAAACTTGGATTTAGGGCCAATTATGGCCTTATGTTTGGAGAAGAAAACACATTTTGATGAAATCCCCTTTGCTCATACTGGAAGGGAATTCAATAAAAAATTTGATCAACTATCAAAAGAAAGCTATAATCTTGCAAGAAGGTTTTCTAGTGGTACAAGAATTAAGTGACAAAAATCCATTGACAATAGTTCAACTCTTTTGGCATGGTTTATTTTTAGCGAAAATTGCATATAATGTTGATCTGTAGTTTTTGGATAGCGATGTTAAGTTTGGTTTTCACAGTTTGTATTGTTTAGTTTTTTTTAATCTACATGAATCTTTTTTGGATCTTGATGAAAAAGGTATGTATATGTTTTAAGTCTAGTTTGATGTCATAATGTGAACATCAAGCTCAGCCTCATTGGCTAGTACAAGTGTATTTTGATTTCTTGTTTTGAAATATAAAATGAAAAGAATTTTTCTTGGAAAGAAACAACCCACTGAGGATAGACCCAATCGACATTCTAATTCTTAACTTGTAACAAAATTTGTCTTTTTCTTGATTTCGTTATTTAACTAAATGTATGAATAGTTTTTCAATGACATTAGGAAATTACAACATTGCTTATACAAGTGAGGCTTCACTAAAAATATTCTTGACCCAATGACATCCATTCCTATCATTTAGATGTACATTTTTTCACTCTTGCTTGCATACTTCTAGCACTTTGATTCTCAACCCTTCCTTATGTTGCATCTAGTTGAAATTTTGGGTGTCTTCACAAGCATTTCCAGTTTGAGAATATGTTTTTCCATTATCATTCCTACATTCCTCTTTGGGCATGGAGGCTTCCCAACAAGCAGCTCTACTTTTGAGTCTAGCAATTGCCTTTTGCGTGCTTCCTTGTTTTCTTTTAATTTGAGAATGCCCTTTTTTATTCTTGTACTTAAATGAAGTTGCATTTACATTTTGGTCTTACATTCATTCTCATTTATCCAACTTGTGCACCTTCCTCCTTCATTCAACTCTTTGCATACGAACGATTTTGTAAGGAAGAGGGAGGACCCTCGCCCCAACCTTCCACTTCCTTCTTAGAAAACTAGGCCATACACAAATAAGAGATAAGTTGTGAAGTATCATGATACTTTTAGAGCTTAGGGATTGCCATCTATCATCTTACTTATTAGGGGGAACGTTGTTCCAAGTGTAAGAGAGAAATAAACTAATCAAATCCAAATGAACAAAAACTACTACAAGACAAAAAAACTTGAAAATGTTATTATCATATGGTTGGGAGCCTTTAAGAAACCCCTCGTTGTCATTATACTTAGAGAAATTGTGGAGAGGTTATCTTCAATGCGATTTTGATCAAATTCCTAAGAGGAATATAGCCTCGTGGTAGTTGTATTGGTCTAAGTGTAGAAGGTACTAGTTTTTGTCATGAAAATAAAAGTAAGCCAATGAAAATTTCATTCAATATTTTTGCACATTTTCAAAGAGAATTTGAAGTGGTGTTCCCATAGGAGACATAGATTTATTGCTCAACATTCACCAAGTCACATCTAGTTGTCCAAGAGACCAAGGGAGCATAGAAACCCTCCATTGATACAACATAAGTTATTATGAAACAATGAAAATATGTTTCTTATGGGAAGACCCGGTGTAAATAAGATAAATATTCCATGAATGAAATATAATATAAAATGATAGAAAGTATAAGATGTGATGATTTACAATTACATTGATATGGCTTTATATAAGCCTTATCGTGGCTTTTCAAATGAAAGGGTACATCTCTTTACTTTTTCTAATTAATTAATTGTATTTATTAATTATTAAATATTAATATTAATAATTGATATCAATACTTAATGTTTATATATATAGTTATATGTCTTATTATGTTATATATATTTTTATACAACATTGCCTTCCTCTTAAGGGTACCTTTGTCCTCGAAGCTTATTGAAGACACAACTTACATTGATTTCTTGCTTGTAATGTCATCTCTCGATCTTTTGTGTTAATAATTGCGACACTTGATGAAACATGACGATACGAGTTATGAATACCCAAGAAAAAATGTCGCATTGTTTGTAAAGTGGTCCCTCTGAGATCTATCTTTATTGGAGTTTTTTGTTAATCGCTTTGTTGGATGGAACTTCATGTTTTCTGCTTAGCTTGTTCATTCTGTGTTCTTTCTCAACTTGAATTTGTTTTTCGGAGAGTCTGGATGCTTCTTTCTGGATTTGAACTAATTTGTTCTCTAATAGATTATTATTATTCTGAATATTCTCAAACCTACCGTCTTGCAACTATTTGTCATCTTTTAACTTCTTGATTTGTTCATCTAGTTCTTGATTAAAATTTCTCAAACGATGGTTTTCTTCTTGTTGTTTTAGTATTCTTCCTTCAAGGTCTTCATTGGAAAGTTCCATCTTCTGGTTTTTTTTTTTGGTTTTTTTATTTTTTATTTTTGTGAGTAATGTTTTGTTATGAACTCTTAGTTGAAATAGTTCTTTGGTATTGCTTGCTAATTTGCCATTGATTTTTGCAATTTCTAGCTTGTGCTTCTTTTTAGTGTCGTCATACTTTTGCTGGAGTTCTTCCTTCTGTTGCTGATGTCGACATATCTCTGATTCTTGACTTTTTAGCTTTCTCTGGATTTGCGCCAATTCATCATCTTTGTCCATGATGAGTTTGGTTAAACGCTTCTTCTAAATTGTTATCACTTATGTACAATGATTCTTCGCTATCTTCAAACTTTTTGATCTTGTCTTTAAGGTCTTGGTTGTTATTTTTTAATCGAGATATTTCTTCATTCTCATATGATAATAGTTTCTTTATATATTCATTAGCTTTTTCCAGTGTTTTATTTTGATCTTTTGAGCGATGATTCTCTTGTTCTATCAACTTATGAAGAATGATCTGCTTACTCATCTCAAATTGTAGATTTGTATTGCTTTCCTTGTAGTATCCTAATTCTCTTTACAGTTTATGTGATTGCATCTATGAGTTACCTTAATCGTCTTTCATAATAAAATATTTACCACATATTGGACGGGAGCGATTGTCATTCTTAAAAAATGTCGGACATTGGAATTCCATTTCGCAATAAGTACACTTAGTCCAAAATTTGGATTTATATATGGAATCCATAATTTCTTCAACAAATCCACAATGGGCTTCAATGACTTCTTCAACTTTGGAGACTTGATTTCTGCTCTTAATATCTTCTTAGTCTTCTTTATTTGACTTGGTCTTTTTTTGTATTAAATAATAATTGTAATGACAATTATTAATTACTAATTATTATTATAATTTAAAATAATATTTTTTTCTTTCTAAAGGGGAGCAATTAGAACTTAAAAAATAAAAAATATTATTATTAATATAATAATAATAATATTATTAATATAATAATAATATTATATATATAAGGGTTGGTCAAAAACCTATGCGGGTCAAAGACCTAGTTTTGGAGAAGCTCCAGAAAATATTGGCCAAACGCCAGAATTTGCCCAAGAAGGGACTCTGATGCCAATGAAACAGTAAAAATATGTTTCTTATGGGAAGACCAAGTGTAAATAAGATAAATATTATGTGAATGAAATATAATATAAAATGATAAAAGATATAAGATGTGATGATTTACAATTACATTGGTATGGCTTTATATAAGCCTTATCGTGCCTTTTCAAATGAAAGGGTACATCTCTTTACTTTTTCTAATTAATTATTTAATCATTTCTATTTATTAATTAGTAATTATTAATACTAATATATATTAATATTAATAATTTATATTGATACTTAATGTTTATATATAGTTATATGTCTTATTATGTTATATATATATTTTATATAACATATTAGTATGACTGAGATAAGCATATAAGCTCACCCTCCAAGGACACTACTCAATATTTTTTCGGAAGAGGCCTTTGGTAATTTTGAAAATTATACTAGAGGCATATGTTCGAATTTAATGCAATAAATGGGCTACAATGGCGAAGAACTATGCAAGAGAATACAAGGGATTGTAAACCACATTGCATTAAACATAGGATGATCTATAAAGGCAAAGAGAAAGTGAGTGAATGTAACTCATCTCTTGTAAGTTTAGCTCAATCCAAGACCGCCAAAATTGCTTTTGTCGAGGCAAGAGAAACATAAGGAAAGACCATTTCAATTGAAGCAAAGGAAATAGATATAGAGTGGAAAACAAACATGCTTCTAGATCAATCCATGTGGACAACAAATATGATAGTTGTGTTGTATCAAGTCCAGGACTTATGTTGTATTAAGTTCATAAACTTATGTTATATTAAGTTAAGATCTTGTGTTGTATCAAGCTAGGGAATTGTGTTGTATCAAGTCCTATTCATAAGAGATGCATGTACTATGATCTTGTGTTATATCAAGATCGGAATCTTGTGTTGTATCAAGGTTGAAACCTTGTGTTGTATTAAGGTCAGAGAGTTGTGTTGTATCAAGTCCAAAACTTATGTTGTATTAAGTTTACGAGTCTTGTGTTGTATCAAGACCATATGACTTGTGTTGTATCAAGTCATGAGAATATACTATGTGATGTTTGTCTAGTCATGGTTAAGTCTCCTTTAGGGATTAACGACCCCTAGAGTGATTTACTTTAACACATGACTATATGACCCGGGGTAATACATATGATCATTGTCACGTCCCCTCCCCTCTCGGACGATGGAGAGCACGTGATGAACTACTATTTGACCGGGCATTTAGCCCCATGAACATAATAAAAAATGCATTGAAAGTAAAAACATATGCAAATGCACAATGCAATAATATACAATGGAAGCAAATCTCATTCAATACATTCAATATGTTCATACACAAATGTTTAAAACAATACATTGCAGAGTTAATACAAGAGAGCACTTATCTTGAAATTGAGTTTCCCCAAGCAACTAGCTATGTCATTGCAACATTCCACCCAACCATAGGACAGTTGTGCTCATCAATCTCTCAGCACAACTGCCACCCTCGATCTAGGCATGATTTCCACAAGGAAAAGGGGAAAAACATGCTCACACATAGCCAAACACACACCAAGGTTCATGCAAGCCAATCTACAATTGGGTTTATCATGTTGCTAAGGCAGTGGAAAGGAAGAATTGCTAAGCTAGTGAGCTCAACCATAGAGCTATGGACACCTCTACAAGGTCTATCTAGCTAGGCATCCACAATACCTACACACCCAATAGAAGGAAGTATTCCCTTCACTGCTACACAGTCCCTTAGGCCATACCTTCCCTTCTAGTGTTCTCTCAGGTCTGCATAGAATATTAGCAAGCCCCTTTTGATCTTTTTGTGAGGTTCCTCTCTTCACTAGGTTTAACAAGCCAATTTTGGGCCTCTTCCACTCCTAAGTCTTACTCAGAGTTCAGACCAAAACAAGGATTCACATAACAACAAAATACAAGTGTTGGGCATGAAAAAAAACGTTACGGGAACCAAAAACGAAAATGGTAGATGGTGAAATCAACCCTGGGAGAGCAATACACGTTATTGGGCATTATATGGGCAAAAATGACCTCTATAAACCCCTAGATCGTGAATCTCTCTTCCCATACACCAATACAAAAAATGGGTTCCAATCCATGGAAACATGAGGAAAATTGCAGAAAATCATGAGGGAAAATGGCCAGCTAGCTCCAGCTGCGTGAGGAATAGAAACACATGGGTGAGGAATGGTTTGGGCACCAATTTATGGTGTTTCTTTCCCCATAAGTAAAAAATACAGTTTCCCAAAATTGATGGCTTGCCCCAATATGAAATTGACTACCATACCTCTCCATTCCCAATGCATTAACTGCCTCAACCAACTTATGGAAGAATTAAATGCTTGGGTGCATAAGACAAAATGGGTAGTTGAGAATTTTATGGGTTCTCTCATTGACATTTGGATTACCAATATTGGCTCAAGGGTTTGAATAACCCCCCCCCATATTCCTTGTGAAATCATTTCCCCATCTCTTGTTGCGTTGCATAGCTAGTTGTGTGTATTTTATTAAATTGCATATTTACATGATTTCTCAATTTAGAATGTGCCTCGCTATCACGAGAACTATAGGTATTGATTTTAATTGTTGATACATAAAATGTTGAATCCATGGTGGGGCCTTGGCCTTGATCTCCTCACCATGATTTAATAACAATATTTACATCATGTACAATTTTAATGCAATGGGGTCAAAATCAGGATTTTACAATCATAGGTTCGGAACAATTCTTCTGAATATGATATGATAAAGATGGTTAATTAATTAAACACTTATGGACCTTGAAAAAATTAATTAATGACAAATGAGATGAGCAGAAATATAGAGTAAGGATTTGAATTACCCATGTCAGACCTCCAGTGAACTCAAATTTCAAAGACATCAGTTAAGTCTAAGTTTTGGAAAACAACTTTCAATTAATTAAGGAATACACTCCTTGATTTATGCAAAGTGTTTGTTGCGGATGGCACTGATTGTGAAGCACTAAAGACATTTAGTTAAACCCCTAACTAATGGTCTAGCAGTTAGTTAATCAGTTCACATTGAGTTCAATTCAGTTCAAGTCAGTTCAATTCAATTCAATCAGTTCACATTCAGTTAAAGGAAGTTAACACCAGTGAATTAATGGAGAGCGCATATCTTCTGCATGGGAGATAATTTTGAGGTGTCAACTTGGCATCAATTCAAGGAAGGTGCAATAGGTAACGGATTCCGATAGTGCACATGGTGCACACAATGTTCATAGTGCCCAAAAGGCTTGCAACCATTCACTACCTCTCATTGTATGGCTGAATAACCTTTTTGTTAGAGTGCTATGCACTTGGAAAGGCCGAGATAGTATTCTAAGTGATCTCTATTATGTAGTGATGCTCTGATATATCTTATGAAGCAATCTACAAGTGTTGTAAAATCATTATTTGCAATTAGCTATCATACTCAAAGCATTGTTGGGTTTTTCATCCTCCGAATTCGAAGGGTTTTCTCGGGGTACATAATGTGTCTTATGGATTGAATGATTTATGTGTTTGAATTGTTTATGAGATCTACATGCATTGGATTTGTTTATCAAAAGTTTTGAAGTTACAATATATTCAAATTTTTTTCTCAAACATTGACATGGTATTGGATCCAGGATGTGCAAGAGCTTAGTTTTGTGCAAACATTCTAAACATGTGCAAATCTTGAAGCATTGAGCAAGATCTTAAAGCAATGGCATCAATCTTCATCCTACCGGAAGATAAAATTGAAGGAACCTCAAACTTCAACACATGGAAGGCGAGGGTGATTAACATTCTCGGAGAACATGATCTTGAATCCTTTGTGACCACTGTGATTAAAGAGCCTACTACAAATACAATAAGAACCAATTACAAGAAGAATCAAGCAAAGTCAAAGAGGATCATATATGACTCCATTAAGGTCAACCTCATGTTGGTAATCACACCATTGAAGACGACAAAGGAGTGTTTTGACACACTCATTAATCTCTGTGAAAAGAAAGGCACTACTCAAAAGAGGGCTTTGAAGAACAAGTTGCACAACATGAATATGGAAAGAGATGAGACCGTAGCCTCCTTCTTCACAAAGATTTCACAGGTGAAGGTTCAAGTTACAAGCACTGGTGTGGAGACGAATGAGGATGACCTTCTTCAAATAGCCATCAACGGGTTCCCCTCCTCATGGGAGACCTTTCTTGTTATGGTAAATGAAAGAGAAGAGTATCTCAACTTCAAAAGAATTTGGCATGATTGCATTAAAGAAGAAGGGCACATCCAGAACAAAGTTGTGAACACTAAGGAGGAGAATATTACTCTCATGGATATAACCAAGAAAGGGAGGCAGCCATTTGCTCCTAAGAAGTCCTTTCATGAAAATAAGAAAGAGATCAATAAAGGTTTTGATAAATCAAAGCTTCTATGCTTTTATTGTCAAAATCCAGGACACTTTGTATGAGACTGTCGTGCGAGGAAAAGAAAAGAAGGAAGATTTCATGCTTCCACCACCGTAGAGGAAAATTCCAAAGAAGACGCACCCAAAGAGAAAGAGACAAGGACGGAGTATTACCTCATCTCTTCTTTGTCTGGATCTCTCATCACATGAGAAGATACATGGCTGATTGACAGTGGTGTTTCAAAGCACATGTCAGGATACAAGGGCGTAATCTTCAACCTAAAAGAGAAACAATTTGCATGCATGGTAGAATTGGGAGACAATTCCACATACTCAATCCAAGGAGTTGGATCCAAATCCTTCCAGCTGAGTTCAAGAGACACACTACATATGGAGGACATTCTTTTTGTCCTTGGATTGAAGAAGAACCTACTCTTTGTTTATGTCCTTGAATATAAAGGATTCCGAGTCATCTTCATGGAGAATTAAGCATACTTGTGGCCGAAGAAACAAAACATTGATACCACTACTGTTATTGGAGTTTGAGAAGGAAGACTTTACAAGGTCCCAAGAAAGTATATTGCATCCATGAGAAATCATACTATCATCCCATGTGAGTTGTGGCATAGGAGGCTTGGACACTTTCACTTCGTAGCACTACTTGGTTTGCAACGAATGGAAAAAGGTATACCTAGTTTTGATTCTATACATGATATTGTTTGTCGAGGTTGTTCTTTATGAAATAATATTAAAAAGAAGTTTTCTAGCAGCCATACTATATCTAAAGGCATCTTAGATTTAGTGCACTCAGATATGTGTGGACCCATGTGTTCCCCATCCCTTTGTGGGCATCTCTACTATGTTTTATTCATTGATGATTTCTCTCGCAAGGCCTAGATCCGCTTAATGAAATCCAAAAGTGAAACCTTCAATAAATTCCAAGAGTACAAAGCCTTATTTGAGAATCAGACAAGTAGGCATATTCGTGCCCTAGGGTCTGATAATAGTGGAGAATTTGAATCAAACGATTTTAATGAGTTTTGTAGTGATGCAGGTATATGTAGACAACTAACAGTTTCTTACAACCCACAACACAATGGGGTTGCAGAGAGAAAGAACATAACTATTTGTGAGGCTGCAAAATCCATGTTACATGATCATGATATATATGCTTATTTATGGGCATAAGTTACTAGTACAACCATGTACATATGGAACAAAAGTCCGCATGCAGTTCTTGAGGAGAAAACACCTGAAGAGGTGTTCACTGGTGAGAAACCAGACATATCACATTTCATATTTTTGGATGTCCTGTATATATTCACATACCAAAAGAGAAGAGAACCAAGATGGAACCTTTTGGAAAGAATGGAACTTTTGTTCGCTACAATGAGACCTCCAAGGCATTTAGAATATATGTACCTGGTGAGAGACATGTTGAGGTTAGTCAGGATGTGACTTTCCATGAGGAGGCAACATTCAAGCGGTCAAAAGAGCTTGAATATGATCCAGAGATAGAGGAGGATGAGGCTCTTACATCGAAGGATCATGATGATGATTCTTCCCTTTCTGATATTCAGAGGGATAATCCAGTAGAGCATGTAGAGCTACATGTCATTGATGAACCAGTCGAATTGGTTGATGAACCTCCTACACAGAGGAGGTCAACATGGTGCCGATATGTTATGAGAGATGCTGAGAAGCATGGAGCACCGATAGGAACTTCCAAAGAGCGCAAGCAACCTGATAGGTATTCATGATATGTTTCATTGAAGAGCAGCATCAATGACTCAGACCCTTCATCACATGAAGAGGCTGTAGAGAAGCATGTGTGGAAAGATTCTATGACAGAGGAATATCATTCTATTTTGAAGAATGATGTTTGGGATATTGTTCATAGACCTGAGAGGAAGTTAGTTGTAACTTCCAGATGGATTTACAAGATAAAGCATGCTATAAATGGAAGTGTGGACAAGTACAAAGCCAAGTTTGTTGCCCATGGATTTTGTTCAGAAAGAGGGCATTGATTATGTGGAGACTTTAGCTTCAATGGCTAGGTATACCACCATTAGATCTATTATTTCACTTGCATCAGTATTAGGCTGGAAGATTCACAAGATGGATGTGAAGACTTCCTTCCTCGATGGTGAGGTTGAGGAAGAGGTTTACATTGAGCATCCCAAGGGTTTTGTGATACACGGGAAGGAGTCCCATGTGTGCAAGTTGAATAAAGCTCTGTATGGGTTAAAACAAGCTCCTCGAGCTTTGTATCCCATAATAGACAATTATCTTCAGAAACTGGGTTTCTTAAAGAGTGATGCAGATTCAAACTTGTACTTCAAAGTAGTGGAGAACCAACCTTTGGTACTAGTCCTATATGTGGATGATCTTTTCCTCACTGGAAAGGAAGGCCTGATTGTTGAGTGTCGGAGGAAGCTTACCTCAGAGTTTGAGATGAAAGACTTAGGTCTTATGCACTACTTCCTAGGCCTTGATATTTGACAGAGGAATGATGAGACATTTCTATCTCCAAGGAAGCACACTATGGACATCTTACGCAGGTTTGGCATGGTGGATTGTAAATCCATAAATACTCCAATGGATTCCAATTTGAGGAAACTCCATGAGATTGAGAATGGATCGGAACCAGTGGACCCCACATTATACATACAATTTATTGACTCATTGATGTACCTGATACATTCGAGTCCAAACATTTGCTATGCAGTTAGCATTTTGAGTCAATTCAGGACCGATCCTACACACAGACACTGGGTTGCAAGTAAGCATATTTTGAGATACTTCCATGATATAGTTTCGTATGGACTCAGGTATGCCTCCAATGGAGGAGTGTTATTGCTTGGATATACTAATTCTGAGTGGGGCGACAACATTGTTGATCGGAAGAGCACTTCCGGATATTGTTTTAGCTTGGGTTCCGCTATGATTTCATGGTCTAGCAAAAAGCAGGTTTCAATTTCCCAGAGGACTGTAGAGGTTGAGTACATTGCTGCTAGTACTGCTTGCAGAGAAGCAGTGTGGCTAAGAAATCTTCTTGGAGGATTGTTCGGTGAAAAGCTAGAGTCTACAGTGATAAAGCGTGACAACCAGAGTTGTATAAATATTTTCAAAAATCTTGTGCTTCATGATAAGTTGAAACACATAGAAATGAAATATCACTTCATTCGAGACATGGTCCAAAAAGGTATTGTAAAACTCCAGTACATAGCTACTGATGAGCAAATTGTAGATGTGATGACAAAGCCTCCATCCGTGACGAAGTTCAAACTCTTCCGAGATATACTTGGTATGGAAGAGAATGTCTCCCTTGCTGAGAGGGAGTGTTAAATGTACAACATCAGAAATCGTTCTCCATGAGACTTGTGTTGTATCAAGTCCATAACTTATGTTGTATTAAGTTCATAAACTTCTCTGAGAGACTTGTGCTGTATCAAGTTATGAACTTATGTTGTATTATGTTCAGAAACTTCTTCGTGAGACTTGTGTTGTATCAAGTTCTGAACTGATGTTGTATTAAGTTCATAAACTTATGTTGTATTAAGTTAAGAGCTTGTGTTGTATCAAGCTAGGACATTGTGTCGTGTCAATTCCTATTCATGAGAGATGCATGTACTATGATCTTGTGTTGTATCAATATTGGGACCTTGTGTTGTATCAAGGTCAGAACCTTATGTTGTATCAAGGTCGGAGACTTGTGTTGTATCAAGTCCAGACCTTATGTTGTATTAATTTCAGGAGTCTTGTGTTGTATCAAAACCATATGACTTGTGTTGTATCAATTCACGAGGATATACTATGTGATGTATGGCTAGTCATGGTCACTAGGTTCTATAAGTATCCTTTAGGGATTAGCTACCCCTAGAATGATTTACTTTAGTATATGACTATATGGCTCGGGGTAATACATATGATCATAGGTTCAAAACAATTCTTCTAAGTATGATATGATAAAGATGATTAATTAATTAAACACTTATGGACCATGCAAAAATTAATTAATGATAAATGTAATGAGCACAGAGATAGAGTAAGGATTCAAATTACCCATGTTAACCTCCAATGAACTCAGATTGTAAAGACATCAATTAAGTCCAAGTTGTGGAAAACAAGTTTTAGTTAATTAAGGATTCTACTCCTTCATTTATGCAAAGTGCTTGTTGTGGATGGCAATGACTATGAAGCACTAAATGCATTTAGTTAAACTCCTAACTAATGGTCAAGTAGTTAGTTAATCAGTTCACATTGAGTTCAATTTAGTTCAATTCAATTCAAGTTAGTTCAATTAGTTCACATTTAGTTAAAGGCAGTTAACATTAGTGAATTAATGGAGGGTGCATATCTTCTGCATGGGAGATAATTTCGAGGCGACAACTTGGCACCAAGTTAAGGAAGGCACAATACATAATGTGTGGATAGTGCACATAGTGCCCAAAAGGCATGCAACCACTCACTACCTCTTAGTGTATGACTGAATAAGCTTGTTATTAGAGTGCTATGCACTTGGCAAGGCTGAGACAATATTTCGAGTGATCTTACCTAGTGCTGCTTTGATATCTCTTATCAAACAATATGCAAGTGTTGTAAAATCATTCTCTACAATTATCTATTATACTCAAAATATTGCTGGCTTTTTCATCCTTCGGATTTGGAGGGTTTTCCCAGGGTACATCATGTGTCTTATGGATTGAATGATTTGTGTGTTTGAATTGTTTATGAGATCTACATGCACTGGACTTGTTTATACAAGTTTTAAAGTTCAAGTATCTTCAATTTTTGCTCAAACATTGACATAAACCTAGGCTAGTGCAAAAATCTTGCATGTTAGTGCCTAGTAGGAAACCATAATTTCTTGTACCAACATTGATTAACATGGTCATCCACTCATAAGCCATACATGTGTGGAGCATTCCCAAACAAGGGGGTGCGATTGACCATAGTAAAAATTGCTTGAATATGCTTGAACAATGTTATGTCAAATGGATTAGAACACCTTAAGCTCCAAACATCCAACCCAATAGCACCACCTCTAGAACAATTAAGTCAAAACCTTTACTGACACAATCTTTTGACTAAATACCATAGTAGATCTCCTATAATCAACATCATAATTGACCATAATACACCCAAAGTTGCAATTTCCAATATCTGACCGCTTGACAGGATTGTTGAATGTCGATACCTGATTAATGACCACAAGTGTTGATATCTAATAAGCTAAAGTTCAAGTTTGTACATTTGACTAAGAATACAAAGCAACAACTATGTTAACACTTCACAATAATGAAATACATTTGTCTCTCTTCATGAATTAATATATATTGTAATAATGAAATGTATTTGTCTCTTCATGACTTAATATTTATTGTAACATTGACATTTTTCTTCTTGTTTGATGTTTTTGTCCGTTTGTGCTTTCTCCTAAGACACGGGCAAATGGATTCTCAATAGCTCATTGTACGAAAGTTGTTCTCATTGTCCTTCGGTAAGTTATGACCCATATAATGCCCCTTCTTGGATAATCACATTTACATATTATTGTAATGCATTAATGAGACATAATTGTATGTTTTAGATAGGACCTATCATGTTAATGGTATTCTGCTCTTGTTCATGGTTGTTTTTGTCAATGTTTGTCTCCTTTACAAACTTAGCACATAATAGCTAATAATATGTAGAAGAATATTTGTTAACCACTTGTGCACCCCTAAGTGCACATGTCAAGTGTGACTATGATTTGCAGGCAATATAACTTCTCAACCATAAGTGCTTACCTCATAAACCATTGCAAATTCCATAAATATGGTTTTAACATGTTCCATGCCAACTTGCACACATTTAGAATGTTGGTTCCAAAATTAGTTAATATAACAAGTCTTAAGAATCATGGAAAGCAAGGAAGGAGAATAGGTTTTAAAGTGACATAAATTATTCCAAGACACAAACATTAACTATATATATTATACTTGCCATTTTGTTGAGGATTCCCACCATTACAACTTTGTTTTGTTAATCTCGTTAAGCTATTCACAACTTAACAACATTTAGGAAAGCTCCAATGAAATAGAGAAAGGAAGTGATCATACCCCTCTCTTTTAATTGACGTTGACATATTATACAAATTGTGGAACTATTGTATTTAGATTCTTCACTATGTTACAATAGGAATATCATATGTTTTAATGGCTACTTATCGATCTAACTTCCATATTGGATCATATTCCCTCATGCTTCCACATCCTAACTATTATAATATGCTTTGGTATTTTCAAGCAATGGTGAAATAACTCCTCATATTTTCCTACAACTTAGGATTGCAAAGCTCTTAAGCCCTTGCAACCTTGGTATTGTAGATGTTTCGTAGCATACATTTTTTGATCTTCTCTAATTAACAAACCAATATTTAGAGGGTGCAACATCATAGGTTACAACTTTTTTCTTTATCTTAAGTGTTATTTATGAGTGTAAGTCTCATTCTATTTATTGCTTGGGTGTAGCTTGAGTGGTTGGGAGGAAAATATGTTTCGTTTATTACCTAGGTTCAAATTCCACTTCGTAACATATTCTTTCTTCATAAGTTGAGATATTAACCTAGCCTTTGAACTCTAAAAATTCCATTTTACTATAATCTTCATAAGAGTAAAAGAAAGTTCCCAATATTTTTCAAAAAAATACATTACACCAAAAGAAAAGAAAAATCAAACATCTCATTCAATGAAATAAACACCCTTCGAGAAGAAGAAGATGATTAACTACAATGCTTATATGCTTGTTTGCTGGGTAACTTCGTTTATGTGACGCGACTCGACGTTACTCTAATCTTCTAATCCCACAAAGACAACTACATATATATTGTTTTTGATATTAAATTGACTCCCAAAATCAGATGAAAATAAACCAAACTCGCTCGCGCGTCCTGATTATCAAGCGAAAACACATGTAAAAGCACAATGTGACACTGTCTTGTAGCCCTTTCGGATATGCCTGTCCATGGCAGCTGTAGGAGATTGATTCCTTCCCATGGCTTGCATTCCACAGAATTGCAGCACTAATCTCGTCAGAGGTGGATATTTATTTGCAAGCTGGTCACCCAATCATGGAAAATTTGACAGTACAAGGACGCGCCCTCTTTTACTTCCAGCCAGACCCACGTTCATCAGATGCTCCCTTGAACACGAGGGTCTAGACAGAAAACCACTGAACAAGCCAGTGAAAGTGGTGGGGCTCGGGAACAGGACAAATGGCATCTTGGAATTTTGCTCGAGCTCGCCTCTTGTATCAGCATCCACAGTCGAATTCTGGTAAGTTATATTCTTGTTCCCTATGTTGCACATCAATGCTTACATTTGTTTTGAGGTAAAAGTATTCTGATAAAATTGCAATTATAATCTAATAGATGTTGTGTATTGAGGTCAGAAACTCTGGATTTTCTGTTATTAGCTTTCCTAGTTCACTGATTGCTCTTAGGTCCATGGAGATAGTCTGTTCATTGTTTTTTACATGTTGTCATCAAATTGCACAAATAGGTGTTTGATTTTGATTCTGTGCTGGTGCTCAGGCTCAAACATAACTCTGTGCCTAGATAGCCGGGGTGATTTGCTGCGAATGTTGGTGCATGTGTGGGTGCAAGTGCACTATTTTTGAAATTTGGGTGTGTGGTGTGTGTACAGGGAGGGTGCGGCACTTTCATATACATATAAAGCTAATTGCTGGCTTCCTATGACTTCCTAGGACTTAGACATCCGCTTCCTAGGACTTAGACATCAGTCCGACTAGCACAGAGTGTTGTTTCCCTTGTTAATTACTGGCTGTTGAACAAACAACTAATAATTTTTGAGTTTTTCACCCATACTTCCACTCCAAAGTTGGTGTAGTCGTCTTTGTGTTTAGGCCTAAGGAGGTTATTAGAGCCTAAGTGTCAATGTATATGAGCATGCTAGGCATCAATATTGAGTCGTATGGACATATGCTAGCCCCCTAAGTTTTTGTTCAATTATGAGAAAAATAAATTTTCCCTTAAAATTAGGCCATTTTTTAATGGTTTAATTGAGAAATTTCAAATTCTAATAAAAGTGTGGTCTAGACTCTGTTTTTGGTGTGGAGATGCTCGTTTTCACACTCAGAGCATTCTCTTTAACCTAGAAACCACTCTTCATATCATCACGTAGAGCCCTTTTATGCTAAAGGGGCATCAAAAGGTCAATTTAATGCTAAAATGCGACAAATGACACCAAAATAAAAAAATCATAAGTCACGAGAACTTGGTCGAATGACTTTGAAAAGGTGGCTAAATTTGTCTTTAGTAACGGGTGACTTAGGCTAAGTGATAAAGCATGTGTTTTATGAGAATTCTTGAAGGTAGCAATTATATCCAAGATATAGCGTGCGCCCACCATTTTCTTAAGTCGCATGGGTTCTTTGGCATATGAAAACGTGACATATGGGCAGCCCATTCAAAAGTCGAGTTTATGTTTAGTGATGGCCGAGCTCAAAGAAAGCCAAGGCATCATGATTGGATTTGTTTTGGAGTGGTGGTGAATCAATATAGGATGAAACTCACGCCCTTTCTCTTATGGCCCACAAAATGTGTCATGTGGCAGCCTTTAGCTTTGATGGAGGTCTAATCCTAAGGGAGGGCACATATATCTTGGAGAGGTGGCACCCAAACTCCCATGAATCGCTCACCTCAACTCCACTTCAACTACGACATATCCCTTTGATCACTCAAGCCACTCGACTTCTACTCCAAGTATGGATGTGCCCCACCTCTCTCCTTTTTGGCTATATAATGAAGCCTCTGCCTCTCTTCCAAGCTTGTTCGAGTTGGAGGAGAGTGCTAGCTATTGTAATGCTATTGTTCTTTTGCTTGATAATAAAGAAAAGCTTTGGAGGCTAATGGTGTTGTGCTTTTGTGTGTGGGTCAAAATTGTCATATTCCTATGTGGTAACTTGTTTCTTTTTGCAATTTCTTGCTTTCTCATGGTTTAGATCTTGCCTCAAAGGATTTCTCCGAATCAGTAGGAATAGGAATTGTAACTAAGTTTACTTTCATTTCTATTTTCTCATGTAGAGATAAAAAATTTACATGTTAAATAAGTTTATTTACATGCTATTTTAATATCTTTTTATATGTGTTTCAAGATCTCACGGGTGTTGCAAGTTTGTGATTGAGTTTCAGGGTACCTAGCTTGGAGGAGGTGTGGATCTAGATTGACGTCCCACTTCTAACAATTCTCAAGACATAGTCCCTCGACATCCTACTACAAAGTCTTTTGAGCAAATATTCCATGGCAACAAGCTCTTTTCTCCTTCTCTTTCTCTTCTTAAATCAACTTCTCCCTTGGTTACTTTTCCTTGTTTATGTAGATCTATCTTGTTTAAAGTTAAATCTTTCTTTAGATCTCATATGCAAGTTTAAAAAGCTTAGATCTCAAGGTTCTTTAAAAAGTCTTATTTTTTAAGTAGATCTAGCTTAGAAAAGCTCCATTTTTGCAAGTATTCTTTGAGTAGATCTTAAGCTTGCTCGAAGTAGTTTTTCATTAAAGAGTTTAAAGTTTAAATCTAGCATTCAAGTGCATCATATTGGCTGCCCAAAAAGCAAGCCGAGATCTAAGGACTTGCTTTCCTTGGTTACTTTTATGCATTTTTATCATTAGATTTAACTTATGATTTTTTGGGAAATTTTCGTGGATGTTCAAAGACACTCTTAAAGTGTTTTTGAGCATCTTTTAGGACTAATAGCTCGTTGATTTTTGCAGGTTTGACGAAAAAGAGAAGGAAGCTCTGGTCGTATTTCTAAGATTTGAGCCATTTAAAGCTTCCCGAGGCTACCTTTCTTGCTTGTAGTCAAATATTTGCTATTTTGTAAGCCTTTGGATCCCAAATAACAAGGACCAAAGTGCATTCTCCTTTACCACATTGTAATAAGCATCAATAAAGTTTTGAGTAGGCTTCGAAGAGCCCACTCCACATTTCCCCTAGGGGGATTTGTGTCGGTGCACCTTTTTCTTGCTTTTGCTTTTGTTAGTGTAGTTTTGCTTTGCAAATCTATATATTTTGCTATTTCCAGCTTCAATTTTATATATTGCAGAGTAATACAAATACTAACCCACTGCGCTATACCGAATTACCGAAAGGGAAAAGGTTTGTGTAGTGTAGTAATTAGAAAACCTTTCATTTTTGCACTTTACTTTTATAGTAACCAACCCCCCTTGCTTTCTCGATTCAGGTCCAAAAGACTTGAAAGAGACTCCTGGGGTTTAATAAACAAGAACATCTTGTTCCAAAATATTTAAAACTTTCAAGGCTCATCCTCATTATGCTTTGGATCTCTGTGGCTTTGACTGACTAGTTGATCACATTCAGAAAGGGATTGAGTGACAAGTTTAATTAGTTTTCACACATTCAATTAACCTCCCAACAACGAAAATCTAGCGCCGCGTTTTGCTTCATGTGGGCAAATTGTATAGAGGAAGTGGGAACAACTGAAAAGTGACCATGGGGCCCCGTTAGGCTATATCCTTGTTGGTGTAGTGTTAGACATCCCCCCATGACTCCATTCAGCCGACATTTTCTAGTGTGCTACCACACTTAGTGATTCTAGACATATTCCCTGTACCTTTGTGGTATATTCCCACGTAGTGTATGGTATGAGGAAGGGGTTAGCTTTGATGCTCTCCTCAATCCTCACCCTTAAACACTTGGCACCTAAATGCTCTTGCATGCCTATTCCAAAGTTTAGTTTCATGGTATTTTTAGAAAAAATATAAGAACAAAAGCAAACAACAATAACAATAGAACATGATATTTACGTGGAAACCTTGTTATACGTAAGTAAAACCATGGGGAATTGGCAACTTCGATCTTTTATTATTACTTAACAAAAAACTTATAATGCTTTCTTCTACCTCTCTTTTATTACAATGCTTGGGGGTCACCTCCCCTTTTATACAATACATATCAAGGTTCCAGAAGGAACCAAAATACACTAGAAGGGTCTAGAAAATTTTGCCTCGTGGGCTTTCCTCTCGAACCCTTGGAGAGCAGAGGTCCACCCTTGCACCCTGGAGGCCCCCCTTCAGAACCCTCGCGTGCGTCGAATGCATGCAAATCGCATGTGTACCTAATCGAGAGTTCTACAGGAAGAATATTGGAGATCTGGGTATTGGCTTCATCTTAACAGGTATTAGGCTAATAATGGCATTAATAACCAACATTACTTTGCCTAAGTCTGCAACTACATTTGCATCGAATTTGCGTGGGAATTGTAGGCTCAGAGGACATGTTTGAATGAGATATCATTGGAATGTGAAATGAGCTTTGTAGCCCTTGCTGTAGATTTGGCGATGGTAGAGAAATAACCCATTTCTTCTCTTCTCATTTGTTCTATGACAATTGTCAAATCACCGAAGACCAATACACTTCTTACCTTCATATTCTGCAATCTATGCATACCTTGTTATAGGGCCAAGATTTTTCCCTGGTTGTTTGTTGTCTCCCCTAATCCCCAGGTGGAGGTCAATTCTTGCTTTCCATCGGGGTTATATATGTTGAATTTTCAGGATAACAGGGTTTGAAAAAAAATTAAATTTTAAGAAATAATTTTCATTTCTTTCAACTTTAACACTCACTACGGATCACTGTGATAAAGTTAGAATTTAATAATTGCAGAGATACACAACAAAAACATAAAATCAAGAACAACAACAGTAATCTAATCAACAAAATAAAATTAAGATCCAATAAATTAAGTTAGGGTTAGTGAACCTTCCTTATACTTGGAGTTACTTTCAAATCAGACTTTGCCTCTCAGAGGCAAGTCAACAAAAGTGGAACAAGTATGGCCTTGCCTGAGGGCATGGACACACCTAAGAGAGAGACACGTGTTGAGGAATAGGGTTGATCAAACACAGTATAAGGTACAACAACTTATAGAGGGTACAATAAATCCAAAATCAAACCCAAATAATAACCAAGACAGTCAACAAAGTTCAACAGTGAAAGGCAACCTCAAAGAAGATTACAATAGTTGATGGTAGCCACCCGAAGGCAATAGGTACCCTCAAACAGTTCCCAGAACCAGTGGCAACCTACACATAGGCAGTGGTACCCTAAACACAGTCCACATAAGCAGTGTCAGCCTCCACACAAGCAGCGGTGCCCTAAACACAGTCCACATAAGTAGTAGCAGCCTTCACACAAATGGAAACACCCTCAAACCAACTCACATAGATAGCAATGGACTTAACACAATCAATAAATCCTTAGACCAACCCACACAGGCAAAGGCCCACACAAAACAGTCCAAGCAATAGTCCAACAAGGTAGCGACCCACACAAGAATCAGGCCAACAAGGTAGTGTCCCTCCAACATAGTCAAACAGGCAGCGAATGGCCTAAACAACACCCCAAAATAGTCAAACAGGTAGCGACTGCCTTAAACAACCCACAAAACAGTCTAGGAAAGTGGCGATTAGCCTAGCATCACCTAAACACAATCCAGGCAGGTGGCGGCTTCCCTAGTAGCACCCAAAACAGTCCAAGTAAGTGTTGGTCAGCACAAATAATCCACAAACAACAACGGTCCACTCTAACAGCCCTCATATAGTAGCGACCCACTCTAACAACCCACAAACAGTAGCTTCCCAGTCTAACAGGTAGCAACCCTACTCTAAGAGTCCATAAACAACAACAACCCATTCTAACTACCCACACAAGGCAACAATCACTCAAACAAGGTACAACAAATTCAAACAAAGTACGACTCACACATGTGAAGGAGGGAGAAACAAACAACTAGTGAAATTCCAAATCAAAGAAAGGTCTAGAAACCCTAGACATCACCCAAAAAGCAAGCATCAAACCCTAGATCAGACAAAAGTAATTAGATCAAATTTCATCAAGTCACACACATAATGAATGCTTAGGCTTGTATTTATAACCTTTAAGGATTCCTAGAAGGTTCTCCCTTCTAATTCTTCATTGACTTTAGGGTTACTCTACAAAGGTCAAGACGTCATAACAATAAGGAGGGTTACCAGATATAAAATATAAATTTAAGTTAAAACATCAAAACAAAGGGTTAAGGTACCACTCTCAAAAGGGGGCACTAACACACCAAGGGAGAGGTCAACACAAGACCAAACCAAACACAAGGCTAACCAGAAGTCAACAAGAGATGTCACAACAAAGTGGGAAGACAACCCTTTCACCCACAAAATCGAAGGTGTAATCAACAAGGTGGGAAGACAACTCATTTACCCAAAAGGAAAAACAAACAAACTTTTATCTCTCTCAATGTATGTGGTCCACAAGTGTTCCATATAATAACTGTAAGTTTTATCATCACCATATAAGGAAGGTTCACAATGGATGATGTGATCCTCTGGTCCTCCTGACTGCTCCTAAGGTCAATGCTAGTGACTCCATCAAGGGGTGGCCAACCCCTTGATGAAACAACCTTGCTCAAGCATCTCGAAGACCTAGGAGAGAAGGGCATCACACATCATCATCTTGGTTATTGACCAAGATCCTCCATTCTTAAAGAATGGCTCTTAGCCCTAGGCTGAGCTTCAGTCCCAGATTGAATCATGTTGATTAACCCCCTGGTCCTTGACCAGGTCCTCCATTCTTCCGGAGAATGGTCCTCAACCCTAGGCTGAGCTTCAGTTCTAGATTGGATGTTGATCAACCACCTGCAGGACTTGCTTGGTCCTTGACCAAGAATCTGCCTAGTCCCATACCAGGATGTCTCTGTCTCAGCTTGCAGGATTTGGTTGGTCCTTACGACCAAGCATTGTCTGGTCCCTGACTAGAATGCCCTAGAGACAAATAGGGGTCCTAGCCACATGCTAGGGACTTTGCCATGGCATCAACTTACTTGGTCCTAGACCAAGAACCTCAATAGATTGCTAGGGGCCCTAGGATGCCTGCTAGGGACTTTCACTACTTGGTTAATTGACCAGGAACCCTAGTTAACTGACTAGGGTGCCATTTAGAGAATGGCTCTCGCAACTGCACTATCTTTAACACTCTCTCTCAGCAAGAGAGGTATTCTTAGCAACACTAAGCTTGTCTCGGAAGTACCCAGACTTCGTCGTGGACAAAGGCTTAGTCAACACATTGATAATCCGTCTATCTTGACAGAACATACTGCACCATGTCCCTGACATAGTGATACTTCCTCTCGATGTGTTTCGACCTGCCATAGAATATAGGATTTTCTTAGAGCTTCAAACAGCTCCAAGTGTCAGCAAGAAGCTTGATCTTATAGATCCACTCGGAAGTTATAACTAACTTCCCTCGTTGTCTGAGAACCACTTTCCACACGTCATTTAGCATCTTCCAAACCTGATATTTGGCTGCCTCCTCATAAGTGGAGGATTCTGAATCGGTGACGTGGCTCATTTGAGTATAAAACCAGAGCAACTTTGAAGCTTCTCAATAGGTTTCTTAAAGAGATCAATTGAAGACTCCCTGGCCTCCTCCCTCTGCTCATTTGAAAGAGATGACTCAGGGACTGGGCTTATTTCCATGTCTATATCACTGGGAAGCTCTCTGAAGTGATGAGAAACAACTTTGTCATGGGAGATTACATCTCTACTTTGCAATTCCATTCTCCCGGGGATTGATGAGCACAGTTGGCTCCCTCTTGATCTCTGAACTTACCAGTTGTTCCACTCTAGTAAGGAACAAGTCATCAAGAACAAAGACCTGGCCGATTCTCTTTTGTTGACTCTATGTTGACACTTGGGAGGATGAACATCTAGAATCACTGATCCTGCATCCTGTGGGGCCTCTTACTCCCTCTGTGTTCCTCCACTTCCCTGTTATTCTTTGCCTTCGAATCTGCTTCAATGTGTGTCAATCTCCTTTGGCCTTGTTTTACGTTATGTGCTCACAGTCCCTCAGTGTATTGTTCAATCTTCACAGTGTTGCATGGATGCCAACACTCTGAAGCTCTGATACCATGCCAGATAATGCGCATGCAATAGTTGAATTATGCAGAGAGGAGAAAGAAATTAGAGAGATTGTAGTTGACATTATTCATTATGATGAACGTCAATATATAAAGGTGAGGGAGACAATGGGTCATACATCATGCCCTGTACAGCCACCTTATTTAATTAAGGTGTGACTTAACCCAATTATGACTTAAAAGTTTCTATGACACTGGACTTTATTAACTTTATTAAATGGCCAGCACTAAAGTAATAAACTGAACATCAATATATGGCATGACCATTATAATAAGCTAACTCTAACAATAAAAGGCATTCAAATCTTGTTATTTTCTAGCTTATCTGCTATGACACTGTTTCCAATATAAAACCTTAAACCATTTCCATTCAAGAAATTTTTTCTATGAGGAATTTAGGATGAATGTACAAGAAAACCATATAATGGACTATAAGATTTACTAATTAACCAGTAGAATATTAGTAAGTATTGGGCATATTCCTGCAGAACATTCCAGCCCACAACAGGGGGATATACATTTTAATGTAGAGAAATATGGGTGTGATTTCAGATGAAATGGTTTGATACAAATAATCAATGGATGAAGTCTTTTAAGACTTTCTAGATTGTTTTGCAGGAACATTTGTTCAGATGCTTCAGAAAAGGTCCAAAGTTTCAGAAAAATCACAGGATTCTCTTCAATTTCTACTGAAGGTACCCTCCTTTTGATTTCTTTCAAAGCATGTCAAATTACGATAAATGTCTCCTTTAATAATTTCAATGATGAGTATTTATATTATGCTTCTTTTGTGGTTCTCTCAAAATTGTAAATCTAATAACATGTTTCTATAACTTCTAGCCATTGCTATGTTGATTTCTCTGGTTATATTATTTTCTAAAGTGTTTGTACAGTGGCAATAGACTTTGATGGTAATATGGCCATCACTAGAGTGGTTGGATTGTTATTTATTCAGTATTTCTGAAGATGCCGCTAAAACATATCCTTTCAATAAGTCTGAAAGATGGCAGATGTGTGATATGAAGACTCACGCAATTCAGTAGGTTGTGTATATTGAAATGCAAGGATTCAGTAATTTGGTGTTTAATTTTAGTTGTAAAAATTTAAAGTGCTTTTGCACTAGACTCAGCTTAAAGCATTCTTAGTCTATCATGGGTTGAAAGGGATCTTGTGGATTCTCTTTCTGTTTATTGCACCAAATAGTATCTCTGTGTTATGTTTTGTGCCAAATTTTCTTTGTGATACTAGGGGTACATCCAATAAGTTAAACCTAGTTACGTTGATCCATTTCTCTGCAGTTTAACATTTCATTCTGCCAAGGGGCTTTAACTTTTGCTTTTTTTCCCAATGGAATACACATCATTCGAAACCCTCTGAGCACTTCCCCACATTTCGAGGATGGTACCCAAGGTAAACCGTTCAGTTGCAGTTTTGGCAACCTAACGCAGTGGGGACATCGAGTGAGGCCCTCAGCATTGACATAGATAGCCAGCCTGGGGACTTGACCTTGTGACCTCCTACTTGAAGCTCACATCACTCAACCACATGTGCTAGCCCACCGAGCTAAAGGGTTTTTAACTTCTGTTGTAGCTAAGTAAAAGATAATTATGACAAAATTCAACTTATTCTTGGTCTCTTGTAAATTTGCAGCACTTAAAATGCTACTTTACAAAATGGCTGATTTAGATATGTAAACATGTTTACATAAATTTTAACCCTATAAATAAAATACCAGCTAGTATTGTCCTTAGAGTGTATAGAAAGTTCACTACAAAATTGTAAAAACCAGTTGAAAATAATTTTTTTGTTGATGTCCCTAGGTGGTCCAAAGTGATCAATGGGACTGAAAGACAAGGTAGATTGTAAGGTACAATAAATGAGGTTGTACTTGAAGCATTGCCTGAGAAATTTATAATCCAAGTGTAAAACAATATAGGAAAAGAGAAGACAAGATAGAGAAGCTGACTAAACTATAGCATTGGAAGAAAACATGCAAAAATGTTTGTCTATTTTTGAGCTGTACTGAATAAATCTCAAATATGGTGGGGGCCTAGCACTTGACAAGCCTAGTTATTCTATAGGGATTCATGCGAATATCTATCGATGTAAAATAAGAAAAACGCAGTTGCACAGAATTGATTCGAATATAATAATATTTTTTCATAAAATTTTTGATTGATAAAAATTACAAATGGAGGGCTCAATATATAATAGTGTTGGTCCTTAAGTCTGTTGGTTCACAGAAAAGGTGTCGTTTTACCTTTTCGTATGAGACTTTTTAATTTACATATAATTACTTATTATTATTTATTTTATTTTGATTTTCATTATTATTATTAAATTTTTATGTATATATATTTTTATATGTAACATTGCCCTCTCCTTTAAGATGCTTTGTCCTCAAAGCAAGGCAATGATGGGTGTTGCTGAATGAACATCTCTATCTCCCATGAAGCATCTTCTTTTGGACAATTCTTCCACTTAATAATGTATTCTTTAATTATTCGAGAACGTAGTTTTCTTTCTCTGATGTCGATGATGGCTTTTGGTCCTAAAACAAGTTTCCTTTCTTCGTCCAAGGTAGGAAGTGTCGTTTGAACAGATTGATGTTAACCCAACAATTTTTTGAGGTTCGAAACATGAAAAACATTGTGAATTAGACTCTTGTTTGGTAACTTCAATTCATATGCTACTGGGCTAATTTTTCGGATAATTTGATATGGTCCATAAAAATTGGGGGCCAATTTATTCTTTCCTTGTTGCTTAAGTGACAATTGTTTGTATGGTTGAAGTCGTACAAATACCCAATCTGCTACTTCAAACTCTCTTTCTGTCCTATGATGATTTGCTTGTTGCTTCATAGGATTTTGTGCCATGGTTAAGTTATCCTTGAGTACACGCGTTACTCTCTATCTTCCTTCAAGTTGACTTTTTACTGTGGGTACTTTTGTGTCACCTTGAGCGACTTCCTTCCATCTCGGTGGTTCATATCCATACAATGCTTGAAACGGTGTCATTTTGGTCAACGTGTGGTAGGTAGAGTATGACCACCACTCTGTGAGATGTAACCATTGTAACCATTTGTTCTGCTTATCAATGACGAAACTACGAAGATAAACTTCCAAACATTTGTTGACAGTTTCCCTATGTAGCATGGGAACCGCTCCCGGCTTTTAGGATACTCGTTCTTGAAGTTTCAACGTTCCAGGGAACTTTGGAACTTGTAGGCAACTTTTCCAATCCAATGGGAACTGTTCTGGATGGTTGGGAACTTATTGGAAACTTTTACCTTCTAAAATCGGGAACTTGGGGACGTCTTTTTGTGCGTTTCCTTCATTGGGAACTTCCACGCATTCATGCTCGCCATGTTGGTTGTTAACAATATTCCTATTTCCTTGCAACTATACATATATATGGTTGACTAAAAAAAAATTCTCTAGAAAACTAAGTTGCAATAAAAGTCTTTTTCGTGCTACCTTGTCGAGTTGGTGCACTGATCTCTATTTAACGCTTGTGCTAGAGTATTCACTCATCCCTATGCTGAATTTCAGTTATCACTAATCAATAAATAAAAAGTAAACTTTTAACTAATTGGAAATGGTTTTAAATCTTATTTTAAAAGTAAATTCATATATTACATTTAAATAAAAAAATATCTTGATTTTTTATTTTATAATAATTTAAATTTGAATAATTATATACCTTTGCAAATACCTTGGCATAGAATGTTTTGTAAACATATAATATTCTAATACATTTTAATCATAGTTGACACAAAACTAAAAGCTTACTCTATACATATAGCCACAAATATAGGGACTATAACCTCTAAAAGTCCCCACTTTAGAAAGAGTCTACCTTATATAATCAATGGCGTGGATGGTAATCTTGATTTTATTGCCATTTCCATATGCTAAGAGGTTCTAGTTACAACCGTAATACGAATAGGTTCAACCTCTTAGCGAGATTAACATTGATAAAGTTATGGGTACTGCCAGTATCTATGAGAATCTAGACATTGTTATTTTTGATATGTCCCTTCAGTTTTAATGTTTGAGGTTGAGATATCCTTGTAATGGTGGCTAATGATATTTTTGGTGTATCATCCTCTAATTCTGGGGGCCAGTCATGTTGATTTCCTGTACCATCCTCGCTTGATTCTTCACTTTCAGAGTCATCTTCTTCTTCTTCCCATTTGCTACCATAACTTCATGTTAGGCACTGGGTATACGAATAGGTTCAACCTCTTACCGAGATTAACATTGATAAAGTTATGGGTATTGCCAATATCTATGAGAATCGAGACATTTCTATTTGTGATATGTCCCTTCAGTTTGAATGTTTGAGGTTGAGATATTTCTGTAATGGTGGCTAATGATATTTTTGGTGTATCATCCTCTATTTCTGGGGGCAGTTGTGTTGATTTCCTGTATCATCCTCACTTGATTCTTCACTTTCAGAGTTATCTTCTTCTCCTTCGGCCTCGCGGGCATACAACTTTTGGGGGTTGCTCTTTTGTGAACATTCGTGCTTAGGTTCCCACTTTTCTCCACAATATTTGCACTTCCCTTCCTTCATCCTCTGGGCCTCTACGCTGAGTTTTCCCCCTTCCTTTAGATGCGGTGGCGTGTATTTTGAAGTTCCTACATTTGCTTATTGGGGAGGCTTCCTTTTTGAGTAATTGTTATCTAAACTAATTGGAGCAGATCTTTTGAACTTGTTTTCGATAATCTTGGCCTTACGTCTTGCCTTCTCCATGGTAGAAATGTTATGTATTTCTAATTCATCTCGAATGTATGGTTTTGGTCCATGTATGTAGGTTTGTAGTCATTGGTCATCGGTTAGTTCTGAAACTCGGGTAGCCAAGGCTTCCCATTCACAAATGTACACATCTACACTGCCCTTTTGCTGTAATTTGGTGATTTTAGCAAAAAAGTCTTTCTCGGTTACACCTTGAAACTTTCTAAGAAGATTGTTTTTAAAGTTATTCCAACTGAAGGAGCAGACCTTTGTTGTAGCCTTCCACCGCATGTACCAATTATATGTGTTACCATCCAATTGCATGGTGGCATATTTGATCTTCTCACTATCGAATTGTATGTTATGGATGTCAAAGTATTCTTTAGCTTTATTAATACACGCGATGCATTGCTTTTTGTCACCATCAAATTTGGGTTCTTCTAGTTTTACCCTTATTTGGTACCTGTGTGTTGGGGGAATTGATGCCATTGGTGGTAGGTTGAAGAAGGGGACTCGATGGGGAGGTGTCGTGTCTTGAGGTTTTGGCGTTTTGGGAGTGCTTGGATAAGGTGTATTGAAAGGGTATGGTGGTGGGTTTTAGTTAGGTGGGGGAACAGAGGTATGTAGTAGTAATCTGGTCAAGAAATTTTCAATATAATCATGGCTTTTTTTTTGATCTGCTTTCTAACATATTGATGCCTTGCTCTATTTTTGTCCTGAGTCCCATAACGGGCGAAGTCAAATTGTTATTATTTTTTTCAATTTCTGCCTTGAGATCTTCATAATTCTTGTTAATCTTTTGCTCAAATTTTTCTAGCCTGGCGTTTAATTCAACCAATTTGGGGATTTGAAGATTTTTCTTTGAGCTAAATCGGGATTGGTTCTTCTTGACTATACGTTCCCAGTTAGCTACAATTTTTAGAAATTGTGCAAATTTTGCTCAATTTGTATGGATGGTGATTATGAGCATTGAATTAGAGGTGTAAAAATGACGTGGAACTCTCGGGGAATGGTGGCTCCCGAGACGAGGTGAGTGGATCGTGGGTGTAGATGAGTCGACGGGGAGTGTGAAGGGTGTGTGCAGACGCGGTTAGAGCAGGGAATGGAAGGTATGCTGCATGGGAGGAGAGGTCGCGGAAGTGGGAGTTGCAGGCGAAGGACTGGGGGTCGAGTGGAAGAGAGGAGGCGGAAGACGTGGAGCAGTGACATGGATAGAAGGAGGGCCGAAGAGGGAGTGGAGTGATGAGGCTGGTGAATGACGTGCAGAAATCGGGTGCGAGGGAATGGCATAGTGAGGGGTTGATGGGAGCTGGTGTGAAGGACGTGGAGCGTAGCGAAATTGCAGGCGATGTGCAGGAAGTTGGGAGGTGGAGGCTGGCGTGCAATGTTGGAGGAGCAACGCAATGGGAAGTGTGACGGTGTCGATGGGAGGGAGGACGGTGTAGAGACTGATGCAGTGCTTGATGACTGGGCAGAATGATGTGATGTACTGCGACTGGGTAGCGGGCGTCCTTCTCACTCTGATAGCAATGTAGAATAAGAAAAATGCAGTTGCACAGAATTGTTTGAATATAATATTTTTTTTTATAAAATTTTGATCGATAAATAAAACTTACAAATGGAGGGCCCAAATAAATAATAGTGTTGGTCCCCAAGTCCATGAGTTCACTGAAAAGGTGTGTTGTTTTACCTTTTCGTATGAGACTTTTTAATTCACATATAATTACTTATTATTATTTATTTTATTTTGATTTTCATTATATATATATATAAATCGATATTCTTTAGATACTCTATTTAACAATGCCTTGCCTTACACATTAGGGAAGCCTTTTCTCTGCTATTTTCCTGAATTTGTTTTTGTGGTAATTCTTTGGACATTAATAAAATTATCCAATCTTATCTATCTTAGATGACGTCTACTTTAGAGCTCTCTTGCAAGTCGCAACAACTACCCAAAATGCCTACTTTCTTTTCATTCATGGCTTGATGGGTAAAGAGCCCGACAACTACTCAACTCAACAACACTATGATTGTTCAACTTTGTTCCTTGGATTGCACCTTCCAAACTCTAGCTTGTGACACATTGAGGGGTCCTAGGAGGATTAGAGCTGTTCCGGAGCGTTGCTATTATAGAACACTAGTGTAGAGATGCATTACTGGCTCCTTTCCTTTCACTGGGAGTTCCTTGACTAATTCAAATACCTACTTTTTTTTGATTCGAGGTTGGGGTGTAAACCATCCTTGCAACCACTCAACTCAACAACACTAGTACCGTTCAACATTGTTCCTTGGCTCGCACAGTCCCAACTCTAGGTTGTGACACATTGAGGGCTCCTAGGAGGATCAGGGATGCTTGGGGGCATTGCTACTATAGGACATTGGTGTAGGGATGGATTACTAGCTTCTTTCCTTCCATTAGGAGTTTCTTGCCCTCAGATGTCATAGTACTCTCACCTCTTTCTCAATCTTGACCACCATCAAGAGTAGGATGATACCACCTAGGTATAGTCTCTAGGGCTGTGTTGTTGCACAAACTATCATCCCTTGGATTGCAAGGAAGAATCGGCTGCTAACATGGCAGAATCTCAGGACACTACCTTTAAGTGTCACGCAGGCAGGGTACCCTCTCTTTAAGTTTCCCAGGTCCATGTGAGTAGACCTAGACTAACTACGGGAGGTGTCCCCAACCAAGTTTCTTCGGGTACTTGCCAGAAGCTACCAACTTTCCCATAGTACTTCACTTGATCGCTTTCTAAAGTTGATAGAGTGCCCACAGTAATTAAAAGGACTTTAACATGGCACTCCATGGGTGGAGTAAGGGGTCCCAAATGTAACAGGTGTAAATACCCTTTAGGTGGATGATGACCAGAGTAACTTGGTGAGATGGAAAGGTAAAAGTGCAAGCTACCCTGAAAATGTGAATTGTGACACAATTAAGTTCTAGGCTTTGAAATTAAAGTTGTTACCCCAAAGTTTAAGATAGTGAGGAAACTAGAGTTTGAGAGCAGCAGAGTTAAATGTGGTTAGGAGGATTAAAGTAGGTGTCACAATTGGTTTATGGTGTTCATTTTGAAAGTAACCAGCAGTAAGTGTATTGCCAGATTAGGTAAATTACTCAAGTTTTGTGTTCAAATCCGCAAGTGTGTGAAATTAAGGTGCTGGTCTGGTGAACTTTTATAATTCTCTCAACACAGAGTGCTTGCTTGTTTCAGGTTTTTTCGAATGTAGAAGTGCAGAACTACAAACAATAAAATGCACACTAAGCTAAACAAACAGTACTAGACTATATGGAGTGCAAAGCTTTGGGTTTTCAGTGCGTCTCCTAGGGTTCTCTATGCAAAGTTTGGTTCATATTTAATTCATTAAGTGCAATTATATTGAGATGCATGTCTAGGAAATAAAGTACTCTAACCTAGTAATTCAAGTTAATCCTAGTGGCTGAAAACTAAAATAGTAGAGGAATTAGAAGAGTGGAAGAAAAAATGGGCTAAAATACCTGGCCCCATTCCTTGGTCCGTTAGGTGAAGAGAACATGAATGATATAGTGGAACTAATTAAAATTTTTGGCTTCTTTGCTTTTTGCCTCTTGAAGTAGATTTGAATAACATCCTAAGTGGTGGGCATTCTATCATACTGTTTTTATTGTAAATCCTGACAACTGAAAAGGGCATATAAGAAAAAGTAGATTCTCTTCCATTAGAAATTTGGTAGTTACCTTTTCATTTACTGTAGGAAGGCCCTCCTTACAACTATTTTATCTTTTTTATAAGCAATTTAAAAAGATTTATTTATTTAATAGTGTAATGAAATGCCCTATGAAACAGCAATATTGTTAACATTAATAGTGTTGTTCATTGTTGTATTTTGTGCAGGTGCAGTGGCTGTAATTCTAGATGATCTACTCATAAAACATCCCTCATTTTTGGGTAGTGTTGTTGTTCTTGTATGTATGCTTTTTAACTCTTCTTCTAAGAGGTGCCTTTATTATTCGTCCTTTCTTTTAGCCCACAAGAATTCTTGTGTTATCATTATATAATTAGGGTCTCTAGTATTCATGTTGCTTGTGTATTGGAACTTATATGTAATATTAAACATTATAAGGTCCCAATAATTTGTATGTTCAATATGAAAAGATACATCAATTTGATAATGTATTTTATGGTTGCAATTTATCATTAGGAGTTGGTGATAGTTAAGGTCATACTTATTGTGATGTACTAAAAGGAGAATGCTAATAGGCATTGATAGTGACTTTAGTGATATGAGGCAATTAATGTATCGATACAATGAATTATAAGAGGATAAGAGGTATTGTGAAATTCCTTGGTAGACATCAACTACAATATAGATTATGATCTGTTTTTGTGAGTTACACATTATTTTTAATATTTTTCTGCATAGGTGTGGATAGGTTTGTGCACAGGTGTACTTACTTTAAAAAATATACTTAGTGATTATGTCCTTTATAGGTCTGGAAGAGTCAAAGTTCAATAAGAGACAAAAGAGTTGGAATCTTTCCTCCTTGAGTACATTTAGGACGGGGATGGTTGCCTCCTATATCATGTGCTAATCTCTCTGCTCCTTTTCATTGATGATTTGATCCTCTTGGCCTCTTTGCTAGAGGGCTTACAGAGACAAATGAATAACTTGTCTAGCTTTTGTGATCTTCGACAACTAAAGGTTAATCGAAGTAAAAACAATCTTATGATCTGCAACATGTCAAAGAGTGCTTTCTCCATGAATGACAAGTGCACCCTCAAAAAGTTGTCCAAGCATGATGAAGATGCCTCAAAAGGTGGAGTGCTCCTTGTTATCCACTAAGTTTGCACTTAGTGGTTTTTTCGGTGAGCCGCCAGAGTATTGAACAAGTACACTTGTTTGTGATCATAATTCAAAAGTCCGCCAGCCTTTTTCTGGGAGTCTGTTCAGAATTTTTTGTAAATACATGTTCATATCCCCTTGGGGAAATTGTAAAAAATGTCCTAGCATTTAATTTTTTATAAAAGGCTCGGCTTCCCGGACTTAAGCATCAAGCCGACTAGCCCAAAGTGTTTTTTTCCTTGGTTATTATTGGTTGTTGAACAACCGACTAATAATTTCCGAGTTTTTCACTCGCACCTCCAAAGTTGGGGTAGTTGTCTTGGTGTTTCAGCCTTGGGAGGTTATTAGAGCCTTTGTGTCAATGTTTTTCAACATGCTAGGCATTCCGATTGAGTCGTATGAACATGTACTAGGTCCCTCTAGAGTTTCGTTTGATTTCGAAAAAAAATATTTTTCTCCGTTTTTTAAGCCATTTTTTAATGGTTTAAATGAGAAAATTCAAAATGTAATAAATGAATGATCTAGAGTTCGTTTTTGACGTGGTTGGGCTCATTTTCAAGACCGGAGCAACATCTTTACCCCAGGGGCCACTGTCACCATCAGTCGGGCGACTAGAGCACCCGTGAGGCAATATTTGGCTAAAAATGCATCATAGTGGCATTTAAATGCTAAAATTGGATAAAATGCACTAAAATCCAAATTTAGAAAAGTCAAAATTAATTTTTTAATTGTGGGGTGACTTGGCATATGGGTCCCCATTAAGTTACTACTCTCTTTAGCATGAAGTGACTTAAAAACTTTGGCTTAAAATAGTGAAATCGAATTAATTCAAGGGAAGTGGGTGACGTCAATATGGATGGAGTTCATGCTAAGCGCTAGTATGAATGTGATGAGTGGTATTAAGTGTGGACCCCTCTCACCATAAAATTTAAAATTAAAACCCACGGTATGGTCACGATTTCACTAAAAGGAGGTGACGTCAAATGAAGGTAAGTCGTGAGCTAGCCAAGGAGTGGATCCCCTTTATATCCACGTCATTTAAAAAAACCTTGGTTCATGTGTAAATCCATTTTGGTGTTGTTGCAAGGTAAACAGGCAAAGATTTGTGGTGAGGTCAGCTCACTATGAGGACTCACGCTAGCATGTTCGCGTGAGGATGGTGGGGACTTTCCCTCATCCATGTCACTCATAAATAAACCGTGGGTTGGTTTATTGTGTTTAATATATTTCAAAGCATGGACGACAAGCATATGTTTTCTCACGTCATATGGAGAGCCGTACAATCGCGTGAGGGGTGTGATGACCTCACCCACCACCTCACCCACTTTTGGAGCTCACACATGAGTGAATGAAGCCGATAGATTTTGGTGGGGGTTTGATTGGGTGTGTTGGTAGTCTATTTTCAGTTCAGGCCCAGTTCCTCTTCAATTCAGCTCCAGTTTTAGCTCAGTTCAACTGCACTTCAAACTCAGTTACATGCTGAGTTGTTCTTCAGTTCATAAACGCCCCCCCTGGGGCTTGGTATTTTGTATAAATAGAAGTGCTTTGCACTCTTTTATTCATGGAGATTTTGGGCATGAACACTCTGCCAAAATTATTGTAATATTTGTTTGAAGTTGGAATAAAGTTGTGACTTTGGAGATCCATGCATGAGTTTTTGGAGTTGTGGATTCACATTGTCTTTGGTGATATCTCTCTCACCTTCCTTTTTCAATTATTAAATCATTCTTCATTATATACTCTAGAAGGGCTAACAATCTAGTTTATGAGTATCTTGTTCGGATTTGATATTGTTTGTAAGGGTTTTGCAGGGATCATTAAGGGTGAAGAACAAGCTTGAGATCAAGCTCTTCTTCATGAACCAGTGGTTTTTTCCATCTAACTCCTTCATCTTGCAGGTCTTTTTAAGCGCTTCCCAATCCAAGAAAGAGACATAGCAATCAGAGCTTCTCCTTTCCTCCATCAACAAAGTTTCAAAAAACACTTTTGGTTACCTGGATCTGCGAACTTCCCTCATCCAGTTCTCTTGTTTGCTCCTTGATCTTCTCGATTTCTTGCTTGCTAGCCCCTCCCTTCCTGCTCTCGACTTTCGTTTTCTAGCTCTCATCTGCTCTTGCTAGCCTCTTCACCTTCCCTTGCTTTCGCCTTTTATCTCTTCTATCTCCTCTTCCGTTGTTTCTCCTTCTTTTTTGCTTAGTTTAGGCTTGGTTTCTTCTATATCTAGTGTTTAGAGTAGAGTAGTTAGATCTTTACTTGTTAAGCTTAGTTTGTTTATTTTTCATATCATAGATTAGATCTTGCACTTAGTTTTATTTTTGTAGATCTCTTTCTTAGAAGTAGTTTATATTTGATTTGATTTAGTTAACAGCTGATGGGTGCTTTGAGTTGATTTGTGTTGTGTGCAGGTGTGAGGAGAAACAATACTAAGAGAAGGACTTGAAGATTGAACCAAAGAAGAACAAAAAAAACCAAAGAGAAGAGTAGAAACTAAGTACCAAAACCAAGAAGATCCAAATACTTGGGATTTGAACTAAAGAAGACCAAATTTTCCAAATCACTCTCCTTTTGTAAACAGCCATTAAGGCTTGTTCCATTTGTCTTTCCAAGTTCTTTTTCTTTCTCTAAGGTTGAAAATCCTAAGTATTGTACTCTCTTAATAAAAGGGCGAAGTGGGATAAGGCCTCCCATCTTTGGGTTGCTTCTTCCCCATTTGGGGAAGAGTGTCTTGTGCTCTTAACTTAGATTAACTTTGCATGCTTAGAGTAGTTTAATTCTGTACTTAGAGCTTTTATTGTTTCAATCTTGACCTGAGAAATACCTTGAGATTTCATCCCAAGTGCCGCATTGACATTGCGTGCTACCTCTCTTTCCCCATTGTCTTCCTGCATATGACCAACTAGCTGGAAATTTCAGGGACAGTGTCTTGAAGTCAATTTTGACTTCTCCTTGCTAGATTAGTTTCTTGTTGTTGCAGAACACTAGTTTCTCATTTATTTCATTTGCAAGTAGTTTATCATTTTGCTATGTCATTGTTTCGTTGTTTTACAATTTGTTGAGCTATCACGTGGTTTCAATTTACAAGCTGACTGTCTTATAAAAAGAACCAAAGTCTCTTGAAATTGCAATAACCCAAGTCAAGAGTACTCTCTGTCGGAGAGCATTCACACTGCATTATCCTTGCAGCAAGCATATAGATTAGTTAAAGTCTCTTGAACTTCTGTCATAAAACGAAGTCAAGAGCACTCTCTGTCGGAGAGTTGAACTGTGTGCTCATAATAATAAAATACTTTCAAACTCACATTCCCCCATAATAAATTTATCTCTTTGGCTTCCTCCACCTAGTATGCTCTGCTGACCTGTTGCAGCTGCAACATTTTCCCAAATTTTTTAAAAATTTTGGACCCCCCTTTTATTTTTATCTAGCTTGGGATTGTTTGGTTTCCTGAAATCTGTCATTCCTCTGCTATAAATTTTGATCTTTTGAAGTCAGAAGTAGGGTCAACTGTTTTTCCTTCGTTTCGGGATTTGAATGATCTAACACTGCTGTTTGTCTAGCCAATGCATAAAGACTGTGGAGTTTTGTTTTATTGTTCGGACCTTAATGTCTGATTTTTGATGATTTTTCATCGTTGTCGGGAGTTTGTTGAAGATGGAGTCGGGGCATTAGTCCTCTATGCCGCTGACGTTTCGGAAGGGAAACGACGAACGTCCTGATGGACAGTTATTTTTCTCGCCGATCCGTGGCCTTTATCGCCTTGTGGTTTTATTGTTTAAACCTTTTGACTGTCGATGATTTGATTTCGTTTTATCGCCATCGAAACGAGTTTCGAGATTGGATCGGGGGGCTTGTCCTTTGTATCGTCAACACTGGGAAATGAATTGTGGTTTGAAGTTCTGATGCATTAGTGGTTAGTTTTTCCGATCACCGATGCGTAACAATCATCGACACTACGGCAGCGTTAGTGCTCGGAAGCGCCGACACTACGGCAACACTTAGGCTTGCATCGCCGACACTGCGGAGGTGCTTAGATTTGAAGCTTCGACATTTAGCCTTAGAGCTTCCGATCGCCGATGATTTTATTTTGTCGCGGGACCCGTAGTCTGTCTGTAGCCCGCCGTTGCGGCTGTTAATAGGACTATTCTCCCGACGTCTAGTGCTTCCGACCGTCAATACGGTTTTTTCCATCTGATAAGGTTTTTTCCTGTCGATTCTTTTACCGAGGGTTTATATTAGAGGTGGAGCATTATTTTATTATTATCCTTATTGAGATTTGCGTTTTTTGCTTCGGTCCTCGTCGATTGAGCTGTACCACTGTTGCTCAGCTGTCCTGATTTCATTCGTTGGCGTGCTGCCGTGGAGGTTTCGTGTCATCCCGTCGACTGCACTGCGTTTTTTGCTAGGTAGGCAGTCCACAACCCTGTTGTTTGACGTTTATTGGTTGATTGAAGCCGTGGTTTCTCGGGTAGGTTTTTCCCGCTTAGATTCTTGCGTGAGTTTGCCCGCTTAAAAGCTATTTTTTCTTCCTCGTAATACTTGCATAACATTTTAAAAGTCTAGGTTTTCAACTGTTACAGTTTTCTGTGAGTCCACGGGATTGAGCCGTTATGTATGCTTTCCCCCTGTCTAAAAGATTAGGTGGTTGGTGCAGACAAGCGTTACGCTATCTGCACCACCTATTTTGGGGTTATTTATGGCCGTCCAGGGGGGGGTTCAATTTTCGTATGCATTTACCCTATTTTCGTGGGACGACGGAGGTTTTGATTTTTGATCAAGTTGGGGTTTTCTGCGATAAGGATCAATATAGGGTCTAGCGGTTTGAGGTTAGCGGTAGTAGCAATGCGGTCCATGTTTTATTGAGTTAGATTATTTTGAATGCAGTCCGGATTAAATGATGAGTTTTTCTATCAGGGTTGTGTTTTTAGTTGCAGACGGTGGACTTAGAGGATTTTAAGACACAACTTGCAGGAGTTTCTTTTGCCTTGTCATTTTCTTTTTATGCATTAATACTCTGTATAGTTTATTTGTGAGAATGCATATGGAAGAGGTAAATAGGTTGATACAGTTTTCTTCATTACTAAAACACTTGCTAAAAGCTTAAATGGTGTAAGAACATACTATGTTTATGACAAGGTGACTGTTGCAAAGAAGATATGTCTAAAAAACAAAAGAAGAAGGCTCCAGTTGTGGAAGGAGAACCAGAGGTTGAAATCATCACCAAGGTTGAATACATATATGAAGATACCAAAGCTACCACTGGGGTTGAACCGGATTATAAATGGGGGGAAATATACAGGATGATCGCAAATCAAAATGTGCTTGATGCAGGATTTGAAGAGCTAACTATTTATGCAAACATCGAGAAATCGGCTCTTATGAAAGTAGCCACGAGACCTGAGTTGTTCCCATGCTCAGAGGTGATTGGTTGGATTCTGCCTAGGGCAGATGTAACTATGATGATCCTTTAAAATACTGCTAAACAGGGATACGCTGCATACAGCCTTGCTTATGTCTCCATGGCATATCATCTGCCTCCTGCTCAGATTTACCTAACAGAAAGCTGGTTGAAAGAGACAGCTATGGACCTGGTAGAAACAGTAAAAAGAATGATGATACCAAGGAAGAACTTTCAAACCAGGCCATTAGGAGAATATGATACATCCACTCTCCGGACTCCTTATAGATTTATTGCGCTAATGTTGAATCGGATTTTTGGGAGAGCTCACGGAAAAGGCTTCAAATTGGGATGGATACCAATTATTTTCTATGTGGCAACTCAAGGAACCATATTCAATTGGGCAAACATAGTGTCCAATAGCCTCTCAACATGCATATCTTCAGCTTTGGGAGGAGTGTCACAGAAGAAATCAGAGTTCTACATGAGTTCTATCTTAGTTGACTGTATACTATGTACCCAGTCTTTTCCAGCCTTGAGGTGTAATTGGGATAGGGACAGGACTCCAGTATACACTGCATATAAATTATTGTGGGCACACAAATACCATGGCTACTACAGAAAAATATGTGAACATTTCATCATGCCGTTGTACACTCTAATTTTCCTGACTGAATGCAACTACATGTCTTAAGAGGCGTTCAAGGTCATTGAGGAATATGGAGATTATTATTTAACTGAGGAAGGAATATATATCAGAATGTATGGTGGCTCCAGGGCACCTTCTCTACTCCCTAAATATGCCACTGATTATGTGCTACATAAAGAGGCTGTTAGGCAGGTATATCTTGATGGTGTGGGGAGTTTCTTGTTCGAGCATAAAAATGCAACATTTCCTGCCATACCTTTCTGGCTAGGGAGTTACAAGTTTTCAAAGGTAAAACAGACTGCAGAATTTGTGCAGGAGCTAGAGCATTTCCGTTTTGGTGAAATGAACTTTCACAGGAATGACTCCCGGAGTAAGGTAGCAGAGCACTGCAAGGAGGCAAGCATTCATTTTGAGTATACAAACTTTCGGGACAAGGACGAGGAAACCTTCAGGAGTGCAAAGAATATGACTGCCTTAAAGAAGAGATTTAAACAGAAAATCACTACTGTGGGCGGAAAAGGCAAAATTGTACAGAAGACTAAGACAGTTGAAGAAGAAGAGGCCAAAAAGAGGGAAGAAGATGCTAGAAGGCTAACACAAGAGGCAGAGAGTTGGCTGAAGAACGAAGAAGAAAGAAAGAGAGCTGCAGAGGAAGCAACAAAGAAGGAAGAGGAGGAGAGAAAGAGGAAGGAAGAAGCAGAGATAAAGAAAAGACAAGAAGAAAGTGAAGGTCTGAGATTAACAGGATCTCAAAAGGATCAACAGAATACTGAACAGATGGATACACAGGGGGCACATGATCATACAGATCAAGGGCTTGGACAAGATAATCTTGATCCTCAGGAACCTGCTGCAACTTCTGGCAACACTCAAGGGAAAGCTGTGTTTTCTGGAATGAATTTGATCCCTTTCATGCAGAAAGAAGGGGAGGAGGTCCCTGATTTCAGCACCATTTTCTATGACAAGGAGAATAAAAGGATTGTTAAAAGAACTGAGAAAAGAGTTGAAATAGGAGGTCAATCAGGAAAGATAATAACTGATAAAACCGTGGTACATGGAACAGATGCAGACCCAAGATTGACGGCAAGAGCTGGGGTGGCGTTAACCCAAGCTATTGAAGATAATGTAGATAGATTGATGACAGATCTTGAGCAATCAAGAAAGAATGCAGCACAATTAAAAGAAACACTGAAAAAGGAGAGGGATGAAGGTCATAAATTGAAAAGAAAATATGAGGATATGATGGATGAAGGAAGGACTTCAAGATCAGAATTCCAGACTCTGCAAGCCAATAAGGAGGCTTTAGAAATTGCTGCAGAGAAAACGGAAAGAGATGCTCAGAACAACTTAGCAGAATTACAGAGGCTCCAGCTAGAGCATCAAGTGTTAAAGACTGAGAAAGATGACCTCCAGGTGTCCTATGAAACTCTGAGTTAGAGGAAGAGAGGGCCACCACAAAAGAAAGAGAAAAGCAATATCAAGTATAGGTGGCAGCCTTGGAAGAACATAATACTTCATTGACAGCATCACTAAAGGATGCTATAGAGTAGAAGACAGACTTCTAGCCTTTAAAAGAACATGTTCTCACTCAGAGAAGGAAAATCCACCATTTACAAATGTGTGTTGAGGAAGAAAGATGTAAGATTTTGCAAATAGATAGCAGATTAGAAGAGATTTTGGATACTACGTCTTATTTTTTGGATAGATCTCAAGAGATTCTGACGGGAAGAATAGTGTGGATAGAAACAAATGAGGAACCTCCTGCGGAGCTACCAGTTAAAGATCGGCAGAATTTAAAGCAGGATTATGATTTATTGGAGTTTGCAATCAATATTGCGGAAGAATTCAAGAAAACTGTAAAGAAAACAAAGGGATTATGTGCTGAATACTGCAGAAGAGTGTTGGTCACATACAATAGATGCCAGGTTTCTGCAGAAAAAAGATTGGATGCGATACCAAAACATGAACTGTTCATAGAACATCTACAGAACAGGTATCAGGAAGACAAGCAGGAGATCCAACAAGTCAAGGATCTAGATGAACAGATTCTGAAGAATGCAGTGGCTCATGCAGCAGTAAGTATCCACTTACTAGAAGAACAACTGCGCCCGAGTCCGGTGAGAATAGGAGTAGTTAAGAATCAGGCTGCTAAGTATGAGATAAATATCCGTTTTCTTGAACCCTCCGATTTTGAAGGCATAGCAGCAGAGGCCCAGGCATGGAAAAAGTTCATAAATGACCAAGCGGCCCCTCTTCGTAAAGTGTTCTATAAAATTTTGATTTAAAATGTAATATATTGTATAAATTATGAGCACTTACTACAAGACAAAATTTTGGGATTGAGAGGTTGGGGAAGCCCAAAAGTCATTGAGGGGCAGCCCAAAGGTTTTGCTTTTTTGTATAAATATAGGATAGTTTAGATGTAGAAAGGACTTCTTTCCCAAGCAATTTTTGAGAGTATATTGTAAGAAGAACTACTTCTTTTTGCAATAAAAAATTACAAGTTTCTGTTGGAGAAAGTTTGGTGGAATGTTTCAAATGCTTTGCTATGGATCAGTTGAATGTGAACTATTTCGTTTTCAGCTTATGTCCATTAACTGTGAAATCGTTCTAACTCATTGCATTTCTGTTTATGTTATGAATGTCTTATAGTTTATTCTGTGAAATTTCCACTGTGAGTAGTGAAGGTTGTCATAAACAATAAGCTATCTTGTTGTTCATATTTCTATTAATGTTCATGTGTTCTAAAATAAGTAACAACTATCTATAATTTTTCTTAATACATGCACAGAAATACATTACTCATTGATAACTGATAATTTTTGCTCCCTGGGGATAGGTTAGTTAGTTGTAGTTATTTTCTGGTTGTTTGTGATTTATATGCGAGAGAGGTAAGAACCTGCGCATCACATTGTGACACTCTTCGTTATCTCTATCAATTTGCATTTTTAGATAGGCACTTGCACATCATAACTTAAACACAAAAACTAAAAATATATACGTTGGACCGGGCTGTAACCAGTAAAACCTTTTAATTTGTTACTTGACCTACGGTAGCCGGACCGTAAACCGAACGACTTCCCCATACCAAACAGTAACGGGCTAGTTGGGAACGTTTATTGGGGAGAATCCCTAACTGTTGTTACCTGCGATTTTCTAGGCCACAACACGACCCTTAGGGGTTGGTCTTGTACTCAGAACAGTGGTTGGAATTGTGAATTGGACAATGATAACAATAATAAAATTTTCACGCCACAACCAACGCACTGGTGTTGTCAAAAGCATTCGAGTTGTTCTTAGTAAGGGCGCCGGAACCTCCCGTTGTCTAAGCTTCCCGGCTTGCTGGTTAAATTCTCTGAACACCTAGCTCGAGATACTGGACGGGCCAATAGGTCTCGAACGGAACGACTTAGAATACTTTTCCGGTTAGACTTTGATACCTTGTTCTCTCAGCCATAATAATCCAAGATCACTAAAACTTGATAAAATTTACAAAGAGTATTTGCAAACGGTCGCACAAACACTGAACTCTTGTATCAAGCATCCCAACACTACAATTTTTGACTCCATGCCCATTGGACAAGACACTGGTCTATTATTATTGTATTTTCATATCTCAAATGTATTGTTCAATATTTTATCATTATGGATGCTTTTGTTTAGTTCAATCAGTGTTGTGTTTCATTTAAATATCGCAAGCATATCTTTGTAATTTTTTAAAGTTAAAACTGTGATCTTCCCATTAGAAAACTCCTAAACAACACCCATCCGCATCCGCAACCACCAAAAAACATTTAAAACATTGAGCCATAGAAACTCTTTGTTAGGGACTACCCCCCTTGGCTTCGTTAGGAGTTAGCCTAAACGGAGGAGCTAGGAGTAGGTGACAGTACCTGGCTCTGTGCTTGCCCCCAAGGCCGCACCTCTCCCACTTTCTCAAGTGAGGAGACAACTTTTATTAGATTTCTGCTGCTGGTGTGCATTCGGCGGACAACAGTCCTGTTACCAACTCCTCAAATCTTGTGCTAAGGTCCAACATGAGAGAATAATGGTCCAAATGTTCAACGAACTCATCAACAAGGTGGTCAAAGCTCATGACAACTCATCCAAGTGGTCCAAGAGGGTTGCCCCTCTTATATGATGAATAAACGTTCTTCATGAAGCGCCCACGTGTGCATGAAGAAGGGGGGCGCATCATCTAGGTGAAGGGGACATGAATAAACTGTAGAACAACCAAGTGTTAGACATTATAAAGTATGAGTTAGGAAAACAACTTGAATACATGCAAACATTAACATAAAGTCTATTATGTGCACTTTTCTAATAACTCATTAATTAATTATTCCAATAACCTTATAACTACCATGTTGCATCCATAATTGATTCAGATTTTCTTGTTACACCCTTGTTGTCGCCTTTCACATACCTGAGGGGGACGTGGTAGAAATCTTCAAGCCACTTGGTGTGTCCTTGGGGGCAAGTCTCGAGTCAAGGCTATCACCTTGTTCTTGACTCCTCCGTTTAGGCCAACTCCTAACGAAGCCAAGTGGGGTAGACCCTATTAGTTGCTAAGGCTGTTAAGGCTTAGTGTGATGATGATTTAATTGTTTTAGGAGTTTTGATAAAAAATGAGCAATTGAACAAGATATTGCAACAAAAATATTTAAAACACAACAACATATAGATTAACACATGATATGTAAAGCACACAGAAACATATGATTGTATAATGTAAAACAAGTGCAAACGAAGTCCAAAAATAAAAGATTGTTGTTGTATTGCTGAAAGAAATTGTGTTGCAAGTGCTCTTGGTTAATTTTAGATTAATATGGAGATGAGTGAATTAACTTAGGGGGAAGGGAACTCCAAATATACCTGCAGGTACGAGGAGTATGTCCAAAACCCTTATCTGATGCGACTCCCTGCAAGGAATATGTGGGCTGGTTGGAGTCTCTGAGACGTGTTCAACACTACACCAACAAGGGTGTAGCCTAACGGTGGCCCGAGGTGAATATGTGGGCTGGTTGGAGTCTCTGAGACGTGTTCAACACTACACCAACAAGGGTGTAGCCTAACGGTGGCCCGAGGTCACTACCTCAGGATTTTGATAGCGAGCCAATGCCTCAGTCACCCCCATCGTCCTCAATCATTAGACCCATGAGACCTTGACATCACTTGCCCATCTGTGTCTCTAGATCTCTCTCTCTCTCTCTGTCTCCTTACTGACTAGTATCGAGTTGCCCAGGTTAGTTTGGAACATTCACTTTGTACTACAACACCTATGATATTGTTACACTTTTTTCTTTTGGTGTTGGCAAGGCCTAGTGATTAGCTTATTTAGATACTTATCTAGGCGGTACTTTTAAGTTTTACTTCATGTATCTTTCTTTATCTTGCTTTCAGCATTCTCAAGGAGCTGCTTTTGTACTCCCACATTGTACTCTTACAGATGTATCCTCTAGTCCATGTTACGAAAATAATTACTAATAACTAATAATTAATAAATAACTAAATAATCACAAGAGACACGACTTTACACAAAGTCATCTTCGAGGCATATAAAACTAGGCTATTTTTCTCCATTGTATCATATCATCTATTATCAATTTATCATTTATTCATATTTATCTCTTGACAGCGGATTCACATCAGCTTTGACTGGATTCAGTCACTTCAGTGGTATCTGTTATCACATACATTTGCCGTTGGGATACCCTGAGGCAACATACATACTTATCTCTTGTTCTATTCTGAGCTACTTTTCACATGGGGTTTTAGCATGGATCATTACAACTTCAGCCATTCTAGAGCCTTGTTCAATCAGATTTTTCCTTGGCAGGACTGAGATTCATGAGTCCATTGAGATGCTTTCAGTGACGACCTAGTTCATTTCAGCAGAGCAACAGATCATATATGGTACACACAGTTACAGAGGGGTTTTATCAGTTGGAGAAAGTTATATATGGTGAGATCAAGTATATGCTTCTTTGGTTTGGTTTTGCTCTATGATGTATGCCAAACAACTATGCTTGTCATGTTAGGATGATTATGGTGACCTATGCTTATATGTACTAATGCTTGAACTTGTGTTATGACTAATCAAGGGACTTGATGTGAACACTGTTGCTCATGCCATGCTTGTACAAAAGTAAACCTTAGTGCTTTATTGGTTCCATGTGTCACCTGCCCTCGTACATCCAGTTCATCCATTTATGAATTTCATCCCATGACTTACACTGTTTGAGACTTGTGAGATTGAAGATATTTTCCCCATCTTGACCCCTGTACATGATAGGCTCCATGTTGTTATGTGTCTTTGGCTATGAAGTATGTGGCTTGGCCGGTGTGGTTGGGTTCACTGGGAAGTTCTCCTTTAGTCCTCAAAACAAGTACTCCACTAAACAGTGTTGCTAAACACTAAAGCATCGGAAAGCATAAAAGCTATATCTAAATGATGCAAAAGTATAAATGTTTTAAAAGGTAGTCAGTGGTTAAGGGGTTGAGCACTCATTCTTTGTATAATGTAAGGCTCATCTGCCCTTTACAGGGGCAGCAGGGAGAGGCAAACCCGTTGTGTCTATGGTCTGCTCGCTAGCAGCAGGTCTAGGCCTTAGTCGTTTACTAGAGCCCAGAAGGCTTTCCAGGGCACCTGCTCTTGTAGGCTGGCTACTATCTTATGTGAAATGTGAAAGTTATTGAAAAAGGTTAATGGTCAAAGGATAAGCACTCACTCTTTGTATAATGTTCGGCTCATTTGCCCCCATAGGGCAACAGGGTGAGACTAGCTTGCAAAGGTTGTGTCTTTGTCAGTACTGGAGCCCAGTTTGTTTTTAGGGCACCTACCTTTGAAGGTTGACCTATATTGCAAATTAGTGCAAAGGAAATCTTGCCAGAGTCTGAAGGAAACAAGCCCAAGTACTTTATCCACTTGTGAGACACCTTCATCCCCTATTGCTATCTGTCATGTATATGTCACTTTGGTTGAGTGTATTGGTTATCATTCAGAGAGATCACAAAGTCAAAGTCAGTCAAAAGTCATTGCCCTTTGCCTTAGCCTTTGTTCTCCATCCTCACCCAACAATAACACATTGTTTACACTTTGTAAGTATGGCATGAACAAGTAGACTTCCAGAAAGTTCCAAGATTTTTCAGAAGCTCAGGTATATTTTACTTACTATTATTATTATTGTCACCATGATTATGAATAACTTGACTTCAGCTTGGTTTTGATATACACCATTGGAGCATTTCTTACCCTTGATGCTTACATGATCATATGGATACAATATATCACTTTCAGTTTGGGTACATTGACCTGGTCAACCCAGTTTGACCAAGTCAAGCACGGTTCTCAAGGCAATGACTAAAAAAACATGGTCTATATTTGTTTTAGACATGCCCATGACCAATAGTGCGGTTTTAGTTTTGAGAGTTTGGCCCCAGATCTCTTGATCAGTGATTATTATCACTTTATTATTGGCCAAATGATCAAATTTTATTATAGATGGCAATGTTTTTGGTTCTCCTAGAGCAATACAGTGTTCCAGGGGGTATGAGTAGTCACTTATACCATTCTTCTATGTCTCCAGATCATCCAGTGCAGTCAGTTTGCTCCAGTTCTCATCCTGGATAGAGTTATGTTGATTTTATCATTTTCCAGAGGATGTACCAGGCTACCAGCAAAAATGAACTAGGAATTTCACTGAAAAAGTCGATTTGGCTTACTGGGTCAAGGAAATGGCTTGGAATCTAGGTAGATGATATTTCTCAGCATCCCAGGCAGTCCTTCAGCTGTTTTCAATCAGCATTTGTCCGGATTATTTTGTTTTGGCTCAGTCAGTGAGAAAAGCCTCCCAAGGGGTGTCCCCTCAACTTGGCTAATGATGTATTTCATTGTTATATCATATGTTATGAAGTTGTAAAGGGGTCTAGGGTGAATTAAGCCCCTAGTGACCCCCTCCTATGTATTATCATGTCACATCTTATGTTATATTGTGACATTCACCTTAGATAGGCATCCCTGAGCAAAGTGCGCCCCCTTGTTGATGTGGTCACTTGATCCATGTGATGATCTTTGTATTGTTGATCTCCACCGTTGATGATGTCTTAATCTCAACCGTCAGATGATAGTTAGTTGAAATGTGGACACACTCTCAAATTACTTAAGAGAGGTGACCCCCCCCATTGTAAGCCATGACCTCTCGCACCGGAATATTGAATAAAGAGGTTTGTCTGGGATTACACTTTGAGTTTTGGTTGATGAGTTGATGATTTGATGATTGACATTATTGTCTTTCTGTACTGAGTTTGTTTCGGGATAGATTTTGTACTTTTCCTTTAGCCATTCATCTGCAGGCTGAAGGAGGCGCACTAGAGGAGGACGCAGTTGTGGGGAAACTCACCCTGTCTTGTCTCTCGAGTGTTCGGTTCAGTGAGTAACTCTTTCTTTATGATTTTTATTACTGATTGTTTTTTCTTTGTTCTGCAGGTCTTGTTCGTTTGTCTTACCATTTGATTTTCTCTGACTTGGCAGGTTGAAGGGGGCGCTAAGGTCACTGGCTGAAGCTGAACTCTATCAAAATCTTTCCAGAAATACTCATTTGATCAAGAAAGCAACGTTCTTCATCATCTCATAGGTCATCTACAAAATCCAGGTACATCTCATAGGTAAATTCTCCCTCGTTTAATTTTTGCATGCATTGCCCATCATTACTTTTATTCAGAAAACCCTCTTTAGAAGTAGGATAATTCACCGGACCAATTTGCATTGGGAATCTGCAAATTTGGTGATATGAGTTTTATCCGACAAACTAAAAAACCTCTCTCCCTCCTAGGCGTCAACATTAGACTACTCTGTCGGTCTCCAGGCACTGATCTCAAGAGAGAGAAAACGCCCCTCCTTGAACTGTTAGTCAATTTCCTCTTGCTTTTATTACGGTTTCACTTGGATCTTTTCATTGTTGAATCTTTCGTCCAAGTTAGTGCGCGGGAAGCCATAATTTTCAATATCGACTACGTCCTGGGGATTTCTCAATTATTTGCTTAAATTCCCCTAAGGTCCGGGTTTGATCATTTGAACCGACTCACTAAAATCCTAGATCTGAATCGAATCTTCACAAGCCACCTGATATTTTCACTTGAGTAACATTACCAGTCTAAATTAACCACCCCTACTCAATTATCTTTAATTCGTGGCTCATCTTCTAAGTCTAGGGTTTCAGGCACTCACCTTACGTATTCTTCGTCAGGAGTTTGATCTGGTGATTTGTCTTAGATCTTTCCTTGCAGGATTGATCTGGGTCTCCCCCTTTGTCGCTTGGGCTTCTATAGTGGCATAAAATGAAGGAAGTCTTAAGCGGCGTGACAACCATCCATCTTTTGGATGTTATGATTTTCGTAGGTCACGGATTTGGTTGTGCGTCCCCTCTGCCATCCTGTATTGGGGCAACTACAAGATCTGTGATAATAGTATCAGAGCTTGCTGGATGCCTGCTGCACCAGCCGCCGTCATCCGTACAGCCCATCACTGTCTCTCCCTTCCTCTTTTGCCACCTCCATCCCACCGTTCTCTCCACACCTTCTCCATTCTAGTTTGTGTCCTGCGTTCCAACCCGTTCCCTTATACTCTTGTCCTCCATTTCCACTCCTTCCCCCCGTGCCTTGTGCACTCCTTCCGCTGCTCATCCTCCTGCCACTGCTCATCCTCTCGCGCGCTACTCCCATGACACTTTCTACATTACTGCAGGTGCTACCTGCACGCCCGTGCCCCCGCTGTTACTACTGCACCCACTCTAACTCATCCACAACGTCTTCAGCCCCGCTTGCTTCCTCTTGTGTCTACCTTCCATCACGCAACTCTCCGCCGCAACCCCCTCTTCTCTTGCTCCTCCCTGCCTCTGTCGCATCCCCCTCTTCTCTTGCCCCTCCCATCCTTCATCCATTCCTCACTCCATGCGTCAACCCGCCCATTCACCCGCTACACTCCGTCACTGCACCCTCCTTCCTCTCGCCTACCCTTCGACCTGCTCATCCCACACTCACTTCCTTCCACCTGCAACTTCTTCCCGCTACTGACACTTCCTCTCCCCTGTCTCCCTGTTGTTCGCGGTTTGCTCCCTCCATCGTCCATTTCCAAGTCAACCCTAAAAACGTCAACCAAAAAAAAAGAGTTAATAAAAAAAAATTACAATAATAGTATTATGATTATAAAACATTTTTATTAACAATCTTTTAAAAAACAATAATATTAAAATTTATTTTAATATTAATCCATTTAAAATATTTTGAAAGAAAAAAAAAGAAAAAAAAGAAGAAAATAATAAATAATAATAATTATTATAATTATCAAAAAAAAATCGTGGCTGGTTGGCTTCAAACAACCAATAAAAATAGATCAAGGTTCAGTGTAGAAAAAATCACAGTCGTTGCCAAAATGGGAGATATCAATGCCAGATTGGACCAATTAGACGAAAAAGTCAACAAGAGATATGCAGAACTCAAGGCGGACATCGACAAAAATAATGATGAACTAGCACGACTCAAGGCAAGACTATGAAATATCCTAAATTCCGATATTTTCTATTTCTAAGCAAATATGCTGATACAACTGGGCATGCAAACTGCCATGCAAAGATCCCTATTTTATAGCAAAAATTAGGGTTAGGGTTTGTGAGATAGAGTGAACACTTACCACTGATAAACCGGCTGGACTGCTCCCGAGAGAGTATGCAAGCATCAAGAACTGAATCGGAGATGGACAGATATCTTCTGCTTCCGGTGAAACCCTAGCAGCAAGAACCCAGGTTAGATAAGGGTGACGTTTTCAGTGAAGGAGGTGTCCAATGAAGCTACCGATTTGCAGGACTGATAGCCTTCCCGTGCCGGAAAGAATGCCTGGTACATGCAGAGTTTCTGAGGTCTCTAGGCAGGCTAGCGAATTGCTCCAGAGAGGCAGCTGCTCACGCCCCCTTGATCCCGAAATAGCTGGTAACTGTTCCGGATCAGCACGGTCGGATCTGATAATCACCGGGTGCCGGAGTATGATGCTGATGATGAGAATGGTGTCTGAGTTTCGAAGTAAAGCTGAGATCTGAAGGCCCAACGACTGATTAGGGCTTTCTGGCTGAAAACCCCCCTTTACGGCTGAACCCTTGTTCCTGCAATGATCTATACCGTATACTGGATAACTATGAATGAATGTAAGAACAAATGGTGAACCTGTATGGTTTACCCTGAATGAGACTAGGGCAGATGTTTCACTGCCGAAATTCCGCTAGTTGAAGACTCTGTCTCCAACCCCAACTGCTGTGCTGCACGCTGTGCTGCTATCCAAGAGCTCCCAAAATAATAATCATCAAAAGTGAAGTCTCCTTTCGCTTTATCCTCCTTTTATAACTTTCAACTGCGAAAACCCTAATCTTTGACCTAATTAGATCACTTTATCTTCTAATTTGCAGTTGACTTGCATGCATGCGGATGGAGACTTAATGAGTGCATGCTGCATTAAATAATGCTTGGATGGCATGCACGAAGGTGGCCTTTGGCCCCGGTGGCCCTTCTTGACCTAATGATGATGCCCTAGATTTTCTATGGATGGCATCAGTTGTTAGTTGATTCCCTAACTGTCAGTAACCGTTCGAACCTACAGGAATCACATAGGTTAGCGGTTTGTGGCCTCAAGGCCTAATCGGAAGAGGACATTACAGTCCTCGCCGCTTGAGATTGCTTGTCCTCAAGCAACTTCAAACTGGGATGCTGCAATACTTGTTCACCTTCCCAGGTGGCATCCTTTGGCGGTAGTTCTTTCCATTGAACCAAGTACTCTTTGATTACCCTGTTCTTGAGCTTCCTTTCTCTAGTCTGTATGATCCGTTCGGGAATCAGTATCAGCAGTTCTTCATCATCTAAAGGAGGCAATTCTGTAGATGGAGCAATGTGTTTCCCAAGGGTCTTCTTCAGATTAGATACATGGAACACATTGTGAATTTTGCTTTCCTGTGGAAGTTCTAGTTCATATGCCACCTCTCCCACCTTCCTGATTATTCTGTATGGTTCATAGAAGTGGGGTTTTAACTTCTCAGCTCCTTTCTTCTTAAGTGAGCACTGTCTGTAAGGTTGGAGCCTTAAGTATACCAAATCCCCTACCTCAAAGCTCCGCTCAATCCTGTGTTTGTCGGCATACAACTTCTGTTGATTCTGGGCTGTTTGTAAATTCTCCTTCAGTATTTTCAGAATGTCTTGACTGTCCTGTATCCAATCCTTAGCCTTAGGAGCCCTACTATCTCCAAATGCCAAATCTGCATAGTCCAAGGCCTCGTAACCATACAATGCCTTAAAAGGAGTCATCCTAATAGACATGTGATAGGTAGTATTGTAGAATTACTCCCCTAGGTGTAGCCATTTGATCCAGGTTCGTTGCTGCCCTGCTACATAACCGTAAATATCCTTCGATCCACTTGTTGACTATTTCCGTTTGTCCATCACTCTGGGGATGATAACTCGTACTAGTAGCGAGTTCGGTCCCCACCAATCTGAACAGTTCCTGCCAGAAGGCACCCGTGAATCTGCTATCCCGATCACTGACAATGGTCTTAGGTAACCCGTGTAACCTGAAGACCTTCCTGAAGAATAACTCAGCTACTTGCGCTGCCGAGTAGTCTGATGATATCGAAAAGAAATGTGCAAACTTGGTCAGTCTGTCAACTACTACATATAAACAATCTCGCCCTTGGACTTTGGGCAATCCTGAAATAAAGTCCATGGAGATACTTTCCCACTTCTGTTATGGAATCGGTAGTGGCTGGAGTAACCCTGTTGGATGTGTGTTCTCAATCTTGTTCTGCTGACAGATGCTACATTCTCGGACATGCTGCATAATTTCCCCCTTGAGGCCCTTCCATGAGAACCTCTCTCGGATCTGCCTGTAGGTCTTTAAGAAACCTTGATGCCCTGATAAAGGAGAATCATGGGCTGCATGAATGATCTTTTTCCTCAATGTGGATTCTGGAACGAGGTATATCTTGTTTTTGTAATAGATGATGTCATCAACAATCCTGTACCTGTCATCCTGAATTTGCCCGTCCAATAATTCGCAAGCAAATTTATTTTTGGAGTATTCTACTAAGAGAAGTGCCCTCCAATCTGTGGATATACTACTGAGAGATAATGGGGCGGGACGCTTGGATAATGCATCAACTACTACATTATTCTTACCTTTTACATACTCGATCTCGAAATCATAGGCTTGTACTTTGCTGACCCATTTCTGCTATCGCTCATTCAGTTCCTTCTGCTCCAGGAAATACTTGAGGCTGTTATGATCGGTTTTGATTTTGAACTTACTGCCCACCAGGTACTGTCTGAATTTTGTGAGAGCATGTAAGATGGCTAGCATCTCTTTGTCATATATGGAGTAATGGCGCTCGTAGTTCTTCAGTTTACGGCTCTCAAATGCAATAGGGTGATGATTTTGCATCAACACTGCTCCTAACCCTTCCCCTGAGGCATCGCATTCTACTACAAATGGTTGTGAGAAGTCTGGTAATGCTAAAACTGGACAGGAACTCATAATAACCTTCATCTCCTCGAAAGTTTTCTGTGCTAAGTCTGTCCAAGTGAACGCTCCCTTCTTTGTGAGATCTGTGAGGGGTGCTGCAAATTGGGAGAATCTCTTAACGTATCGTCGGTAATAAGTGCACAGACCCAAGAACCCTCTCAATTCTGTAACTGTTTTTGGCGCGAGCCAATCTCTGATAGCTCGGATTTTCTCCATATCAACCTGTACTCCTTTTGCATTGATTATGTGTCTTAAGTACAACATTTCCTTCATGCCAAACTCACACTTGGACATTTTCGCATAAAGCGAATGTTCTTCTAAAATACTCAGTACTTCGTCTAGGTGTTTCAGATGCTCTTCCCATGTTTTGCTGTAAATCAGGATGTCATCAAAGAATACTAGCAAAAACTTACGTAGCTGTGCTTTGAATGTGTGGTTCATGCATGACTGGAAGGTGGCTGGGGCATTGGTAAGTCCAAAGGGCATGACCAAAAACTCATAGTGACCATAGTGACAGCGAAAAGCTGTTTTGGAAATGTCTTGGTCCCTTACCTTGATCTGATGGTATCCCGAGCGAAGATCAATCTTGGAGAAGTATTTAGCTCCCCGAAGCTCATCCATGAGTTCGTCAATTCTGGAAATGGGATACCTGTTCTTAATGGTCTTTTTGTTAAGTGCTCGATAATCGATGCACATTCGCAGTGTACCATCCTTCTTTTTGACCAATACTACTGAGGATGCGAAGGGGCTAGAACTGGGCTGAATATATCCAAGCTCCAGTAATTCTTTGCTTGTTTTCTCAATCTCATCCTTGTATCTTTTGGGATGCCTGTAAGGAGTGGTGATGACTGCTTGTGTCCCCTCCTCTAGCTCGATGATGTGTTCAAAACCTCGGTCTAGCGGTCTACCTGATCGGAGGTCACTAAAAACCTTTTCATGTTTCTGTAGCAAGGTTTGAATGTCACTTGGGTGTTGTGTGCTGGTCTCTAGGGGTTTCCTAAAGGTGACCAAACATTCTGCAGCCCATTCTATATCATCCTGTCGGAGTACTGCCTCCATTCTCTGAGATGAGACCGGTTTTGGGGGATAAGTGTTCATGCCCCTCAAAACTACCCGTTTGCTGTCTGGCCCTTGGAATTCCATTTCCATCGCCCTGTAGTCTGTAGTGTATTTCCCTATAGAATAAAGCCACTGAACACCCAATACTACATGAGTATCCGATACATCCACTACATAGAAAGAATCTGTCATCTGATAGTTACCTAAGGTGACATTCATTTTTGGAACCCAGTAGTTGCACTCCATGCTGGAGTTCCCGGTTACTGCTACAGTGAATCCTTCGAACTTCTCGGTCTGAATACCCCTCTTGGCTACCCAAGCGTCCGACTTTGTGACCCTGTACTACTCCCCTGACCCTGAGAGTATGGAATCTTGGTACTCCAGATAATGTAGCAATGACTCCCTCTGGTGTATCACCCTGGTGTGATTCCTCCTCAGCTGCTCGTAGTTCTTCTGTGGCTTCCTGCTCATGGTCATCCTCATCACTGTCCGAATATACCTCAATGTAGTGAGCCTTCGCCTTCCCTGCACACCTGTGTCCTGGGACCCATGGTTCTTGACAAGTGAAGCATAGTTTCTTCCTTCTCAAATCTTTCCTAGTGTCCTCGTCTAACCATGTTTTCTTGGGAACATCCTGCTGGAAAGGTTTCTTGTCCTTGTCCCTAACAGGAAAATTGGTTTTCAGCGGGAACTTGTTTTTGGGGACAGAATCCTGAAGGTCTCTGGCTCTGCTAATGGCATCCTGTAGAGTGAGGGGTTTGTAGGCTTTCACCCATCCCTGTAGTGGCTTTGTGAGGGCCTCCGTGAATAACATAGTCAACCTGCTCTCTGACACATCTGTAACCATGACTGCTATCCTCTGAAATTCTAAGATGAAGGCTTCTGCACTACCGGTCTATTTGAGTTGAGCCAACTCCCTGAAATGTATCTCTGGATCCTTCCTGTCAAACCTCTCTATGAGCTTCTGAGTGAACTCACCGTAGGAGTGTATGGTGTTGTGACCCAATGTCACCAATCCGTGGTACCACCACTCGTGAGCTTCTCCGTCCAGGTGAAGTGTAGCCAATTTAATGGCATCTGTCTCTGTCATGCGATTGAGTTGGAAATAGGTATCCAACTTTTGAACCCATATCCTCGCTGATCCTCCGCGAGTCCCGTCAAAGTTCGGGATGGTCAACCTGCCTAAAGTCTTCTGCAACTCACAGTTGTGATTGAAACCCTTGTTGAAATTCCTGGGCCTGTTCCTACTCTTCATGTTGCAGAAATATGAAAAAGACATCGCAGCATGAAACTCATCCCCTAAGTCTCTATACTCCTGTAAATAAGCCCCAAAAGGCTTGCTCGGTTCTACCTGCATGACCGGACCACCTACTGTATCTGCTAAGAAGTGAGGCATGTTAGGCCTGTTGGAAGGTCTGCTATATATGTGCGGAGTATTTTGAATATTAGTGTACGCAATCTTTCCACTGCTGCTTGTAGATCCCCGATCTACCAGTGAGGGAGGTGTACTCTTTGATACCTATTTCTGGTTTCGCCGATAATCTGTTGATTGCATTGAGTACCTCTTTTTGCCCTTTGGCTAAGTCTTGCAATGCAGAGACTAAGCTGCGAAACTCCATCCTATCCTCTTCTTCTCCCGTTCCTTTTCCCCTATCCGAGTGTACACCTGTTTGTTCCATATCTGAATTGGTATCTTCTAGTTGGATATCCTCAAACTCCCCTGTGTATCTACTCTTCCTCCTCCTATAGGTTACAAAAGGGTCTCCTTCTGTATTCATCTAAGTTTCATTTCTTAAGCCCACAGCTGGCCAAGAAGATAGCTCTGATACCACTGTAATATCCCAAATCCCGATATTTTCTATTTCTAAGCAAATATGCTGATACAACTGGGCATGCAAACTGCCATGCAAAGATGCCTATTTTATAGCAAAAATTAGGGTTAGGGTTTGTGAGATAGAGTGAACACTTACCACTGATAAACCGGCTGGACTGCTCTTGAGAGAGTATGCAAGCATTAAGAACTGAATCGGAGATGGACAGATATCTTCTGCTTCCGGTGAAACCCCAGCAGCAAGAACCTAGGTCAGATAAGGGTGACGTTTTCAGTGAAGAAGGTGTCCGATGAAGTTGCCGATTTGCAGGATTGATAGCCTTCCCGTGTCGGAAAGAATGCCTGGTACATGCGGAGTTTCTGAGGTCTCTAGGCAGGCTAGCGAATTGCTCCAGAGAGGCAGCTGCTCACGCCCCCTTGATCCCGAAATAGCTGGTAACTGTTCCGGATGAGCACGGTCGGATCTGATAATCACCGGGTACCAGAGTATGATGCTGATGATGAGAATGGTGCCTGAGTTTCGGAGTAAAGCTGAGATCTGAAGGCCCAGCGACTGATTAGGGATTTCTCGCTGAAAACCCCCCTTTACGGCTGCACCCTTGTCCCTGCAATGATCTATACCGTATACTGGATAACTATGAATGAATGTAAGAACAAATGGTGAACCTGTATGGCTTACCCTGAATGAGACTAGGGCAGATGTTTCACTGCCGAAATCCCGCTAGCTGAAGACTCCGTCTCCAACCCCAACTGCTGTGCTGCTATCCAAGAGCTCCCAAAATAATAATCATCAAAAGTGAAGTCTCCTTTCGCTTTATCCTCCTTTTATAACTTTCAACTGCGAAAACCCTAATCTTTGACCTAATTAGGTCACTTTATCTTCTAATTTGCAGTTGACTTGCATGCATGCAGATGGAGACTTAATGAGTGCATGCATCATTAAATAATGCTTGGATGGCATGCACGAAGGTGGCCTTTGGCCCCGGTGGCCCTTCTTAACCTAATGATGATGCCCTAGATTTTCTATGGATGGCATCAGTCCTTAGCTGATTCCCTAACTGTCAGTAACTGCTCGAACCTACAGGAATCACATAGGTTAGCGGTTTGGGGCCTCAAGGACTAATCGGAAGAGGACATTACAGACTAGAACATGACATCAATGCATTGCGGGCATAGCAAAAGAAGACGCAAGAAACTCTCAACACTATCTTGGCCAGACTACTGTCACACTCTTCAATTCCCCCACCTAGCTATAACCTAGATCCTTTCAATACACCTCCTCCAAATACGTCTAAATCGTCGGGCCAACACGACACGACGCCACCACACAAAGTCCCGTTCTTTAACATTCTATCGATATCAATTCCCCAAGCCCATGGATACTAGATAAGGGTAAAGCTAGAGTTACACAAATTTGACGGTGAGGAGAAGCAATGCATCGCATGGATCAATAAAGCCGATGAATACTTTGATATCCATAACATACACTACGATAGCGAGAAAATTAAGTACGCCGCCATGCAGTTAGAGGGGAATGCGTACAATTGGTACATGTGGTGGAAGATGACAACCCGAGTCTGCTCCTTTAGTTGGAATAACTTCAAAAACGATCTTCTTAAAAGGTTTCAAGGTGTAACCGAGAAAGACTTCTTTGCCAAGGTTAGTTGGTTACAACAAAAAGGCGATGTGGAAGATACACATACGAGTGGGAAGCCTTAGCGATGAGAGTACCAGAATTAAGTTTTAACAAATGATCATCGTCTCCAGACATATCTCTCTGGTCTTGAGCCTTACATAAGAGAAGAGTTAGAATTACATAACGTATCCAATCTGGATAAGGCATATCACAAGGCAAAAATTATTGAGGAAAAGTTTAAAAGATCAAGACAAGGGAACCTTGACAGAGGATATTTGTGACAACAAGAGACACAATGTAGATATCGCGAAGATATATGGTCAACTAGTCATCAGTGCAACAAATCTCAATCATATGGCCATGAATTCGAAAAGGGTTCAAAAACATCGACCAGTTGCTCCAATAGTAACAGTAAAAAGAAGAAGAATAATTGTTGTCGATGCAGAGAAGATTGGATACTAGGTCATAAATGTAAAACCAATCGCACGGTACATTGCAAAATAGTAAATGGGAAGGAAGTAGAGGTGTTAGGAGAAGACGATACATTTTACTCTGAAGGCACAAGGTCATTAGAAGTATCAGTGGCGACAGTTACCTGTATTCAACAAACTTCTAAGAAGGAAGAGTTAGAGACCCCCGAGATAGACCACAATCGACAGGAGGAAAGTCAATCAATCACAGAGAGATATATCCCGCCTTAGTTGAGAATTCACGACAACCTTAAAAATGAACAATTCCTATTCTGAGTAACATAATCAAGGAAATCAGGGCCAAAGAGATTACATCTTACTGGGATAATTAGAAATAAGGACATTACAATTTTGGTTGATTCGGGAAGTACCCATAATTTGATTGATATCAACAAGGCGAAGGAACTTAATGTTTTTGTGTTCCCTGCCAAAGGACTTGAAGCATCAACTATCTCTGATCAAAACATCACAGAAGTAGGAAAAAGTCACAGGGTGCCATTGTAGATACAAATCTTACACCTACAGCTCAATTGTATTGCCTTACCACTCAAGGAAGTGGGCATGGTATTAGGCGCCGATTGGTTAGCATCTTTAGGGACTTACTCTACCAACCTACAAAAACAATACATGGAATTTAAATGCAATGGAAGTAAGTACCGATTCTATGGACCGAGAAGTTCGTCGTTCAAGCATAAAGAGTCGCTGCACAAAAAGGATTCAGACTCTTGTCAAGATAGAGAGATCAGTCCAGATCGCATATCTCAAATCAAGCATCAACACAAATTAACAACAAAAGACGACGTCAACAAATTCAGTTTTGAGGACAAAATTTCTCTTAAGGGGAAGGCAATGTTATGAAAATAATTACTAATAACTATTAATTATTAATTAATAAATAACTACATAATCACAAGAGACTTGACTTTACACAAAGTCATCTTCCAGGCATATAAATCTAGGCTATTTTTCTCCATTGTATCATATCATCTATTATCAATTTATCATTTATTCATATTTATCTCTTGACAGCGGATTCACATCAGCTTTGACTGGATTCAGTCACTTCAGTCCCATTGAGCTATTTTGTGGTCATTCAGTGGACATTAATGTATTTATCTTATCATACTACTCATATCAGGCCTCCAAATATCTGGACCTCAGTTTAGCAATTTTGCCATGGTTGATTCATTTCAGTTTTCTATCTTGTCTTGTTCATTGCTTCAGAATTGCAAGTATTTCTCTCCAAGTATCTAGTTTAGGCCTAGGCTAGAGTATATTATCCCGTCACTTCTTTAGGTTACCCAAAATTTGGGTAACAAAGACTGACCAAAAAGTACTGTGCTGTTTAGGGCCGCAGGCCAATTGATCAGACTTTGGTTTTCTCCTGGCAAGATGGTCCTTCGAAGAGTGTGGACCATTATGCCAACATTATAACTTGGAACGATATAAAACAGTGATTGTAAAGCATTTGATTTTGACCTCTTGAACATAAAATTTGGTTGGTAATTTCCATTATGTACTTAATTTCAGGTGGCTGGGACAGGATTTGGTTCATGTGATAAAGCAGCTTTAGAACTTCTAAAGGAAGTATGGTCAAGTGGTGGGTTAGCTGTAAGCATCATTACAAAGCCATTCAGCTTTGAAGGTCAAAAGCGCCAAAAAGAAGTAATATTACTTATCTTGGTTTTTTTCAATTTAATCTTTCATGATTTTTCACAGGAAATTTGCCATTTGTTTCGCAGTATTTTTTGAGGACGATAAGTGGTGTTAAATCTACAAGCTATTTAATGTATTCACAAGAGTGTTTGAAGTGAGGACCAATGCATCTTATTTGGAGCGTCCAAAATTAATTGGCGTCTTAGGAGGAAACTGGATTTTACATAAATTTACAATAGGTGTGATAGTGCATATCTGATTCAATAGGCCTATGTTTTCTAACTTGACCGCTATGGAGTTTGGGTAGAATTCTAACTGTTTGTTTGTTAAAATTTTCTATTAGGAAAATTACACATGTTGCTTGAAAGATGCATTGCTTGTTTCTCCCATGTAGTGCATCACTAATATACATGAGGGATTCAATTATAATTGTAACACTTCTATCATATTGAGGGACATAACAGGGATCACGTTTACAGAAAACTGGACCTAGGCTCTGTATGAATACTTGTGAATATAAAAGCAAGTCTGGGATTTTCTTGATGTGCTATAGATGGGATGCAATCAGGGTTGCTGTCAGCAACTCAAGCAGTTTGCATTGGAGTATATCAGTATATACTTGTGAGACCATTTAGTGGATGAGGCCAGGTGCAACTCCCGAGTGACCTTCATGGCATAGATACACCTCTCATAGTGTGGCAGCTTAGCCTAAGAGACTACGAAACATATTTCTCAGAAAAAAAACATGGACTTATAGTCTTATAATGCATAGATGTTAGTAGAAACAAGTGCAGGGGGTTTGCTCCTACATATGTTAGAATTCAGATTCAAACAGTAATAGCTTGCAAAGGATGTTTGCAGTTACTTGGAGATCAGGTAAGAAGTTATAACTTGTAGGAGAGGGACACTACAAAGGCAATTACATGATTTTCTAGTTCTCCGATCATCTATATTCCATAGCTCTGAACTAGATTCGTTGAATATTCCATAGCTCTGAACTAGACTCGTTGAATTGGCGGAATAAACATACACAGTGGAACAGACTTATGACAGATGACGGGTACCCTTAATTTTATGGTTGATCTGTTTGCAGAATTGTGGTTCCAATTTATTATGCGATCTGTTAATTTTAGGGGCAATTCTTGAGACAGATCAACGTTTATTGTAGTCTACGTTAATAAATTTCTAGCAGTTCTCGATATCCTGTGTTTGATTGATGACAACAATGCACTGGACTGATAGATAAGGTGGCTGACCTTCCCCTGTTTATTGACAATCTCCCATTTACAGAGGAATGCGCTCTTTTATTGCTGTCTCACCTAGACGTTCCACTTGATCAATTAATCTCAGAATTCCGCAGATAGATTCAAAACAGATTTGTTTTTCAAAGATTTGCAGCAGACTATTCCTGATTCCATTGGAAGTGATGGTGTTGATATTCTTTTCTTCCTTGTGCTATTCTTCTTCTAGTGGTTTTCTTCGAACTGGTAGTGGACTGATTTGTATTTTTAATGGCCAAGGGTCTGCTTTTGGTCAGAGACCTAGGATCAGAGAACCTCTGAAATTTTTGTTTGGCCAGCAGCTGGTAAACAACAGAAACGCTCTGATACCAATGCGAAGAACCAATCTGGTTCAAACAATAAATATCCAAAGTAGATATGCAAGTATAAAATAATACATATGAATACTTATATAATATGAGAAAAGTATGAGATGATTGAAGCTACAATAATAGTGCCATATAGATACAAATCCTAAGGGCACTTATAGCAACTGTTCGTGAAGGGATGTGTCCCTTGTTAGCTATTATATTACAATCACCCTTAAAACCTCAACAACATTTGGTGCAAGTAACACTGTGTGCTATAGTCTTGGAGCCTGCAAACACACAATGAGCATGTTGCAAACAATCGTGTTCATTAACAAATGAATCAGATGAGATTCAAGAGGTTAACAGCCATAAAGGATAAAACTAAGTTGCACGAAACTTGGAAACTTTTCCAAGTTTTCGAAATGGGAACATCTGGAAATGTGACCCCCCAAAATGGGTACGCCTGGGAAAACGTGGTATATAAAAATTACAAAAAATATAGATATATAGTTTTTTTTTAAATAACACATCATCTTGTTAGAAAATAAGCAAAAAAAATAAGAATGATACACATAAATGACACTTTAGAAGGAGACCCATGTCTATATTAACTCTCATAGTTGATTACATGATGCAAAATCCTATAGCTTGGTGGTTTTGACTAATGCCAATCCTGCACCCTCATACATGATAGAATCTAGTGGAAATGCTACAATCCTGCCGGCCTTGAAATCTTGAAAATGGTCAAGTCTACTGAATTCTGAATGGGATATGAAATTTTACTTTCTCTATATGAAGTCTGATGAGGTTGGAACCACTCTCAAACATCTTGAAACAATCAATTTAATGTTAAAAATTGAAGTAAAAGGATAGAAAAGGTAAGATAAAGGAGAATGACAAGGATAGAAAAGGTAAAATAAAGGAAAATGTTACTTTTACTTACAAGGTGACAAAATTCTCAAAGCTCAATCCTCTATCTCTTTTTCTCTTAACTGATCATCGAGATGATCATGGCAAAATTTTTATGAGTCCCACAACCCTCACGGCAACAATCCTCATAGGCAGTTGAGTGGCCCCCAAAATTTCCAAAAACATGCCTAAAACGTCGCTGGCAATGGTCGAAACATCTTGGAATTGCAATACAGTATGACCAAGGACGTTTCATATCCGTTTCCATGTTTCTAGATGTTTCTGGTACTGGTATGCCACAAGTCCAGGCATTTCCTGCAAAATAGGGATAAAATGATATATCATAGTATGAATGAATGATGTTTGATACAATCACTTGTGACTGTATAAATACCATTGAATAGTCATGAGTGTTATGAGATATGACTCATGCGCTTCTGAATTATTATTGTTATTTGTTAATTTTATGTAAGGGTTTTATATACATTACATTTCGTTCCCCTTAAAGGATGCTTTGCCCACAAAGCATAGTTAGGAGAAGGGTATGTCTTTGTTCCCGTTGCCACCTTTTATGCACCTAGGGGGGTTAGGTTGTCATGACATAAATCTTCAAGCCACTAAGTGCGTCCTTGGGGGCAAGTCTCGAGTCAAGTACCCTCACTTGATCTTGACTCCTCCGTTTAGGCAAACACCTAACGAAGCCAAGGGGGGTAGACCCTAAGAGTTACTAAGGATGATTAAGCATTTAGTGGTGGTTTATGATTGAGTAAGTTGTTTATGAGTTTTGTAAAATGACACAAGAGCTTGCAATAGTGATTAAGACAACAACATGAGCAATATAATCAATCAATACATTGTAAATCAAAGAAAATGCTTATGCGATAAAGAGAAGACCAGTGTTGAAAATGGAGTCTAAAATGGAGTGCTGAATGTATTGCAATTGTCTCTTAGTAACTTTTAAATTACTGTGGATTAATGAGTGGATTAAACAAGGGGAAAGGGGACTCCAGATATACCTGATGGTACGAGGAGTATGTCCAAAACCCTTATCCGATGTGGTTCCATGCGAAGAATGTGTGGCATGGATCAGAGTCTCTGGGACATGTCCAACACTACACCAATGAGGGTATATCCTGACGGTATCCCAAGGTTGCTATCTAGTGGTTCCCGCTTTCTCTGTGAACTTTCCCCACAATGTATTAAATCGAGGCATTGGATTTTCGCCTGTTAAGGGGGAAGTTAATTTTATTAAGATGAGTTTTTATTAGATGTGAAACTTATTTGAATGCAACAAACCCTGTCCATGAGAAAATGAGGAAAGAAAGCTCGCTTAAATAACCAAATGAGAGAAGGGGGGGGGGGGGAATCCATCACTTGAGTTGAAGTCGAAGTTCACGGAGTGATTAAAGGGATTCGCTGGAGTTGACAATGGTTAAGGTGAGTGATTCGTGGGAGTTTGGGTGCCACATCTCCAAGAGATATGCGCCACCTCTTCCAACTACCCAATAATCTCTTGAGATGACTCGCTCTTTTTTCCACACGAGTCGCCTTCACATTAGATAACAAGCCAATCATGTCGTTATGATCAAGGAGCAACTCGTACTCCACCTTGGATGATATTCCAACTCATCCCTCCACTTGCCACATGACCCAATCGCATTTTTTTTATATGGTGGGTGCATGATATAAAGTGTGAGCTCTATAGTGGATGTTACTCAAAAGTTATAGTATTCGCTAACCTCCAAATAAGATTCAAAACACATGTTTTAACTTCTAAAAGAAGCCTCCCACCACATCAGACAAAGTTAGCCACCTCATTCAAATTTTTTTGTCATGTTTCCTTTGACTTTTGGACTTTGTCATTTTGTGCCAATTTGTCACTTTTTAGCATTGAAATGACAATTTGTAGCATTTTTAGCAAAATAATGCTTTACTAGATGTTTTAGCTGCCTGAAACATAGGATAAGTGGGTCTCGGAGTGAAGAGGAAGTTTTGAGTGTGAAAATGAGCCTCCAGACGCCAAATTCCTTCTCCGGATCAAGTTTTTATGACATTTACAATTTTTTCAATTAAACCATTAAAAATGGCCTAATTTTGTGAGAAAAAATAATTTTCTCGGAATTGAAAAAAAACCTAGGGGGACCTAGCACATGTCCATACGACTCAATTCGAATGCCTAGCATTTTTATAAACATTGACACAGAGGCTCTAATAACCCCCTAAGGCTTAACCACCAAGACGACTACCCCAACTTTGGAGGTGTGAGTGAAAAAATCAGAAATTATTGGTCGTTTGTTCAACAACAAATAATTACCAAGGGAAAAAACACTCTGGGCTAGTCGGCTTGATGTTTAAGTTTAGGAAGCCGAGTCTTTTATAAAATTGGCCATGCTAGCACATTTTTTACAATTTCCACAAGGGGGTATGAACATGTGTTACAAAAAAATTTAAAAATTTCCCAGAAAAAGTCGGGTAGACTTTTGAACTTTGATGAATGAATAAGTGTGCTTGTTCAAACTTTGTTGCCTCGCCTGACAGTCCAACTAGGTGCAACTTAGTTGGTAATATTTGGCTCCAATTGCGGGATGTGTGCTCGATCTAGTCTTAAGGCAAGGAGAGGATATGAGAACACCAGAATCTCTGGTTTATATAACCTGTAAAAACATCTCAACTTGACAAGAAAACCTTAGTAGCACAACCTCTATATAAAATTGAGATGAACCATTAAGTTGCTTTATTCAAACAAAACAAATTCAACTAACTAATGAAAGAAAACTTTTATTATACCCAAGTACATAACATAAAAGTAGAAAGTAAATGCTCGCTTTAAGGAGCTTATTTTGCTACTCGAAGCATGATATAAAAAAGTTTAGGTGTAGTCAGAAATCTAATGTAACCACCTAAGCATCTTTTTAACATAATTTTTTTTTGCCTTGTGTTTGGTTACTAGCCAAAGCAAGGACACTTTATTATGAAAATGCAAACTTGTGTGATGGTTTAGAATGGGCGGGCTGGATGGGAAATCATAGCTATGAATAATGTTGTCAAACTTCTTCCCAAACTGGTAGGTGCTTGCGTAGGCTGCCTCTATCCATGACTGGATAGGACTAATATACAAATCGACATGATGAGGCAGATTGACTACACCATCATACTGATCATCAAGGATTATCGAATGATATCTCGTTGTATAAGCCCCAAGCTGCTCCAAATCATAAGGAACCTCTACATGTGAACATGGCGGCAGAGATTGATATTCCATTGACTGCATCACATTGGACTCTTCATGATACTGTTTCTCAATGTCTTCACTACTGATACCCATATATGGTTCTAACTGATCATGTGAAAATTCTGCATGCTTCTCTGACATACCAATCCTTCCCAAAGTCTGTGAATGAATGCTGAAGCATAAAAGCTTCTTAACGCATGTAATATCTCTAAAATGCCCACAGGTATTCTGTAGCCCACATTGTGATAAAGAAAATAATATATAGATGAAAGATGATATTACAATGAAAAGGAGGCTTGTATAAATACCCACCCAGGGGTTGCCTTGGTGACGAGACATAACCTTTCATAAGGTGTTTCTTCCTTAATATTTAATTTATTATTTGTTTATATTTATTTACTTATTATTTATTTATGTATGTAACGTTGCCTTCCCCTTAAGGGAAGCTTTATCCTCAAAGCTTTGTTTAGTGAAGGACTTATCAGTTAGTCTTGTTCGTAACATCTTCTTGTGTCTCTCTTGAACCTGTAACTCCGACACTTGACAAAACATGGCGATATAATTTTTGAATCCCTGAACTGAAATGTTGCTTTTCTTGGGAAGTGATCCATCCGAGATTTACCTTGATCGGAGCCGATTGTTGGTTGCCTTGTTGGATAAATATTCCTATTTTTTGTTGAGGTTGTAGATTTTATGTTCTTCCGCATCTGAAATCATAACTTCCTTGTTTATGTTCATTTTGACCCTGTCGTTGGTCAAAATGACTTTTATAATTGGGGTGTCGATAAGGAGTTTCTATTGTTTGCTTTTCTGCTAGATTGACTTCTTTTTGAACTGTTACGAGGATCGAATTTGTTTTTGTTTCTTCTTCATCAACCTGAATTTGTTTTTCGAAGAGTCTAGATGCTTCCTTTTGGATTTGCGCACTCTGAATTTCCTCTAACCATTCGTCTTGTGACTTTTTTTCCTCTTTTAACTTCTTGATTTGTTCCTCTAGTTCTTGATTAAAATTTCTTAGGTGCTAGTTTTCTTCCTCATATCTAGTAGTTTTCCTTCGGTATCTTCGTTTGATTGTTCTGTCTTCTTAGTACCTTTTAACTTTCTGATTTTTCCAATTAATGTCGTGTTATGGTTTCTTAACCGATATATTTATTCAATATTATTTGATTACGTGCTTTGGACAACTATAATCTCCAACTTGTGCGCCTTTTTAGTGTCGTCCTCTTTCTGTTGGAGTTCTTTAATTTGTTCCTGAAGGCGACAATTCTCTTCTTCTTGGCATCTTACTTTTGTCTGAATTTGTGTGATTTCATTATCTTTATCCTTGATGATTTTATTTAATCATCTTATTTCTTCTTTATTTTTGGCCACTTCTTTCATGATTTTGTTGTTTTGTAGATTATGATTGGGATATTTTTCACTCATTAATTCCTTGATTTAACAAAAGATAAGTCTGTATGCTGCATCATGGTAGCGCTGCTGCAGAATGTATATGTGATAACAAGGACCAACAAGACCAAGAACTTTAATATTTTCGCTCTCTCAAGGTACATTGTTTCATATATTTTATCATCATTGTATAAGGGGAAGATCCAAACTGGATGGTACAAATTTTGGTCCTCAATACTGCTCCTAAGGATTAGGTGCTAGTGACATCATTAAGGGGTGGCAAGTCGCTTGAGAAACAACCTAGCAATAACCGAGTAGGAGAGAGGACATCATCTTGGTCAACTTGACCAAGATTCACCTGGTTAACTGACCAAGGGTGCTCCTGCAGGAACGGCTTGGTCCTAGACCAAGAATCTGCCTGTTCCCAGGCCAGGAAGTCTCTGTCTCAGCCTGCAGAATCTGCTTGGTCCTCGTGTCGAAGAAACTGTCTGGTCCCAGACTAGAATACCCTAGAGACATATAAGGGCCCTAACCACATGTTAGGGACTTTGCCATGGCATCAACCTACTTGGTCCTAGACCAAGAACCCCAGGAGACTGCTGGGGGCCCTAGGGTACCTTCTAGGGTCTTACTCTGCTCTAGTTTACTAACTAGGGTACTATCCTCCTTGAGAATGGGTCTTGCAGTTGCAAACCTCTTGGTAATTGACCAAGTGCCTCCATTCTTAAAGGATGACTCTTAGCCCCAGGAAAAGCTTCAGTCCCAGACTGAATTAAATTGATCAACTCCTAATAATTGACCAGGCACCTCCATTCTGTCGCAGAATGGCCCTCGATGCTGCTTTTTCCTTAACAGCTCAAACCCACACCTTCCTTTCCCCAAGACAGTAATAGTATCAATTACCTTCCTCTTGGAAGCATTAAATGATTGGGGTGCATGAGTCAAACTGACATCTGTTGGTTCCTGAGTCCTGTAGGACACTTGTTGATGTAATTGTAACTTTGGAAGACATTTTGATGTATATTACTATTGTATTTTGTTGTACCCCAATCGGAGATGTGTTTCCCTCCTTTCGGGATGTCATCATTATGTATGGTGACTGAGGTAAACCCTTCGTTGTAAGTTGGGGCAATAGTCCCCAGGTTAAAAAAAGGAAAATGTACTTTTTGTATTCCTAGGTAGGTCGGCCCCAAAGGTTACGTGGCTGACCTAGTTAGTTGAGTTAGTTACTCAACAAAAGAATATAAATAGGGAGGCGCCCTCCTCATTTGACACACACTCATTCACTCTCTCATGTGTGCATTAGGAGAGAGAGGACAATGAGGAGGAAGAGAGAGAGCTGCAACAGAGATATTGTTCTTGGGTTATTCCTTCTTGTGATCTTGTCTTTGTGATGGAACTATTATGAGGAAGTTTGCGGGGTTTTCTCCTTTATGGTTTCTTCGATGAAAATCTCTGCGTCTTGTGTATCTTGTGTATCTTTGATGTATTGCTGTACTTGTTATTCTTTCAGATATAGATCCTAATCGAGTAAATTAGATTAGAAACACTAACATGGTACCACAACCACTCTTAAAGAAGGCACTATGCAACCGAAATACTGCTATAATGGCAGCTACTGAAGATGAGAGTTTCATGCTTGAAAACCCTAGAAGACAAAATCTAGTCATCTTGGGACTTTCGCTATAACTTGGGATTGGAGAAGGCTCAACAGGTGAAACTTTTACAAGCCGAAGATGAAATCGTGCTGTACTTGTGTGTGAGTTTCAGCCAGATATTTGCTATACTTTAGGAGATGTGATTCCTCCAAATCAGGGTTCCAACCTCCTCCAGAATACAGTCATAAACATGTGGGGAGAAACATGTGGGGAGAATTGCTAAATCTTGGGCTAGGAAGTTCCAAATCAAATTTCGCAAGATGTGGCAGATAGGGCACTGACTGTAGTTTCTGTGGTCCGATTTTCAGACCCTGAATGTGAAATAGCGACACGTGGTAGTCCGTACAAGTTCGCTATGTTGAACAGTTATGAAAACAGCCACCTTGGGAAACTTATCATAAGTTCCACTTGGTGAATCCAATTCTTCTCTAACCTGTGGGGTTAGAAAGAAGACAGAGCAACATACCTCAAGACAAAGTTTTAGACCTTTAGGAGCACAAACTTCGGAGATACAACAGAAACAATATCAGGCAATTCTGAGGAAGAAATCGAAGAAATTAGGGCTTCCCGTTTCGGGCACTTGCCTCCACCGATCAGTTGAAAAGGGAAGACCATCAAATTCCCCTTTGGAGGGCGCATATTTCTATGGAAGAAGTTTCTTATTATGTGGAATTTCAATTTTTGACTGCGAGACATTTTAGGACACTGCGAAAAGAAACTAGGGCATTAAGTTTCAGAGGCTTCCCACCATAGTTTTCAGAAAAGGATTACATTGGACAATTCGCCTTGAAGAGGAGCATTTTCCTGTCCAATTCGAAGTTTAGAAAATTAGGGTTTTTTTAACAAACCCTAGACTAGCCAGCTCCGGAACCATGTCAGACACCTCAAATTGGTAATATCTAAATCTTTGCTATTTCCTTTTGAGGTTCTCATTTCAAAATGACTAATCACACCCAACTTGATGATAAGCTTGGGGGAGCTGACAACTTTCGAGCATGGAAGTATAGGATCTCCCTGATCCTTGAAGAAAATGACGTGGATCGGTAAGGAAGTTCCAGAGCCAGAGGGAGATGAGGCTAAGGCTACTCATAAGAAGAACTTGTTTAAGGCCAAGAGAATCATTGCAGATTCTATTAAGGATCATGTCATCCCACAAGTGTCGTCCTTGAAGACACCAAAGGAAGTGTTCGATGCTTTGGCGAAGTTGTTCGAAGGAAAGAACATCAATCGAAAGATGACGTTGAGGAAACCAGAACTCAGAGACCATGTCGTTCTACTTCACAAGTGTTGCTCAAATCAAGGAACAACTTTAAGCAGTCGAAGAGAATGTGGAAGAAGGATAGATTGTTATGATCACCTTGAATGGCCTCTCAAGTTCATGGGATTCATTCAAGAAATGTGTGCAAGAAGGAAGCTGATCTCCTTCAACACACTATGGGAAGAATCCACACAAGAAGAAGCTCAACTCATAACAAGAGAGGAGAAGACGAGAGCAACTGAAGATCAAGCCTTCACAGTTCACATCGTAGAAATCATAGAAAGAAGGAGGACCATCATCACAACAGAAGACAAAAGGAATTTAGAAGAGATGCTTCCAATATTAGATGCTACACTTGTGATGAGAAGGGACGCTATTCCAGAGCTTGTCCTAGAAACAGAGGCTCCTTCAATAAAGAAGAAAAGTAATATTCCTCAAGTGATGAGGAATATGAATTCTACTGGTGAAGATGAAGATCACACTCTTATCCATCTCAGTACTTGGATAAGAAGGAATGCAGTTGTGAATGAACACACTATCAAAGACTCTGGACATAAGGATCAAGAGGGAGTCCACCCACCAAACAAACAAAGATAAGTGTTCAATTGTCATTTCTTGTATATCTACTTACTTAAATGCTATTGTTTGGTTGTGCACATGTTTATATTTGGTTGATGTATTATGCATGTCTGAGTGTTTGCACTTATACCACTGACTTACATGTGATGGGTAAGTAGCCTATGGTGCTGTACAGTATTCCATTGCTACTTATCTAGAATGAAACCTTCTTGATGACATAACTGGGAGAAATGGAAGGCAATTTGAAAGTTACCGTATGCATACGGGACATGGATGAATGTTGCAGCATTGGCTAAGATAGTTGCATGATTGTGTGACATATATCTTGATGCATTGCAATTCGAAATTCGAAATTCCAAGTTTAGAAAATTAGGGTTTCTCTAACAAACCCTAGACCAGCGAGCTCCGGAACTAGGTTGGACACTTCAAATCGGTAATATTTAAATCTTTGCTATTACCTTTTGAGGTTTACATTTCAAAATGACTAATCACACCCAACTTGATGATAAGCTTGGGGGAACTGACAACTTCCGAGCATGGAAGTATAGGATCTCCTTGATCCTTGAAGAAAATGACTTGGATTAGTAAGGAAGTTCCAGAGCCAGAGGGATATGAGGCTAAGGCTACTTATAAGAAGAACTTGTTTAAGGCCAAGAGAATCATTACAACTGTGGAAGAAGGATAGATTGTTATGATCACCTTGAATGGTCTCTCAAGTTCATGGGATTCATTTAAGAAATGTGTGCAAGAAGGAAGCTGATCTCCTTCAACACACTATGGGAAGAATCCACTCAAGAAGAAGCTCAACTCATAACAAGAGAGGAGAAGACGAGAGCAACTGAAGATCAAGCTCTCACAGTTCACACCATAGAAATCATAGAAAGAAGGAGGACCGTCATCACAATAGAAGACAAAAGGAATTTAGAAGAGATCCTTCCAATATTAGATGCTACACTTGTGATGAGAAGGGACACTATTCCAGAGCCTGTCCCAGAAACAGAGGCTCCTTCAATAAAGAAGAAAAATAAGATTCCTCAAGTGACAAGGAATATGAATTCTACTGGTGAAGATGAAGATCACACTCTTATCCATGTCAGTGCTTGGATAAGAATGAATGCAATTGTGAATGAACACACTATCAAAGACTCTGGACATAAGGATCAAGAGGGAGTCCACCCACCAAACAAGCAAAGATAAGTGTTCAATTGTCATCTCTTGTATATCTACTTACTTAAATGATATTGTTTGGTTGTGCACATGTTTATATTCAGTTGATGTATTATGCATGTTTGAGTGTTTGCACTTATACTACTGACTTACATGTGATGGGTAAGTAGCCTAGGGTACTGTACAACATTCCATTGCTACTTATCTAGAATGAAACCTCCTTGATGACATAATTGGGAAAATGGAAGGCAATTTGAAAGTTACCGTATGTATACGGTACATGGATGAATGTTGTAGCATTGGCTAAGATAGTTGCATACTGTGTGATATATATTTTGATGCATTAGAGTAATATGTTTTGGAAATAATGAAATGATTCTTATCATGCAATTGAACTTAACTTGTAGATCATTCTGAAGAACAAGTGACGATGGTTCAGAAGAGGAACCTGAAGCTCCCCGGGTCAGAGACACCATGGCGGAAGAAAGAGCTTTAGAAGAATATAAAGAATCATGATATGGCCTGAAGAGAACAGTAGATCCTCCTCGAGAGATGAAGACCATTTTGGGCACGAGAAATCATCCAAGATGAAGAATAGGTTGACGAGACTTCCAAAGAAAGTAAGAGGCCTCAAACACACTCCAGTTATGTGGCATTGATGAGTGACATCATTGATGCAGATCCTTCCAGCTATGAAGAAGTAGTCAAGAAGAAATGGAAGGAGACTATGATCAAAGAGTACCAGTGGATGTCTAGAATGCAATTCCGAGACCTGAAGGGAAGTTTGTAGAGTCTTCCATGTGGATTTACAAGATCTAGTATGCAGCAGATGGCAGCATCGAGGGATATAAGGCAAGATTTGTAGCACGAGGCTTCTCACTGAAAGAAGGCATAGGCTACGAGGAGACATTTGCACCAGTAGCAAGGTACACTTCCATTAGATCAATACTTGCATTGGTTGCAGTCATGAGATGGGAGATATACCAGATGAATATCAACACAACATCCTCGAATGGTGTAGTCGAGGAGGAAGTGTACATAGAACAACCACTGGGATTCGAGAGACATGACAGGCAGACTCATGTGTGCAAATTGAAGAAGGCCTTGTACGAGCTTAGAAGGCACCCATGGGATAGCACATACAGTTACATGAGGAGCTTGAATATCACCTAGAGTGATGAAGATCTTAACCTTTGCTACAAGGTTGAAGATGGAAGCCTATAGAGGAAGACAAGCTCACAGATGGGTGCAAGAGGAACTTTTCAACGAAGTTCAAGATAGAGGACCTTGGTATCCAGTGACTTGAGAGAGATACATAAAAGATCAGTAGCAAAGGAACCTACCTGTAACTCTAGTACATAATGTTTCGATATATAGAGTACAAAATGTAGAGGGAGGATGATACTCCGCTTCAAAGGGAGTGATTGCAAAAGATCTCCGAATTCGAGAATCTTAACATAGTACGACAGGATGGACAACTTACTGATGGGAATAGGCTTTACTGAGAGTAAAGCAGATTCCAACCTTTACTTCAAGATTGAAGGCGAAAGACCACTCATGCTTCTGCTATATGTCGATGGCCTGTTCGTGACAGGAAAGGACAAATTCATTGAAGATGCAAAGAGAAGACTTGCTACTGAGTTCGAGATGAAAGACCTAGGGATGATGCGCTATTTCTTAGTCATGGAGGTATGGCAGAATGCGGATGGGATTTTCCTTGGTCAAGGAAAGTATGCAGTGGAGATTCTGAAGAGATTCGGAATGCTGGACCTCAAGGTAATGGCCACACCTATGGCATCAAACTTGAAGCTTATGTGTGATGCTTCATCAGAGTCGATTCATGCCATGCTGTATTGTCAGATGATTGGTTCATTGATGTGCTTGACGAATACGAGATCGGACATATGCTTTGCTGCGAACACACTGAGCCAGTTCCTGACGGATTCGAGACATGTTCACCTGGTTGCTGCAAAGCATGTATTGAGGTACCTAAAGGGTACAGTGGATTATGGGCTCAAGTATGATGTGAATCAAGAGACTAACTTGCACGATTATGTTGATTCGGATTGGGAAAGTAGCGCCACTGATAGGAAGAGCACTTCGGGTTGTTGCTTCGGTATGATCTCTTGGTTTAGCAGGAAAAGAAGTCCTTCGTGGCGCCGAGTACAACTGAGGCAGAATATGGTGCCACTTTCTCGGCTAGTTCTGAGGTAGTATGTTTTCAAAAACTACTATCTGATTTGTTTGATCTGACTTACATTTTTGTATGATGTAGTGTGGAGCGGTGAAGCTCTAGTACGTGGCAACGAACGAGCAAATAGCCTATTTGTTGACCAACCCTTTAGCTAGTGTGAAGTTCGAGTGCTTCAGAAAAAGACTTGGTGTGATCCAAAACAAGACCCCTCGAAAGAGGGAGTGATGAGTTCTAGCATAGTTGGTGAGACTAGTTGTCCGAGTGTAAAATCCTGGTGAAGGTCGTAGGTTGCTCAGATTTAATCAGTCTTTTAGATTGTCCTTGGATGTAATAAGTCTTGGCGAAGCTCGTAGGTTATCCTTGGATGTAAACAGTCCTGATGTGATTCTATGCTAGAAATAAGAGACACAGATGCATGATATCTCTTATGGGTAATGAGACAGGTTGTTCGAGTGTAAATAAGAGCCCAGGCGTGGTATGTAGGTTACTCGGATGTAATCAGTCCTATAGGTTGTCCAAGTGTAAATACGAGCCCTGGCATGATACACAGGTTACTCGGACGTAATCAGTCTTGAGACAGGTTATCTGAATGTAAAAATGAGCCTTGGCTTGGTACGTAGGTTATTCAGATGTAACAAGTCCTATGGGTTATCCGAATGTAAAAACGAGCCCTGGCGTGGTACGCAGGTTATTCGGATGTAATAAGTCGTGTGGGTTGTCAAAATGTAAATACAAGCACTAGCGTGGTACGCAGATTATTCAGATGTAATAAGTCCCGAAGGTTGTCTAAACGGAAAAGGGTCTTGGACGCATGTTGTTCAGATGTAATCAGTCCTTGTATGTGTGTGTTCCCATGATCGAGATGATGATGTCACAAGGCACTTGGTGGGCACTTGGGCAGTTCTCCTTTACAGGTAGAACGCAGGTTGACTGTAGAGAGACGTAATGCACTTGGTGTGCTCCTGGGAGGTTCTCACATAATGGTAGATGCAGGATTGTCTTGGTGACATCTTGACATGTTCCTATGTTGATAGAACGCAGGTGGTCTGCATCTGAGGTGAGCTCTGTGTGTTTTGTTTTGTTGTGTGCAGGACAAAAGAGATGATCTGGATACGATGAGAGGAAGGTAGGAAACACAGGTTATTGCAGTGGTAATGTAAAGAAGGTCTTGGATTGTACCTATACGATGGCTTGCTCGAAGATGCGATGAAAACCTGGATGAGGACTAGGCCTACACCCAACAAGAAAAAGGGCTGGCTCTGTAGAAACTTTTTATGACGGATAGATGCGATGGATTGGACAAGATGAGAACAATGGCAGTAGTGACGATGACCAAATGTGTTGATGACTGTGGCGAGAGAATACCCTCCTAGTTAAGAGGGAGTGTTGATGTAATTTTAACTTTGGAAGACATTCTGATGTATATTACTATTGGATATTGTTGTACCCCCATCGGAGATGTGTTTCCCTCCTTTCAGGATGTCATCATTATGTATGGTCACTGAGGTAAATCCTCCTGTTATCCACTAAGTTGCACTTAGTGGATTTTTCAAGTGAGCCACCAAGGATCAGAACAAATCAAATGTTCCTACTTAGTGCTCAGGAAATTCCATGGTTTTATCAAGGCTAGTTGTGGTCCCCTTTTTGCATGTTCACTTTCCCTTGTGGGAACGGTAATAAATGACATAGCATGATGGTTTCTTTTTTGTAAAAGGCTTGGCCTTCTTAGGACTTGGTTATCAAGGTCATCATCCTTGAGTGTTTTTTCCCTCATCAATTATGTGACGCTTTTTTAAGCGACATAATTTTTCGAGTTTTTCACTCAAAATCCTCCAAAGCCGGGATGGTGAAATTTGTGATTTTGTCTTAAAAGGTTATTAAATCCTAGGGTCTATGTATTATACCATGCTAGTCATAGTTCTAAAGTTTCGTGGACATGCGCTAAGTCTTTCATAGGATTTTTTAATTTTTAGATTTTTAATAAAATCATCAATAAGGTGTATTTTAATTGTAAAAGTTCAAAAGATCATAAAATTGGGCCTAGGGAGCCAATTTGGTCACGGGTATGCTCATTTTTGGACCTAGAGCCCCTACTAAACCCCTCAACCCACTTTTGAGAGTCAAATTAGTAATTTTCAATTATTAATTTTTATTTTTCACTCCAAAATGACTCAAAGAGTCAAATAAATGGCAAAATTTGAGAAAATCCAATTCCTAAATCAAAGGCAGCTTGTCTGGGACTTGTCTCTGAGGTGTCAGGTTGTTGAGGATATTGTCTGGGGCATTTATGAGCATAGAGGAGCATCTTCAGTCATCAATGGAATGGATCCAATCAAATCCATGAGGGGGCGAATTTCTCCATAGAGGGGCACATTTATCCATGATAGAGCTCAACTCTTGTTGTATATGTGTCACAGAAAGAGGCGGGGGTGACCTACCGTATGAGAGGTGTCGCCTACCACCTCTAGTTCACTCTAGATAACGCCCAATCTTCTCAAAAAATTCCATCACTTGGGAAATTCGCCCCCCCATGGGGTTTGAGCTCCATTTTTGCTATAAAAGCAAGGTCTTTCTCCTCTTTTAGTAGGATGTATTGAACCTCTGTCCATTGTACTTATGTTGTTGATATTTTGTTAATAAAGATTGAAGGCTTTTGGAGGCTCATTGTGGCATTGTCTCATGGTTATGCAATTGGATAATTTTTGAGGTGATATTCAACTAAATTAGGCTTTCTTTTTTGTCAAGTTTGGTAGTATTGATATAGCTTCCTTTTGGATGAACATTTGTTGCTGTCAATTTGTTCATTTATGTTTTATTTGTAGAAGATTTCAGGAGTAATAGGTTGTATTTGGTTGTACTAATATTCTCCCTGTCTTTTATGATGAAATGTACTAGATTAACCATTCTTGTTTGAAGGATTTTCTAGTTTTTGCAGGTTGCTTTCGGTGAAAGGATTTTGGAGCTTAGTTGCATCCACCTTCTTTTCCATTACATTATATCAGCTGCAATCTAATGTGTTTTGTTCTACAGATGCTTCTCTCCTTCATACCTTTTAAGATCAGGGCTTGAGGACCTCTTTCTTCTCTCTCTAAAATTCAAATCTTTCTTGGTTACTGGTTCTTTGTGTTTGACAAATTTTAGATCTGAAAAGTTCGATATTTAAATATGTGTTTGTTAAGCATATATATCTTAGATTTAGAAGTTCTTTGAAGTATCATCTCAAACTAGATCTAGATTCATACTTTAAGTGCTTGTTTTCGTAGAAAATTTTACAATTTTTCAAGTACTTGAGTAGTATAAGTTTTTTTGTACTTTATTTGATCAATTCATGGGATGATAAAATAAATCGCTCGCTGGTTTTTAGCAGGTTTGAGAAAAAAGAGAAGGGAACACTGTCGAAAATCAAACTTTTCATCATCCATAGCACCTGAAATCCTTCCTTCTTCACTCTCTTCATTCCTTTTTTCTTCCAAAGAGTGTGTAAGTCTTTTGATTCATTTTCAAGGGTCAAAAGGCATTTTATTTTCTGATTTCATCAATTTGTAAGGTCCATCAATAAAGAAAGCAAGTGGGCTACACAACACCACACTCCATCCCCCCTGGGGGGATTCACAGTCTCTTTCATGGTTTGCATTTTACTAATCAACACTTGCACACACTCCGCCTTCTAGAAAGACTGTATAGTTTAGTTGTTTTTCTTTGATATCATCTTTAAATTCCATACCCAATTCGTTGCCACGAAGTATGCTCTCACCACCAACCAAAGGCTTTTTGCTGATTATTGGTGGATGATCAGAAAGTGACACATAGTTGCGGTTTAATTTGTCATTAGTGTCTTTGATTTTACAATAATTTTTGCTTCATCAAATTGGAATAATCATTTTGTGTTAAACTCGTGTATTCTCTTTTCCTCTGCGGGCTTTGCCTGGTTGTTGGGGAATCAGAAGTGGTTTTCGACACACTCTTAATTCTGCACATTAATCTAATAATTCATTAATAAAATCAACCACCCGAACAAACATTACGAAGATTCGTCGTACGATAGTTGACAATCGTGGGCAAATTCTTTGAAGGAAGCGAGAACCACCGAGCAGTGACCTCGAGATACAGTCAGGCTACATCCTTGTTGGTGTAGTGTTGGACACCTTCTCAGAGACTTTGATTCAGCCCACATTTTTGAGTGAGGAATCACTTTAGTCATCTTCCAGAGATATTCTCAGTACTTTCAGTATATCGAGAATCCCCTTCCCGTTACTCAACTCATATTCTAATAATTAAAGGCGACCAAGACACATTGCAAAACATTTCATTTCAACAACATTATTTTACTTTGACTCCATTGGCACTGATCTGATTCACATTTATTTCAATTTGCTTATGTGTTAATGTTATGCTGTTGGAATATTTACTTAAATTTGCAAACAGTCTTGTCTCAGTAATTTTACTTCAAAAACTCCTAAACAACTTACTTCCATCATTAACAACTAAAAATTAAGAGCCAACTCTTTCTTAGGGACCAACCCCCTTGGCTTTGTTAGGAGTTTGCCTAAACGGAGGAGTCAAGATCAAGTGATAGTACTTGACTCGAGACTTGCCCCCAAGGACACACCTAGCAGCTTGAAGATTTCTGCTGCGCTTAACCCCCAGGCGTGTGAAAGGCGGCAACACCTCCGTTGTAAGTCGGGGCAATAGTCCCCAGGTTAAGTAAAGGAAAATGTACTTTGTGTATGCCTAGGTAGGTCGGCCCCAAAGGTTACGTGGCCAACCTAGTTAGTTGAGTTAGTTACTCAACAAAAGAATATAAATAGGGAGGCACCCTCCTCATTTGACACACACTCATTCACTCTCTCATGTGCGCATTAGGAGAGAGGACAACGAGGAGGAAGAGAGAGAGCTGCAGAAGACATATTGTTCTTGGGTTATTCCATCTTGTGATGTTGTCTTTGTGATGTAACTATTCTAAGGAAGTTTGCAGGGTTATCTCCTTTATGGTTTCCCCGATGAAAATCTCCATGTGTTGTGTATCTTGTGTATCTTTGATGTATTTCTGTACTTGTTATTCTTTCAGATAAAGATCCTAATCGAGTAAATTAGATTAGAAACACTATCAACACTTGGCTCTCATATATTGAATTTATGGATTCAATATGTCCTTCCATATCCTTAGGATAATCATGCCCCTTGCTCTTGTTGCTTTGCACAGTCAGGTATGGATTTATTTATTATTATCGTGCACATGTACATCGTATTTACATTGTTACTGCGCTTGACAAGCGCATGGTTCACTAACCATATACATTCGGGGAATCCATGGTAGGTCCTTTGCCTTGAGCTGCTCACCATGTTCCGTACAATTTCAACGATATTACAACATTTACATAGTTTATGTCAGGGGTCAAAACTAGGGACATTGTAGACACCATTATGGAATCCCAACACATGTGCACCAGCAAGAACACGTGGCTTGCCAAGAAGATGAATAGTCACACACAATTACGAAATTGAACTGCCTTTAAAGAACAAACAATTATTCTTGTAACTGAAATGTATTCCTATATATAGTATTTAAGATATGAAGCATATGAACATAGCATCTTTCCTCTCTTGTTCCCTTTCGCAGAGCAACTTACATTACATTTACACATTGATACAAACAGTTGTATATTCTAAATTGCTTTGTGCATGTTTTATTCATTTACTAGCTTTATCATTTTTAATGCTATTGCACCCACAACTTAATTAGTGTAATCTAAGTAAGTTATCCTTCAATTTTGCACCTTGAATCACTTATTACCCTCACATCAACCTTCCCCTCCCTCAACCCCAAAATTCTAGGGCATATCCCTCGGTTTCATGCTACACTCGCATCAAACAACCCAATTCCAGGGCATATCTGGAAAACAATGTGAGATTCTTTGCTAAATGCTTAAATACATCTTACACTGTATTGATCAATTTAAAGCCATTTTTCTATGCTGCAAATATGTAACCTGAAGAAATAACTATGACTTCAGTGGTTATAACTTATAATGTAGAGTATGATCTTTTCTTTACACTGCCATAGTTTCAAGTTTCAATGGATTCTAGTGACACTTATAAAATGTCCAAATGCATGTAATGAGTTGTGTACATGGGATGCTCTTCGGCAATCCTTTGAGGAGTTAATGTTCAAATTCTCATCTTGAATTCTCCTTGATTACCCTATACCATTTTAACACCCAAAAATGCCCGAAGAGGAATTCAAAAGTGACTGTTGAAATTTGATTCAACATAATGCAGTCTCCTTTGGGATGTAAGCTTTTGATATGTATGTGCAGAATCATCCTTTGACGTGATTGTCAAAATGTAAGGCTAATATTAGACAATGATACCCATAGTTTATGTTTCTTGATTGGTGCTTGAAATGTATTTAATATTTGGACTTTGGAGTGTATATTATTGGTGTTTTGGGGATAATGTATTCTCCATCTTATAGGGTTATGAGTTTGAAGCCTTTAAATCCATTCATACTAGTTGCAAACTTGTGTAGTGAAGGTTGTTATTGGTGGGTTATTTTCACATAATTGTATAAATGACTTGATTCAAATTGCAAATCATTTTAATGATCTGATGTTGTTTGCATCTATGTTCATGTAGGTGGAAGAATTGATTGTCAAACTTGCAAAATTTTCAAACTTGAGCATTGGTATGTATCTATATACGGTATTTTTAGGATTTTATAATCAAATATCATCATCAAATTGTGTCTTTGATATATGCGTAATTGTTTGAGATATAAACATACGACAAAGAATTTACTGAAATGTATTTTAATTGCGATTATGAAGTTGCTTTATGCTTTCTTCATAGTTTAAAATGACATGTCACAATTCTTATGTTGATGAAGAAATGAACTGAAATGATATTAATATACACTCATTACCAAAGAAAGGGCAATGTGACTCAAGAGTATGATTGGTTAAGATAGAAAAATAAGGAGTGCTTAGCGAATCTCCTAAAAAAGGTTTACAACAATATAGGAAGATAAAGAAGGGGAAAATAGGAGGATTTAGCCAATGAAGGGAATCTTGTACAATGTATAAGAGAGTAGTTATGAAAAATTGGAAAACATTGAAGAAAGGGGACTAGTCGTGGTCTATGTCACTTGAGGATTTTGCAAGTTTGTTGATCATAGTAAATTCCTCGATAAAAAGCTTGATGATGGAGTCAGAGGAGTGCCTTGGGATAAGGATGTGGTTGAACTATAAAGAACCCCTTGTAACACCTCTCCTACTATCCAAGGCCAACATACTTGTAGCCTGTAGGAGAAGAACTTGGTCAAATGCTCTTGCCTCTAGGACTTGTACTAGATATGTATGAGAGCTCTCGTAGCTCTGAGTTTAATTTTGGAGCATAAGAGATGGGTTGATATTCAGGCATCGATGAGAGGGCAATGCTAGACTGGCTGTGCTTAGTTATTGTTGTGTGCCTCTTGTCATTTTTATTGGAAATTATCATATAGGCATGGTGTTTTGAACATATGGTTTATATGTTTCATGGAAGGTGGCCCCGTTCTCATCTTAAAAAAACAAAAGGAGATTGTGATTTCCTTGATATCTAGTATGACTAGAGCTTGACTTATATTAATTATTTTTTTATTCTGTTGAAAATAACTTTATCAATGTTGATGTGAGCCAAAATGAGGTTCTCCGAGGAGAATAATTCTTCGTCAATGTTAATCCTTTTGACAAATTTGTAGGTGATATCTCATTGTACTTATCCATCAATTTCTTTGCTTTGTTGGGAACCTCCATCTTGTTGCACTTCATTATTTTCTTGGCCAATACAACATAACACTTCTTTCTCTTACCATGCTTAGAAGTTTTTTAGAAAGAGGAACACTTCTCTTGATTTTTCATTCTTGATTGGTACTAGCTGAAATTTTGTGCCATCCTTGGTGATGGTGTAGTATTATTCCTTTGGTATTATAACACACTTTTCTTAAACTGCCATGGGCATCCCAACAAGTGGCCAGCATCCATGGTATAACTTCAACATAATCTTGTCCTGATATTCTGCTATATTTAAGGCGACCTGATACTAATTCTTCACTGTTAGATCATAATTTTGCTTAAACCAAAATAGACTACATCATTGTGGATGCTTCCATCACATTATACATAACTACACCATTTCCACTATGACCATAATCTATATGCTACCACTATCAAAGCTAATTTTAGAACATTTACTTCCAGTGTTGCACTTGGAAGATAAAAGATCAGTTAATTAAATAGATGGGAGAGAAAGGAGTGAGAGCGGTCAGGGATGAATAATCCTGCTTCTCCGCGCACATGTTGAGACCATCGGGCCCCCCATGCCAGATCAAACTTACTTTTTGTTCCCCTACCCTTCTTATCTCGGTCATCGCCATAACTCTTTCCGTACCACATCAACTTGAGACCTAATGGACGAGCATACACCTATAGGTTCTTTCTTAGCCAAGAATCTTCCTCTAGAGCCTATCGTTGTTGTTGTATTTGCCATTTTTGTTGCAACAATTACCCTTGTTACCACAAAACCTGTACATAAGTGGAAAAAGTCCCAATCCACTAGCACAACCTAGGTGGTGACCAAGGTTGGATGTCATTGTCACCTCAACACTCAACTTCTCACTTTAGGGCTAACTCTAAATCCAAATCCTAGAGGGGTAGCCCAAATTAATTGATTATTAAAGTCTAGATGGAATATATAACAATTAGAGTTATGTAGACTAACTAAGTACAACGAAAATAAAGGCAATATTAGATTATGGACTTAGTAAAAGCATAAACATCATGTAGTATATAGCAATAACAACAGATGCTCAAGATTAACCAATAAATCTACATAAGACAATAACAATAACAATAATAGACCTAGATTTAAAAGACAATTGCTTCAAATAGATATGTAATGCAAAAAAGAAGACAAAAATAATTATTATTAATCCATAAGATAATGTAGCAATTATGATTAGGATTTTAATAATTAGGTTAGGGCATACTACAAGGTCCAAGGAAAAATCCCTAGAGCTTGTACTAGACACAAGGATAATTAGCTTTAGTTATGTGAATTTATTGTCTTAATCATCCAACTAAACCAATAATATGATAAACAAATTGAAGAGCACTCAAATGTCTTAGCAAAACAAGAGATAATCACGACTAATGATAAATCTACTTGTTAGATTAATGATGAATAACAATGAATTAAACGAGCAATGTAGATTAGATCTCTTTAGTGATTATGATCAAAGGGGTAGTGGTGAGAACCACTTTTATTTCCGCTTGGGTCTTCTGTAAGTGTTATATGTGAAGTAAGAAAAGGAAATACAATTCTGGAAATGCCTAAAATGCAGAAATTTACATGTGATATCTAGAAATAGAAAGTCAAGTAATTGCTACAAATAACACTTGAAAGTTGAAATAGTATACACTTTGCTCAATAAATTTCTGTAACAATAAATAATAAAGCTTGTTGGATTTTACTGCATAAATCAAACTAAATAACTAAAAAAAATGTATGATAAAACACTTGTATTCTATGAGTTACTAAATCTGGAATATGTGATTTAAATGTAATTTTCCAGATTGCAGAATTTTTATAATTACTCAAAGAAAATGCTCACAGACTTGTGAAAGACATGAAGTAAATAGAAAAATCTGAATCTTAAAAAGTGCAATGAATCCCTTATTAAACTTATATTTTCTTAATAAAGCAGGTGGTACGATGAGGACTGCAAAAGCCTTCATACCCAACTTCAACATGCCTTCACTCATAGTGACCTCTGCTACCCCAACCTTAGAGCTTCCTACTGTCCTCTCCTCCTCCACAAGAAACACCTCTTTATTTCTCGTAGAAGACGGGAGCTAAGTATCTCCCTTGTGCACTCCCCAAAAATTTCAGGTGTACCCTCTTTCCCCGCCACTCCCATCTCTTGCCTAATCTTGACCCAAATTCCATGTTTTCCCACACCTCCTCTCTCTATGATATCCCAGGGCAGCCTATCTCTGGGTAGCCCCTATCCAGGTTACCTCTTTCCCCTCTTCCTGCTACTTTTTCACTCCACATGCCATTTGAGAGGTTGTTTGGGTCATGAGTTCTAGCAAAGCCACATATGAGGAGGTGTACCATGCCAAGCTCTTCAAGCATGGTCTCCACACATTGGACTGTTACTTGGTCGATCTATTTAACCACATTGTTCGTACTGGCTTTCCAGAACCTTGGTCACACCATATTATTCACCTGATTCACAAATTGGGTGCTATTGCAGATCCCAGTAACTACAAAATAATCATGGTTGGCCATATGTTCTCCAAATTTTATGCTATAGTCCTCCATATGCAGCGTTCTAGGGAGCTTTAGAGGAGGCATCTCAGAGCTAGAGGACAGGCTGGATTCAGTCCAAAGTACCATACTATTGATCGCATTCTTATGCTCTGGGCCATCATTGAAGGGGCATGCCATTGCTCTTCGAAAGTTTACTGTTGTTTTGTAGACTTTTAGAAAGCATTTGACTCTGTTCATAGAGTAACATTGTTCCAGAGGCTTAGAGACATTGGCATTTTTGAGACTCTTCTAATTGCCATTATGAGATTATACGTGTCGGTTCTTGGTCGCCTTCGCATAGCCCAAGGGGTATCAAACTTTATCAAGAGTAGCATTAGGGTGAAGTAGGGCTGTTCCTTATCCCCTACTTTATGTGAGATATACATCAACGAGGCAGAGTCCTTTTTGTAGGAGCACATCCAAGATGGAGATGGGTGTCTTCTCCATTAGGTCTTGATCTCAATCCTGCTCTTCTTTGGCAATGTGGTCTTCCTTGCGTTCTCTCCGAAGGGATTGCTACAACAGCTAGACACCTTGGACCTCTTTTTGTGATCTTTGTTAGTTGACGATCAACTTGGGTAAAACCAGTGTCATGGTCTTCAATGGGTTGAAGAAACTTCTCACAAATCTTTAATTCTTTTTTAGAGGTGAGGAGATTGAGATCACTAACTCCTATACCTATTTGGGGGTACAGTTCACAGGACCTCGTTTCAGTTTATGGCATGCCCTTTAGCCCCAAGTCAAGAACTAAGTCACCTGGTTCGAGTTTGTGTTCGAATTCGAGGACCATGAAATTGGGCAAAAAATCGGCACTTGAAATTTTGGCATTAAAAATCGGCATTAAGTTCGAATGACTATAAAATATGGAAATTAAAAAATATATGAAAATCTTCAATAAAATTCATTATTCTCATTAAACTATGAACACTAAACACATAAAAAATGAACATGATAGCCATAAAATCATAGAAATAATTAACACATTGAATAAAGTATGAACATGATAGTCATTGAATGATGAATCATAGAAATAAAAATATGGCAATAGGAATGATTAAACATATATTTCAAAAACACTAGAGTCTACATTTTGATTAAAATTTTAAAACATGAATCAAAGTTTCTGCAGAATGAGTGGCATTCAGATTTGTATTTAATGGATCATTTAAATTTTTAATTTCATACAAATTCCAGTGATAAAAAATTATTTTATTGGCTGAACCGTGAAACTGATAACTTGTAAGTTGTACTGATAGTCTGATTACTGATACAGTTTATCGAATACCAAGCACTAAACATTACAGACTATAGTTTTACAATTACTCTTACAGTCTACAGAGGCAAGCTTTCAAGTATCAACTGTAATTTTGTAAAATTATTAATGAATTAAATTTTTTCAAACCTGGAGCCTAGACATTGGAGCCTTGGAAACTTCACTCTGGAGCTTGAACTCTTAACCCTGCTCCATTTTAAGTTTGGCATTAATGGATATCCATTAATTTATGGTCGAGAGATTCAATTAATATCCTCTAATTTATAGATTAAAATTGCTCTTCCATAATGTCAAAGCTAACCACATTATATAAGTTATTACTATCCTATCATGTAAGCTAAGTGACTGCATACCATTTTAGCCAATTGGCATTTTTCTTCCGAATTATTTGCCAAGTTTCTTCATGACAATACCATCTAGTTGAACGCATTCAAACTTGAAAATAAAAATTGAAGTACGAATTTTATATTCGACCTCCACCATTTGACAGATCCATCGAGTTGAAAAAAATTGTTTCCCGCCTTTGGTGGTCCTTGTCACAAACGATGGGCATCTGGAAGCGGCAGAGTGGGCATAAGCTGTCCAATTCCAGCCACTACAGAAAGATAGTGATTCACTCTTGTGACAAGACTGGACAGGCTGAAGCATTGGATGATTCGTGCACAGGGCACTCTGCCCTCATGCGGCTACGGACTAAGCGCTGCCGCTCACTGGTGACAGCCCATGGGTCACACAGCAATGGCTCTTCAAGCCTCGGCTTCCTCCACAACATGTTCACGTCGCAAGTTCCGTCAATCCTTTGTGTGTAGGAGTTTGCATTGTGCAGGCGGCAAATGAAGGTGGCAATGGGGCAAATGCGATAGACAAAGACGGAGGGAGGGCTTCAACTGCACAATAAGGAGAATACATTCCTGTGCAGATGTATTTTGCTAGGGAGAGAGTAGGGTTAACCTACGGGTGGCCAAAAAAAAAACGTCAACGAACTTTTGTTGAACTTTATGAAAATCGGGGCCATTTCATGCCGAATTAATTCGTCTTTAAATCGAAATTGACCAAAAAATCGAATTCGCAATCTGAATCGGAGATTCTAATCGAACAAATCTGGCAGCAGCAAAAAATCGCCGATTTTCGAATCCCGAGTCGAAAATTCGTCGATTCCGGTGACTTAGGTCAACAAAGGGTACAAATCCTTAGCCCTTTTTGAGAGACACTGCTTTAGACACCATTTTCAAGACATCTCATGCAAGATGTCTCTCATGGACACTCAATCGACCCATAGTCATTTATGATTCAAAGGTTTGTGGGCGTTGTTTACTAGATGCTGATATGGCCTCAACAAAGAGAGTGAAGATCCTCCTCCTCCGTCGCATCATCAGATGTAAGCAGATGGTTCCTCAACCCATTATACTCGTCGAGTTCAGTGCCTGCCCCTCCCAGCTTGAGATGATGTTTCGCCTTATCCCACTCGTACATTGTCTTTGGAGCTTCGCTGACTTGGCGACATGGTCTTATTGGTACTCATATTTGGCCTCTCTCTCATTGCAATCCATTGCTTTAGCTATCCCTTCAGGCTGCATTAGATCTTGGTATGTGGGGATTACGGATCTTTTGGCATCTGTTGGTATTGCGATGGACAAGATTCCTCCATTTAGATATTCCCTGGATGCGTCAGGTTGCCTATTACCTACCAGGAAAGAGTTGAATATAATCATCCGAGACAACATTTATAGGTAGTTTGTGCAGGTCATTTAGATCAACGCCCAGGGTGGGTGATGTCCAAAGATGGCCTTTTATACTACACATTTCATGGATCCAAGGAATGGTCTCATTGTTAGGCCCCATTACATACTCCACTATTGGACACATGCTGTTCGTATTCCTTTAGGCCAGTTGAGAGTGGGTTCTCATCGTGTCAGAGTGGAGAAAAATCGCCATGTTGATTGATCAAACAAGATCTGCTAAGTGTGTCTGTTATTTTTCTTAAGCCCAGATCTGATTTCTACTTCCAATAAAAATGTTTTATACACCGAAAACAATCACTAAGTTACAGATTCTACTTTACACAAGCAATCACTACTAAATCCCTGCGTAGTCTCCTCATAAGACAAGAGTATAACAAAACATAAAGCCTGCATGGATTAGATCTTTCTTTATTTTCACTTTGATGCTTTAGATATTTTTCTTTGAATCTCTTTTTCTTTCTTTTTGATATTTCTCTTTGGGAACACTTTCTTTCCTTGCTATCCTTTAGTTGGTTAATGATTGAAAGGTACTTGTTATGGATGCCTTTTGGGCACTAGTGATGACATGGCCTTAGCTCTGTTGTCAGCCATCGTCCATAGGTGCGATGGAGTTGCCACAGTAATGCTTGTTTAGAGCAAATAGGATTAACCTCTTAATTCAAGTACCTACCCTTTCAACCATCAACCAATTTCAAGGATGGAGCACTTGTTTTGAGTCTCAGGAGTACATTTCTGACAACTATGCCAACCTTAGCTCATTGCCCAACATTGGTGGCAATCCGACAGGAAAGACACATAGGGTCAGAAGACGGTGATCTTAGGCTCAGAGCCAAACATCAGTGGCAATCTGATAGGAATCATTAAAGCTTCGGAAAACCAACTCTCCTAGGTTCAGACCAAACATTGGTGGTGATCCGACAGGAATCACTAAGACTTTGGAGAGTTTGTTGCACATTTCAGAGCCGAGACAACAAGGTATAACATGGAAGCCATCCTAACAAATAGGTCACAGAGGGGGAGGTCCTTGAGTTACTTAGTCATATCCAGATCAATGGGATTGTTCAACAAGCAAGGGTGAATGGATGGAAGATGGATAAGGCCAAAGTACAGAACTAAGGGATAGGTTGTGATACATGCAATACTCTAGAAACTACTCCAAATACTGGCATGTATATAAAACAAAAACTAATACTAGATGTAATGTTATACAAAAATCTTACTCACCATGCTTGTTAGAAGATTACAGGTGTAAAACATAATTTACAACTAGTCAATCAGTCAATATAAATCATACATTCCATAGACAACATCCAATCGGCATGGATCTGATACAAAAACTAAAGTACAAGGATCCATCTTAGGCAACCTATACAAAAGTGGCAACCAATAACCAAGCCCAGAAATCTCAAGGCATCACTGCTCTGTAACACTGCCCTGCTCAACAAAACTGATTCAAATCTGATTTGATCTGGCAAAAATGAGGTATAGCAACTCCATACAACTAGTAGTACAACAGTCAGGTAGAGCAAGCATTGATATGGTGCATAATTAAGGATTGAGTTCTTGAAAAGCATTGTCAGCTTTGTCAGCAATATAAGAAAAATGATGACCGACTTTTTGAAAAAGTTCATACCCTCAAAAAAACTTTTCAAATTTGTAACATTTTATGGTAGTAGGTCACTCTAAAGGTACTTTTGATATTTTGCGCTCCAGTCAGTGTTTAAATTTGATGTTAAAAAATGTTCGTTTGGTGCATGATAATCATTCCATTTGTTATTTTGTATATGTGGATTATTGGAACAAAGAATGAACATATCTTAATTTTTTTGAAAAAATAAGAAAAAAAGTTTTGCTATAAAGTATGCAGAATTTTTTTATTTTCTTAGTGCTTTTCTTTTAATACTAATTATTCTTCTATAGCCAACACGAGATGCATAATGTGAAATTTCAAAATAACTATCTATGGATCAATCTTATTTTGTGTCGCGACTGACCGGTTGCTGCATATAAGCAGTGGTAGACAGTGATGCGTTGCTGAAACGGGAAATGGTTACATTGACAGAAGCATTGAGAACTACAAATAATGCTGTCTTGCTGGCCATCTTGGCTCTCTCTGCTCTTATATCTGTAAGTTTCATTGCAGTAAATATAAGCCACTAGTATATTGAGGAATCTAGATGTCTTAACATTTTGATCTTTTGTGAATCTGTTGACAATGCCTAACTTGCAATTTTTTAGGATAGCCACATGAAGGTCCTCGACATTATTCCAGATCATAGCAAAGTGGTGAGCACCTCAGATGTATTGAATGTAAGATCCCCTTGTTCATCCTATGGATTTTTCTAGGTCATAAAGGTTGTTCAGGGTGCTATTTGTCATTCCATTTCTAAATAATGTCTGCGGAAGCTTACTAGATTAAATAGTCTCTTGGATTCTTCTTTTTCATGCTTATGTTAGATAAGTTGCTTTTTCTGAAGTTTTTCATGATTGGTTTGGATTAAGATGAAACCTTATCAAACTTGAGCATCAAAATGTTTTGACACATCCAACCTCTAGGCTCTACCACCTCGTTGTCAGCAGTAGACGGTCATTGTAGTAACAATCGGAAGATTAGGTATTATTAGAATATGGTGTAATTTGTGGGATTTTAAGTTGTGTAATTATGTAAAAATGAAAACCCAACAATGCATATTGTTACTATTGTTTAAATTAGTATTTGTGAATCAAATTTACTTATGGGACAGCATCTAGATTTTTATCTTCAGAGGTTACTTTTTTGACTCATTTAATTGGTTTACCTGCTAACATTTTCAGATATTACAACATTCGGGCAAAGCTGCTATTGGTTTTGGAGCTGGGTTCAGTGTCAAAGCATCAGTTGAACGAGCTGCTTTTGACTGCCCTTTTCTTAGTGGCAGTTTGATTCAGGTAGATACTTCATTTCATTTTATGGCATATGCTATAGTACATTCTGTTGGGTTACATTTCAAGTGCCTATGGTTTAGATGAAAGAAAAATATGATGTAGCCCTTGTTTATTTACTTATGGTGTGACAAGTTACAATGGGCTTCTGATTCTTATCTGATTCTAAAGTGGTAGGTCATGGTCTCTACCAAAAGTAGTGGGAAAATCCATATATACCTTCTGCAGTATATACTTTACTGAACTTGTGAAGTTAGGTGAGATTCAGAAAGAAGGTAAGTAAGATGGAATCTATGTATGGGCCGAAATGCAGACAACACGCCTCCCTGGCTAAAACTGCAACACTGGCCTCCAGGCTGATTACAGCAACGGTTTCCTTCTGCCATGTCTTCAGTCTTTTGTTGAACCACGTCTCAACTTCTGACTCAGAGTATTTTTTGGCTCGACTTTAAATAAATTTACTCACAAACTTTTATAAACCAGACCAAGATTGATGCTTAGAATAGCATAAACCATAGCACAGAGGATAGATTTGAAAAACCACTCACAGAAAAAGATCTGTACTATATGAGACTTGAGAGTACAAAAGTACTGTTACTTGACTCCCGGATCCTGTCCACCTGAGCTTCTTCGCCCCTGTGCAGGGTTACGGCGTTGAGATTGGGGCGAGAGCTCTCCCATGCTTCCGCCCAGCTCACTTTGTACACTTTTACTTCTTTCCTATCTTACTTCTTGTATTGTATTTCTTTTTAAGGGAGATCGTTTGGTCCTCCCACATGTACGAACATCATTGTAACCGACAGTCCCGCTGACCTACTTTGTGGTCATTAGTGGACATAAATAAAATTATCTTATCTTATCTTATCTATCTAGAAATCCAGTCAGGGGCGACCAAGATAGAAGAAATCTCAAATGGGCATTCTTCCTTCTTCTGCGAAACAATCTAATTTCAGAACTTCAAGAGGTCAGAAGATGAATTCGCAGGAAAAGACTAGTCTGAAGGAAGACAAAACAAAAGAGGCATTAGGTGGATGAAAGGTTTTTGCAATATCACAAGAAGAGCAAGTTTTTCTTATGTATGTGAGTAGCCTGAGTGGCTGAACTTTATGTAAGCTCAATAGAGCAGTTCACGTTTATTCAATGAATAAAAGATTTTTTTATCATGAATTTTTTTTTAATATATTTCTCTTCGCTTCTTATTCAAAGGGGAGGAGGTTGAGATCACCAGTACTTACACTTATTTAGAAGTGCAGTTCTCTGCCCCTGCTTCAGCCTACGACCAACTCTCCAGTCTCGAATCAACAAGGGGTATGGGTCCCTAGCCCTCCTCGAGAGACGGTGTTTCCGTCGCCATTTCCAGGATATCTCATCCAAGATGGATCTGCTAAACACCTTGATTCGTCCTACCATTCTTTATGGATCAGAGATCTGGGGACCCTCCTTACTCGAAGCAGATTGGGCATCGGCCGAAAGAGTCCAAATCCTTCTTCTCCGATGTATCATCAGATGTAAATAGATAGTACCACAGCACATCATCCTCGTTGAGTTTGGAGTCCAGCCCTTTCGCCTCGAGACAGTTTTCAGACTGGTTTCCTTCCTGCATCGAATCCGAGGGTTAGCCGACTCAACCAAAGGCCGAGACAGGTATCCTTTTCTAGCTTATTGTTTTGCTCAGACTATAGCCAGCGCTCCCCACCTAGGTAGGACCAAATGTTGGCTCACAGCGGTCTCGAGCCTTCTTGCTTTAGTAGGGATCCAGTTAGATCGTCTTCCCCCGTTCCAGTACTCTCTGGATGCTCTTGGACACCTTCTGCCAACCAGACAAGACTTAAACAAGATCATCAGGGACAATATTTACAAGCAGTTTGTACAGATTACTTGGATTAATCCTCCAGGAGGATTGCGCCCAAAAATGGCCTTTTATTCTGAGCATTTCTTGGAGATCAGAGCCGGGCTCATTGTCCGTCCCTAGTATACGTTCCGCCATTGGATGCACGCTCTTTGGATCCCTCTTGGACAGTTCAGAGTAGGCTCTCATAGACTCCGGGTCGAATCAAATCATCAGATTGATAGATCAGAGAGGATTTTCCAACTGAGTCACATTTTATCTTCAAATGTCTTGTCTACTATGAGATCAGAGGACGCTTCTACTGTTTTTTCAAGGGCCTCCAAACTTTAGCCGCTTTCTTCAGGTACACTGATTAGAGATGTCTAGCGCTCTATATCCAGGATGCCCTCAGATTTCATGCGCAGCTCCTCCAGCCTCCCACCAGACCAGACCAGACACCACACAGCAGATCACGGCATTCTTCAGCAGGCTACCATCTTCCAGAGGCACCAAGAGATCCACTGACCTTGACATTGACCCATCTCCCAGATTAGTAAGGGCTGGGGGTTCCCGACCCACTAGATCTCAGTGACAGCTCCGTACCAGATCCCCCTCCGTGAGGCACTCGGGACCCTACAGACCCTGCCAACATCATTCCAGAGGGCGCTCCGCACCTACCAGTTCCGGATCAGGGTTGCAGGCACGTCTGCAGTTCCCGCAACTCTCCTTGTTCAGCCTCGGATGTTAGGAGCACCAGACCCTCCTTGATTACTCTGGCTCCTGGATCTTGCCCACTCGGGTTCCTTCGCCCTTGGGCAGGGTCACAAGGTTGGAATTGGAGCAAGTGCTCTCCCATGCCACAAACTAGCTCGCCTTACACATCTTTACTTCTCTCTTCTCTCCATTTCACATGTATTGTTTATATTGTATTTTCTTTATGGGAGATCGGTTGATCCTCCCACATGCATAATATATCATTGTAATCGATAGTCCCGTTGACCTACTTTGTGGTCATTAGTGGACATTAATAAAATTATCTAATTATCTTTGTCTCGAGGGTTAACTCAACTTATCATGAGCCAAATGTGAGATCTCTCCCAAGGTCACAGGTTAGACTCTCTTGATCCTCTTGGGGTTAGGCTATATATATATTGTTTAGGTAAATATCTTGGGGGAAACCCTTGGGAAATTCCCTCATTTCTAAGATGGTACTCAGGGTAAACCCTAGATTCTTTAGGGCACAATGCCAATCAACAACAGGGATTGAGGCCTTTCCAACAATATACTCATTATGAGGTCAACATGTTACTTACAGAAATAGAACCAGGGTGGGGAGGATAATATTGTAGTGGCCCATTCTCTAAGCAGGTTTGGAAATACATTAGCAGATGGCTTGGTAAAGACATTGTGTGGAACTTCAATATTGTCGAGGAAGGCTTGGCCCATTGGTTTGAAAATATCAAACTAAAAAGTTCTCGAGCCGTTACTTTTATGGCTTTATGGGGCATTTGGCTTGCACAAAACTCCAGCCTATTTGAAGATCGACCCCCTTTGATTTGCATAGTGGCGCATTTTTTCCTTTCATAAGGAAATATCTCGAACAAGAGGGTAATGGGTGAAGTGATGGTGGGTAAGTCCTTGGTTTGGGGCTTTTTTGATGGCACGTTCTAGATTGATACTTCTATATGTGGAATTAGGGGGCTACTATACTTTCAAGAATACATTATATAGAGTTCTGTGTTAACCTGGAAGGAGGAACGAATAATTGGGCTGAGATGTTAGCATTCCAGGCATTATTATTTTGAATTTTTAACTTAGCAGTACAATTTTCAGATGTTGATAATTATGTCCTAATGATTATCATTGCATAATTACACACTGAAAATTTCAACATGGACTTGCAACGGAAAGAAAATAAGGATCATTGAAAGATAACCATGCGCAGTAGACACAAATTTTTAACCTTAGTAAACCCAATAGGGAGAAAACCGAGCAAACATTTCTTAGAATAAATCAATCCAATTCAAGTACAATACCAATCATGAAGATGAACTTTAGCACAAGAGAGGTTCACCCTCCTTCACAAGAAAACCCTATCAAGGGTAGCAAATCTTCCAATACAATAAGAACCCCAAAAATATTCCTTTGACTTGTAGCTAAGCTTGGCTGAAATTGTGCACTAGGAGAGAGAGAAGATGTGTGATGATAATTGTGCAAATGAAGTGAGAGAGCATTTTATTTATATTCTTCTATTCACTTGAAATTTTCCTCAATGGGGTTGACTTGTACACTTTCACTGGGGTCGACATGCTAGTTTTGATCTTCATCTTTTATTAATCTTCAGACCGACTTGTCTTTTTGCCTTCAATTTCTTTTGGGATTTCTTCAATGACATACGGGACTTCTTCAATGGTTTGTATTGACTTCTTGGTTATTTCTTCATCATGGAAAAGTTATCCTTGTTGATGTTCCTCTCCTCACATGTGTTGTTGTAAATGTAACTTCGGAAGATATTCTGTCGTATATTATTATTGTATTTTATTGTAACCTCGTCGGAGATGTTTTTCCTCCGTTCGGGATGCATTATTATGTTTGGTCATTGAGGTAAAACCTCCATTGTAAGTCGAGGCAGTAGTCTTCAGAATAAATAAAGTAAAATGTCTTTTTGAATCTCCCTAGGAGAAGTTGGCCCTACTAGGTCAAGAGGTCAACCCAGTTAGGTTTTAGGTCATGTCAGTTGATGTGTATAAATAGGCAGGCGCCCTCCCTCATTTAGACACACACACTCTCATTCTCAAGTTCACATAAAGAGAGAGAGAGAGAGGACAAGTTCGCTAGACGAGAAAGAGAGAGCTGCAGAAGACTTCTTATTCTTGGGTTTTTCCATCTTGTGATATTGTATTAGTGACCGATCTATCTCTGAGGAAGTTTGCGGGGTTTTCTCCTTAAGGCTTTATGGTTTCCTCGAGGAAAATATTTGTATCTTGTGTGTCTTGTTGTGCTTGTTATTCTTTTAGTTAAAGATCCTAATCAAATTGAATTAAAGTACAAACTCTAACATGGTATCATAGCTACTTTGAAAGAAGGCATTGTGCAGTAGCGGGAACTAGGGCCTTCTAGTTCAAGGTCTTCCCTCCACATATCATCAAGAAAAAAGGGCTAAGCTAACTCGCCCTAGGAGGGCGCATCTTTTGGAGGAAGTAGAATCAAATTTGAAGAAGTTTCATTTTTGACCTAGACACTAGTGCTGGAGAAAACTAGGGCATCAAGTTTTTGGGGTTTTCCTCCATCAATTTGGAAAAAGGAGTACATAGGGAAACTCGCCTTGGAGAGGCGCATCTTCCTGTCCAAACATAAGTTTGAATTTCCTACTTTGGAAAATTAGGTTTTCTCTGACAGACCCTAGGACAGCCAGCTCTAGAACCAGGTTGGGCATCTCAAATTGGTAAGATTTGAATCTCTGCTATTTCCATTTGAGGTTCTCATTTCAAAATGATTCACCACACCCAGCTTGATGATAAGCTTGGGGGAGCTGACAACTTTCGAGCATTGAAGTATAGGATCACTCTTGTCCTTGAAGAAAATGACTTGGGCAAGTATATTAATGCGGAAGTTCCAGCTCCAGAAGCTAAGGCTATCCACAAGAAGAACTTGGTCAAGGCCAAGAGAATCATTGCAGATTCTATTAAGGATCATCTCATCCCTCATGTGTCATCCTTGAAGACACCCAAGGAAGTGTTCGATGCTTTGACGAAGTTATTTTGAAGGAAAGAACATCAATCAGAGATGACATTAAGGAATGAACTCAAGAATGTGAAGATACAAAATTCAGAGACCATGCAATGATACTTCACAAGGGTTGCCCAAATCAAGGAACAACTCGAAGCAGTGGAAGAGAAGGTAGAAGAAGGAGAGATTGTTATGACCACCTTAAATGGTCTCCTAAGATCATGGGATTCATTGATTCAAGGAATATGTGCCAAAAAGAGCTGATCACTTTCAACAGGCTTTGGGAAGAATTCACACAAGAAGAAGCTCGACTTATAACAAGAGAAGAAAAGATGGGAGCAACTGAAGATCAAGCTCTCACAGTCCACACCGGTAGAAACAAGAGGGAGGGCCATCATCACAAAAAACAAAGGAAACCTAGAAGAGATCTATCCATTCTTAGATGTTACACATGTGATGAGAAGGGACACTTCTCCAGAGATTGTCCCAGAAACAAAGGCTCCTCCAACAAGAAGTCCAACAAGAAAAGACATCATGCTCACACTGTTGAAGATGATGAACCAGCAAGGAAGGGAACCAAAGAAGAAAGAGTTGATTCTTCAAGTGATGAAGAACATGTCTTAATCTTAGCACTCACGGGCACTATCACACATGGAAGCAATAATTGGCTTGTCGATAGTGGAACATCCAAGCACATGACGGGATACAAAGAATCATTAATTAATCTATCTGAGCATGAGTCACCTCACAAGGTGAAACTTGGGGATGACTATCAATACCCCATAAAAGGAAGAGAAACTTCCTACATGCTAGACTCCAACAAATACTTTAAGATGAAAAATGTTCTATATGTTCCGAGACTGAAGAAGAATCTTCTCTCCATCTCTGCACTAGATGTAAAAGGAATAAGGGTCGCATTTGTTGATGTCCAAGTCCTAATGTGGCCAAAAGGAAAGACAATAGATGATGCAACGGTAATTGGAGAGCAAGAGGGAGGCTTGTACAAGTTTAAGGGGCAACATGAACAAGCACTGGTTCATGACTCCATAGAACTTAGTGAACTATGGCATAGAAGACTTGCACATGTGCATTATAGAGCACTACCTATTGCAAGCAAAGCAGTTTCAGAACTTCCAAAAATCCAGACAAAACATGAAGGCATTTGCAAGGGATGTGTGCAAGGAAAGAATGTAAAGAAGGCGTTTCCCAACAGTGAAAGCAAAGCAAAAGGGATACTAGAGATAGTCCACTCAGATGTATGCGGTCCCATGTCTTCCAACTCACAAAGCGGGTATGTATACTATGTTTCTTTTTTTGACGATTTCTCTCTTAAGACTTGGATCTACTTATTGAAAAGTAAAGATGAAGTATTTAGAAAGTTCAAGGAATTCAAAGTCTTGGCTGAAAACAATATTACCAATTGCGGTTGATTTATCGCGATATCCCGATAAATCATGATTTTTTGCAAGCCCTGATTTTTTACCAAAAAATACCCTAAAAAATCGTCCCGATTTCCTTTCGATTTTCATCGATTTTGAGATGATTTTTCGCAATTTATCTTGAGTCGACCCAATTTTTTGATAAGGCGTGTGAGTGATCGAAAAAGGGGTTTTAAAGCCGCAGATTGACTATCTTTTGGTTCATTTGGACGTTATAGCCAAGTAGAGGAGAGATAAGGAGACTAGGCGTGTTATATAAAAAATATAACGTAATATATAAATATATATAAACATATCAATATTAAATATCAATATTAATTATTAATATTAATATATATTAATAATTAATATGATTAATTAGTTAATTAGAAAATATAAAGAGATGTACCCTTTCATTTGAAAAGGCACGATAAGGCTTATATAAAGCCCGACCAATGTAAATGTAAAATATCATATCTTATTTATCAACTTTTATATCTATTCATGGATTATTTGTATTTTCGAAAGTGGAAGTTTGAGAAGTTTCAGTAAACGGATTCTTACCGTTACATTGGTATCAGAGCGAATTTGATTTTGGCTTGTGGCAAAAATTGTCAAGGTTTCCTTGAATTTAGGTCTTTGTCCTTACTAAAAAAAAAGAGAGAAAGTATTAAAAAAAGGAAAAAATGAGGAAGGGGGAAAAATAAAAGAAAAAAGAAGGGAAAAGCAAAAACAATAGAAACCACACTTAAAAACAACACATGGTTTCAAAACAATAGAAACCACACTTAAAAACAACACATGGTTTCTTATCCAACAAAGAATCATTTGTGAAAACTAATAATAAAGTAATATATTTGAAATCTAGAAGTGCATAAGAAGTCTTAAGGCTACTAAGGAGCAAGTGAGATTTGAACTTAGGTGGGGAGGGTAACGTTCCTTCTTCCCAACCACCCATTCTACACACAATCCACAAAGAAGTTTTAAGAAGACATAAATTCAAGTCAAAAGAATAATTTCTTTTAAAGTCGAAGACAATTATCGTTGAAGAACTCAAAGTCAAAGGAAGACCATGTTATCGTCTAGACATTGAATCATGGCGATTACAAAATCGGAACAACAGTTACGATTATAGGCAGTGCTAAGCGAGTTAGAGCAATATAAAGCAAACTATCATCATCTACAATATGAGATTACGGAGCAGGAAGTTGCAAACAAATTATGGGAACAGAAAAACCATTGGTCCCAAAGAGATAATGAAGAACTCAAGAAAATGCTGTCAAATAAAGATGAAGAAATATCTCAATTAAAATATCACAACCAAGACCTTAAAGACAAAATAAAAAAGTTCGAAGATAAAGGAGGACCACCGTATAGAAGTGATAACGATTTAGAAGAAGACATAAAGCATTTAAACAAGCTCATCATGGACAAAGATGATGAATTGGCGCAAATCTAGAGAAAGCTAAAATGTCAAAAATCAAAGATATATCAACATTAGAAATAGAAGGAAGAACTCCAACGAAAGTATGACGACACTAAAAAGAAGCACAAGTTAAAAATTGCGAAAACCAATGGCAAATTAGAAAGCAATACCGCAGAACTATTTCGACTAAAAATTCATAACAGGACATTACTTACGAAACTCAAGATACTAAAAAATAGTCGAAAGATGGAACTTTCCAATGAAGATATCGAAGGAATAATAATAAAACAAGAAGAAAACCTTCATATGAGAAACCTTAATCAAGAGCTAGAGGAACAAATCAAGAAGCGAAAATAGGAGAAACAGTCGCAAGATGAAAGGTTTGAGAAGATTCAAATTAATAATAATCTATTATAGAACAAATTAGTTCAAATCCAGAAGGAGGCATCTAGAATCTCCAGAAAACAATCCCAAGTTGAGGAAGAAGAAACAAATACAAATTCGATCTTCGTCACAGTTCAAAAGGAAGTCAATTCAATAGAAAAACAAACAACAAGAACTCCTTATCGACACCCAAATTACAAAAATAATTTTTACCAACGACTTGGTGAAAATGAACATAAACAGAGGACATATGATTTAGAAGAGAAAGACCACAAAATGAACAAGCTAAGGAGAAATTGAGAAATTCCATCCAACAAAGCAGTCAACAAACAACTCCCATAAAGATAGACCTCGAATGGACGACTTCACAAATGATGCGACAATTTTTCTTGGGAATCTGTAACTCATTTCGGTTCGTTTCGTCAAATGTCGCTGTTACTAACACACAGATCGAGAAGATGTCATTACAAACAAGACATCAGACAAAGCCATGTCTTCTCTAAGCTTTGAGGACAAAGCTTCTCTTAAGGGGAAGGCAATGTTATATAAAAATTATAACATAATATATAAATATATATAAACATATCAATATTAAATATCAATATTAATTATTATTATTAATATATATTAATAATTAATAATGATTGATTAGTTAATTAGAAAAAATAAAGAGATGTACCCTTTCATTTTAAAAGGCACGATAAGGCTTATATAAAGTCGACCAATGTAAATGTAAAATATCATATCTTATTTATCAACTTTTATATCTATTCATGGATTACTGTATTTTCGAGAGTGGAAGTTCGAGAAGTTTCAGTAAACGGATTTTTATCATTACAAGGAGAGCTTCTATTTTGCCCAAGGAGGATTTTATTCATCATTTCACTCACCATCAAGGATCAGATTTGAAGATTGGAGCTTTGCATTTGGAGTTTTTTCCAAGTTGATCATAGTTGAAGGTATGTAAAAACAATTGCCCATCGTTTCTCATTTTTCCAAGAGGGTTAATGTTGGTTTGCATTGGCAATGATTTCTCCATCTTCATTATTGTTTTGTAAAGGCTGTTAAACAATTTATTTCCACCTGTTTGTAATTTGCAGCAATTATGTTAGCCAAGAAAACATATTAAATTTTTTTCTTGCCCCAGGTCCTTGGAAAACCTCACAAAAATTGAAAAATGTCCATTTATTTTCCCTGATCAAATCAAAGTTTGAATGTTCAAATACTCAATGTATCTTTGATTTCTTGTTTTTTTTATACTTCCTTCAATCACATATGCTAAAAAAATGTTTTTTTTGCCCTAGGTTAAACTTGAAACTTCATTTTTTCCATATATAAGATGTCGAAGGCTTTGGATCCATTTTGGGAATATGGCACAATTGTTGAACCAGAAAATCGACAAAGTCTCACTTGCAATCTATGTGGGAAAATAATGACAGGTGGGATAAGCAAAGCTAAAATATCACATTGCACAAATACCGGGGCATGGTGTGATTTTTTGTATCACAGCAAGCAAGGATCACATTGACAACACCAAAAAAGCATTTAGGGAACTAATCTAAAAAAACAATACAAGGAGGCCGTGAGAAATCAAATTGCCTCAAGATTCGGGATCGGAACAGGAGTGGGGGATAGTGGGACGACTCTGGAAACCTTCTCCACACAGTAGTCCACAATGCCTTCACCTTCGACTACATCACCATCACCTTTCTTTGTGGCGAGATGCACACCTGGTGGACAACCTTCTCTAAGGTCCATTTTGAAAGTTAAGGAAAAAAAAGAAGAAGACATACTTGTGGGTCGATGCTTGCTATGGAGTGATATTCCATTCAACTTTGCCAAGAACCCATTTTATGTGTCGATGTTTGAGGCAGCTGCTATTGTTGGACCTACTCCCACTTATGAGGAGTTGAGAGGGCCCATCCTCGAGGATGAAAATGACGATTGCACTCACAGGTTGGAGGTTCTTCGAAAATCACGAGAGTTATCAGGATGCACAGTGATGTCAGATGGTTGGACTGATATGAAGAGTAGGACCCTTTTCAACTTTTTGGTTCATTGTCCTAGGCCACTATGTTTATGAAATTCGTGGATGCATATGCACATGTCAAAGATGCGACTTTATTATGTAGCTTGTTGGATGAGTTCATCCAAGATATTGGCTCCTAGCATGTTGTCGAAGTCATAATGGACAATGCTGCGAACTATGTGTCTACTGGTAGGATGCCTATTGTGCGGCCCATTGCCTTGATTTGATGTTAGAGGATTTTATTAGGTTTTCTCAAAGGTCTCCACTCGCTCTGAGAAGTCAGGATAATCAACTCGGCCACAGTGTTCATTAATCCAAGATGAAATACACTTCAAACAAATTTAGAACTTGCAGCACAAGATATCCTTACAAAACAATCAGGCAATCACATGACTCAAAAATTTACCCTGGTAACCCCAATGGGGAAAACCAACTATCTGTGGGGCTTTCTACTTTCTCGAGCCTAGAGCAAATAAAATATAGAAGTACAATAAGAATTAGAGAAGCAACTAGTGAACCTGAAGGGCTAAAGCCCTAGATCTGCAGTAGTTGCAACTGCTACTTCTTGGAAAATGTGGCCCCAGCAGTACACCGTCACGTTGGATTTCTCAAATCTGACTCTGCCAGGCACTGGATGTTGTACACTCTGTCTATCTTCCCGAAGGATGCTCCCTCAACTTTCTGTTCTGATTTGCTTGACTCTGGAAGGTGAACTGCGTACTCAAACACTGAAAAACGCCCCCAACTGTACAGCTGCATCCTCACTCCTCTTAGGCACGTCTCAACTGATCTGAAGAAAATCTTGACTTAGAAAATGAAATAGTTCATTCACACATTCTGTCAAACAGTTTCAGGAACTAGGGCTTTAACTTGAATTTAATGAAAAGTAAAACCACACTTCTGAAAATGCACTTCAAAATTCTGCCATATACTGAAACACTTTAAATAGATGAACACAATAAATTTTGGTCAACAGACCGGGCAAAACCCCACTGCTTGGGGAAAACCCTAAGAAGAAGATTTTTCATTAAAAAGATCATAAATTTAAGTACACAGAAATTTATCTTTAAACCCTCACAGGCAAAAATTTTCAAATATGAAATAGCAGCAAAAATAACTCAAACAGAACTTTTCTTGAAATGTGAGCCAACCTCGAAATTCGTGCCTGAAAACTGCTATACAACCTGCTGTATGAATTGTACGGTCTACTGTATTTTTTTGCCTCGAATTTTGTGCCCATTTGTGCTGCAATTAATGCTATACTGTTTGCATTTAATGTGGTTGTACTTTCCTTGGGATTCGAGCCACTTTCTTGGTTTTTGAGCCCCACACGTACGACTGCAATAAATGCACAGGTACGGCTGCTATAGTTGCATAGGAAATTGTGTTGCTCTCTCTCTTCTTGAAAATTGTGCCCTTTCTCTTGGTTTTCTTCTTGGTTTTCAATCTTCTTCTTCTCCTCTGATGGATGATTTCTTCATTTGTCCTTTCTAATGTTTTATACTTAGATTTTGTAACCATCTTCAATAACTACCTAATCTAGGGTTGAAGATCTTTTTACAAAATCAAGGGTCCACAACTTATCTCACTTTTAATAATTAAACACTTTAATTATGAAATACATTTTTAAGTGAGACCCACTTTTCTAAAGTATAAAAGCATAATCACTTTATTTACATAAACTTCACTTTGTTACATACATACATAAGGACAAAATTTCTCAAGTCCTCTCATCACACCCACACCAAAAACATGGGAGGACCTTCAGAGATACAATTTCAACACTCCCTCCTAACGAGGAAGATCCACAACATTGTCTTCACCTCGGACTCCTGCAACAACTCCCTCCTGCTCTGGAATCATCCTTAGAAACAAATTCTCGATCTCGAATTGGAACTCTGACATCTGAGACTCAACCCGAGTCCCATCAACCTGCTCAACTTCACCATCACTTGACTGGCTGAGTCTTCTGCCAGTGCTCAGGAGAGAGTCACTCTCCTCATCTCTATCAAATGCAACATCATCATCCTCCAACTCTGAAAGCCATCCTCCTGCTCTTGGTCGTACAATATGCCCTCTCAGGACATATAATTTGTCCCTGCGGTCTCCTAACAAGATGGTGGTGCCAACTGGTTCATCCCTCCGATACAGGAAGATATGACCAGACCGGATCTTCATCCCGAATTTATCATCCTCGAATGATGAAACTGAGAGTTTGCTCACTCTCATCCTAGGTACAAATAAAACTCTGTGTACTTCCAGGACCCCTCTAAGGTCTAGTTGGAATCTGACTGTTCCAACCCCTTGAATAGCAATCTGAGGACTGTCAATGTCTGTCTGAATGAAGTGCCCTGGCTCTAGCATTGTAATCATCTGAAAAGAGTCATAGACCCCAGTCATATGTCTGGTTGCACCGCTGTCAACAACCCAGACATGCTTAAATATGGAACTCCCTATGTTGGAATCAATTGAGACAAGAGAAAACTCTTGCTCAAACTTTGTAGCAAACTCTTCTACAACTGCATATGGTCCCAACTTGCCACAATGAAAGCATTTGATCTGACTTAGATCTTTCTTCTTCTTATTCTTGGACTTTGGTGCAAGTGCCACATATTGCTCAACATCCTCACTAGTTTGGCCAACCTGTGCCCCATCTCGGATTTCTTCTTGGGTGAAGTCATCCCACAATCTAGACCAACTTGGAAGAGTTTCTTTGCCCACAATACACTTCACAAAAACCTCCCACTTCTTGGTGAAACCCTTCAGGGCCATCCTCACCAATTCTGAATCAGGAATGGTTTCTCCTACTGCTGACAACTTGTCCTTAACTTGTGTAACATGAGTCAAATAAGAGGCTACACCTTCATCACTTTTCATTTTAATGCTATGTAGCTTGTCTTTTAGGGCCATCTTCCTATTTTCATTCTTTGCTTCGAATAACTTGGTCAAAGTGTCCCACATATCTTTAGCAGTTTTCTTTTCTGCTAGGTGTGGTATGAGATGGTCTTTAACCCCATCCAAGATAATTCTCTAGGCTCTGGCTTCAAGAGCTTCAAACTCCACAAGTTCATCTTTATTTGTTGGCTTAGTCATGACACTGTTAATAAAACTCCAACCCTAAGTTCTTTCAAAACAACAATAATTCGTACCTTCCATGGAATGTAGTTGGACACTCCATACAACCGATCCTCATACCTAATGTTCATCATGGAAAATAACTTGCAACCAAAAATTAACTGAAGAAAATATCGAACAATTTTCTGGAACTTCAGAGAACACTTGTTAAACTTCTTTTTCAGTATGACTCTGTTAAACTGAGATCTGATACCATGAAGAAAATCTTGACTCAGAAAATGAAATAGTTCATTCACACATTCTGTCAAACAGTTTCAGGAACTAGGGCTTTAACTTGAATTTAATGAAAAGTAAAACCACACTTCTGAAAAGGCACTTCAAAATTCTGCCATATACTGAAACACTTTAAATAGATGAACATAATAAATTTTGGTCAACACACCGGGCAAAACTCCACTGCTTGGGGAAAACCCTAAGAAGAAGATTTTTCATTAAGAAAATCATAAATTTCAGTACACAGAAATTTATCTTTAAACCCTCATAGGCAAAAATTTTCAAATCTGAAATAGCAGCAAAAATAACTTAGAAACAGAACTTTTCTTGAAATTTGAGCCAACCTCGAAATTCGTGCCTGAAAACTGCTGTACGGTATGTTATACTTTTCTTACCCTAGATGCTTGCAGGATCATATGGATACAGTTTCTCACCTTCAGTCGGGGTACTTTGACCAGGTCGACTCAGTTTGACCAAGTCAAGCACGGTTCCCAAGGCAGTGACTCAGAAAACAACATGGTCTATATTTGTTCTAGACATGCCGAGGATCAATACTGCGGTTTTAGTTTTGAGAGTTTGGCCCTATTCTCCTGATAAGTGATTATTATCACTTAATTGTTGGCCAAATGATCAAATTTTATTTCAAATGGCAGTATGTTTGGTTCTCCTAGAGCATAACAACGTTCCAGGGGGTATGAGTAGTCACTTATACCATTCTTCTATGTCTCCAGATCATCCAAAGCAGTCAGTTTGCCCTAGTTCTCATCCTAGACAGAGTTATGGTGAATTTATCAGTTTCCAGAGGTTGTACCAACAAAAAATGAACTAGGAATTTCACTGAAAAAATTGATTGGGCCAATTGGGTCAAGGAAATGGCTTGGAATTTTGGCAGTTCAGATACACCTCCAGCAATTTTCAATCAACAGACGTCCAAATTATTTTATTTTGGCTTAGCCAATGAGGAAAGCCCCCTCAACTTGGCTAATGATGTATTTCATTGTTATATCATGTATTATGAAGTTGTAAAGGGGCCTAGGGTGAATTAAGCCCCTAGTGACCCCACCCTATGTATTATCATGTCACATCTCATGTTATATTGTGACTTTCACTTAGGATAGGCGTCCTTGAGCAAAGTGCGCCCCCTCTTTGACTTAGTCACTTGATCCATGTATTGATCTATGTATTTTTGATCTCCATCGTTGATGATGTTTAAATCTCAACCGTTGGATGTAAAAGTGATTTAGGGTTTACGTCTCTCTCAAACTATTTAAGAGAGATGACCCCCCGAGCTTTGGCACCGAAATTTCAGTAAAGAAGATTTGTCTGGGATTACTCTCTATGTATCTTGTGAATGATTTGATGATCTGATGATTGACATTGCTGCTCTTCTGTATTGAGCTTGTTTTGGTAGATATCTTGCCTTTTTCTTTACCAACTTCATTTGTAGGTTGAGGAGGTGCGCTAGGAGAGAGAGGGCGTTTCTGTGGGGGAACCCACCATCGTTCTGGCTCTTGGGTGTTTGGTTCAGGGAGTATTTCTTTCTTATGAATTTTTACTTCTTGTCCTTTCCATATTCTAAAGATCCTGTTCGTATATTTGATCTTTTGATTGTTCTCTGATCCGACAGGTTAAAGAGGGCGCCTGGGTGATTGGTTGAAGCATAGCAACATCAAGAATCTCTCCGGGAAAGTCCATTTGATCAAGGAAGCAATATTCTTCATCACTTTTGAGATCATCTGCAATATCCAGGTACGTCTTGCAGGTAATTTCTCCTTATTTTATTTTCTGCATGCATTGCCCATCATTTCCTTAACTAAAAAACCCTCATTTAGCATTTGGAAAAATCATCGGACTAATTTGCACCGGGAATTGGAAAATTTGGCGATTTGGGTTTTGTCTGGCATATTGAAAAACCATCTCTTCCTCAAAAATGTCAAGTTTGGACTCCTCTGCCCACCTCTAGGCACTGGTTTCAGTTTGTGAGAAAACGCCTCTGTTTGGTCTGTTAGCCATTTTCCCCTGTTCTTGTTCCGGTTTCACTTGGGTACTTTTTTTGTTGAATCTTACATCCAAGTAGGTGTGCTGAAGGCCTAAATTCATTATATCAACCTCGGTCTGGGTATTTTCCACATTTTTGATTAAATCCCCAGGGTCTTAGGTTTGATGATTTGAACAAGCACACAAACCCTAGATCTGTTTCAAACTCTGTAAGTCAGCGATCTAATTGATTCGAGTAACATTTCCATTTCTCTTAAACACTTGTACTCGAATATTCCTTAAATTGTGGCTTATCCCTTGAATCTAGGGTTTTCAGCCCTTACCTTACGTATTCACTTTTTGGGCTTGATCTGGTGATTGGCTGTAGATCTTTCCTTTTAGGATAAGATTGGGTCTTCCCCATTGTCACTCGGGCATTTAGTGGCATAAAGAGAAGGAATCCCTAATCAACTTGACAACGATCCATCTTTTGGGGGTTAGGGTTTTCGTAGGTCGCGGATTTGGTTGCATGTTCCCTCTGCCATCTAGTATTGGATTCATCTATCGAGGCAGCTACAAGATCCGTGATAACAAGACCTAGTCACTCGAGAACCTGTAATCTGAGAACCTGAACCTTTTGTGCCACCACCCTGTGGCTCTGCCCCTGAGCCAGTACTTGAACCTGAGGAACTATTCACCTGAGAACCTGTCACCCTTGAAACCTGTGTAGCTGTTCCTTGACTTGTATTCACCTGAGGAGGGGAATCTTGTTTCTCCCCTTTGTCCAACTCATGAGATTTCCTAAAGACCTTGTCTTCCTCAAATTTCACATCCCGCCTCACAATAGTCTGTTTTCTTGTAGGAATATATATGCGGTGGTCTTTTGAAATCTCGTCATACCCAACAAAGATACCCTTCTTTGCTATGAGTTCCAATTTAGTCCTTTTCTCAGACATAACAGGAGAGTAGGTAAGACACCCAAATATCTTGAAGTGCCCTACTTGAGGCTTCTTTCTTGAGTAAGCCTCTTTAGGAGTCTTACTTCCCAAAAATTTATGAGGACTCTTGTTTTGAATATACACAGCCGTATTACATGCCTTTGCCCAAAGTAAAAAAGGTAAACCTGATCATGCAACATAGATCTTGCTGCAACAACTATTGCTCTATTCTTTCTCTCAGCTACCCCATTCTGCTGAGGTGTGTAGGGTACGGTAAACTGTCTCTTGATTCCTTCTTGAACACAAAAGCATCAAATTCCTTGGAGGTATACTCTCCCCCATTGTCAGATCGTAAAATTTTGATCCTTCTCCTTGTTTGGTTTTCTACCAGAGATTTGAACTCTTTGGACTTTTGTAAGACTTCTTTTGATTCCTTGGTTTTCAAAAAATAGATCCAGATTTTCATGGAGAAATCGTCAATGAAGGTTACATAGTACTCGGAACCTTTCAGAGATGTAATTGACATCATACCACAAAGGTCTGAATGTATCAGATCAAGAGACCCTGTTGACTTGCTGTCACTATTGGGGAAAGTAGTCTTTACATACTTACCAAGAGCACACCCTTTGCACACTCCACTGTGCTCTGTGTTAAACTCAGGTACACCTGTCACAATCTCCCTCAAACTCCTCAAAGCAGGATGGTGTAGGTGGGCCATCCTTCTATGCCAAAGCTCAGATAAGTCACCGCAATCACTGCTATTGTCATGGGCTAGAGCATGAGGAAGTTGAAAACCGAGCTTGTAAAGTTTCCCACTTCAAGCACCAATTTTCACTGCAGAAGTTATGCTGGATCCCTTAGGATGTATGAGCACATGTCCATCTCGAAACATCACCCAAAATCCCCTATCCTCTATAGTAGAAACTGGCACCAAGTTTTTCTTTAATCCAGGAACGTACCGGACATCCCTTAGCTTCATGGATTCTCCATGATCCCTTTGAAAAGAAATGGTTCCTCGTCCAACAGCCTTGACCGAGGAGTTGTCTCCCAATACTACTTCTAGATCTAACCCAGTTTCAGTGAGCTCTGTAAAATACTGTCTAATACCAGTCATGTGACTGGAGGCCCCACTGTCAATATATCAAATGCCAGTAGTAGATGCACTTGATGATTGAATGGACATCAAGGACAATTCTCTGTCAATTTTCCTTGTAGATTTCTCATCTATATCTGTAGAAGTGCATGAATGGCAAGTAATGAGAAGACACTCCATGCCTTCGTTTCTCATCTTAGTAGCCGTGAGGCTTTATCGAAACCCCTTTTCCATGAAGAAAAAAACAAAACGCAGATCTAACTTTTACATGCCAAGATCCGAAGGATCTAACTCAGATCTCTCTACGCATACAATCAGATCTGATAGATCTGACCTCCACCAATTCAGATCTGATACCTACACTGTAGATTTGGGTATATCTGGTCTCTATCCTGCTAATACCAGCTAGATTTGTCTCAAATCTAGACTCCAACTCTTTAGATCTGATGGATCTGACCTCTTCAGTCACAGATTTGAACCTTACTCTTCAGATCTGGTAGATTTGGTCACCCTCTTCGTAGATCTGAATCCTCACACAGATCTTGTATGTTGCTCACAGATCTGAGTGTGATTTTCCTCTTTTGACCTCTAACGAGGCTTTGATACCATATTAGTTTTTCTCAGAGGTGTCCACTCGCTCGGAGAAGTCAAGATAATCAACTCGCTCGGAGAAGTCAGGATAATCAACTCGGCCAGAATGTTCACTAATTCAAGATGAAATACATTTCAAACAAATTTAGAACTTGCAGTACATGATATCCTTACAAAACAATTAGGCAATCACATACGACTCATAAATTTACGCTGGAAACCCCAATGGGGAAAACCAACTATCTGTGGGGCTTTCTACTTTCTCAAGCCCAGAGAAAATAAAATATAGAAGAAGTACAATAAGGTTTAGAGAAGCACCTAATGAACCTGAAGGGCCAAAGTCCTAGATCTGCAACAGCTGCAACTGTTGCTTCTTGGAAAATGTGCTCCCAGCAGCATAGTGGAAAAAATTGGCATCGGCAAAAAATCGACGAGGGTGCAGAAAACATCTTCTCGGCAACATCGGCAAAAAAATCAACAAAAATCGGCAAACTGCGGCAAGCATTAAAAAATGCAAATTTTGTACTTCAATAGGGTCAAAATTTCCTTACCGATTTTTTCCCCTATTAGCCGATTTTTCCCGATTTTTTCCCCTTTTTTTTTTCGATTTTTCTCGATTTTTTCACGATTTTTCTCGATTTTTTCACGATTTTTGTCGATGTTTGCCGATTTTTTCCCCTTTTTTGAAAAAATCGCGGTTTTTTTCGGGCCGATAAATCGGCAGCCAGAAAAAATCGTGATTTTTCGGGACATCGCCGAAAAATCGGCGATTTTTTCCACTATGCCCAGCAATAGACAGCCACACTGGATTTCTCAAATTTGACTTTGTCAGTCACTGGATGTTGTACACTATCTATCTTTCTGAAGGATGCTCCCTCATCTTTTTGTTCTGATTAGCTTGGCTCTGGAAGGTGAACTGCGTCCTTAAACACTAAAAACGCCCCCCAGCTGTACAGCTGTTCGGGTACACAGGGTACTCCCAAAAGGCCGAACACCAAGAGCAACCACTCACACAAACAGATCACAGATCAATACACCAATGTTTGTCACGTGGTTAAAACCCTCGAGAGTGAAACAGTCCACGACCCTAGCCAAATAGCTATTTGGAGCAATTTATTATGCAAAAGAAAGAAAGTTACATGCGCTTCTCATAATCGATCAACTAGCCAAGGACCCTCCATGCTCTTTAAATAGAGATCATGGACCAATCAGATGTTAAGCCACGGATCAATGGTAGGTATGATCTAAGAGAAGTTGAACCGTCGGATCACTGTATGTCTTAGAACGTATCGTGACCGTCAGATTAGAATATTTACAAATGCATACTAAAGAAACACATTTTACCTAACGGATATATTACACAAGTTGATGTTAACTAACTCCTAAGTGTCTAAATATCCTAGCATCCCCCCTTAAGAACAACTTGGAATAGGATTGAAGGATTTACAAAAAGTGACACTATTAGGAGAACGAAGGAGGCATTAGAACCTATCCCCCGTTAAGGACACATTCTTGAACTCCTAACATAGATCGAAGTTTAGAAAACTTCGCTTCTGTAGGAGACTTGGTGAAGATGTCTGCAACTTGATCATCTGTAGGGCAGTAGAGCATTTCAAGAACACGATCATGAACAAGATTTTTGATGAAGTGCATGTGTAGCTCAATGTGTTTGCTGCGTTGATGTAGAACTGGATCTTTGGCAAGCTTGATGTCACTTTGATTGTCACACCAAAGTGGAGTAGGTTGCTGCTGCTCGAATCCAAACTCTGAAAGGATCTGTCGAAGCCATAAAACTTCCTGACTGGCATTAACTGCAACTCGATATTCTGCTTCTGCTGAAGAAAGAGCAAGAGCTTGTTGTTTCTTACAAGCCCAAGTGACAGGTCCATATCCTAGACTGAAAACGTAACCTGCAGTAGACTTTCGATCATCAGGATCGCCGGCCCAATCTGAATCAGTGAAACCAACCAACAAAGGTTTCCCCCCTGTACTGTAATGAATCTCAAACTGAATAGTACCTTGAATATATCGAAGTATTCTTTTTGCTGCTTTCCAATGACTTTCATGAGGTGTTTGCATATAACGGGCAACACGACAAAGGAAAGGTCAGGATGGGAATGAGTCAAGTATAAGAGACTACCAACAAGCTGTCGATACAAGGTGGCATCTACTTCAGGGGAAGTACAAGTGGCAGAAAGTTTGACTCCAGACTGGAAGGGAGAAGGGGCTGGTTTACAATCTTCCATGTGTAAGTGACGAAGAAGGTCACACGCATATTTAGACTGGGAAAGAAAGATTCATTCTTTGGTTTGCAGGACTTGGAGACCAAGAAAATAATGCAAATGTCCTATGTCTGACATTTCAAAATTTTGCTTAAGACTAGATTTCACATGGTTTAAAAGTTTAGGGTCACTACCAGTAAGGATAAGATCATCAACATAAAGAACAAGTATGATGAGATGGTTTCCTACTTTCTTGGTATAGACATTGGGGTCAGAATGGCATCTAGAAAAAACCAGTGTCAAGGAAAAAGCTATCCATTTTGGCATACCAAGCTCTAGGAGCTTGCTTAAGGCCATATAAGGATTTCTTAAGGTTACAGACAAGGCTAGAGTTATTCTGAACATATCCAGGAGGTTGTTGCATGTAAATTTCCTCCTGTAAATCACCATGTAAGAAGGCAGACTTGACATCTATTTGATGGACTTCCCAGTTATGTAAGGCTGCAAGGGAAAGAACAAGGTGGATGGAGTTCATTTTTGCAACAGGGGCAAAGGTTTCATTGTAGTCAATCCCTTCAACTTGGGAAAAACCTTTGGCAACTAACCTTGCTTTAAGTCTTTCAACACTTCCATCTGATGCATACTTAGTTCTGTAGACCCATTTACATCTGACAAGTTTTCTTTCTTTTGAAAGAGGAACAAGATCCCAAGTATCGTTTGCCATTAAGGAACGATATTCTTCATCCATAGGTGCATCCCAATCCAGATTTCCTGAAGCTTCTGCAAAAGTTTCTGGATCATGATTCTCGGAAACTTGAGCCAAAAGAGAAGAGGCTCGTTGAACCTAAGAACGTGTTCTACGTTGATCTCTAGGATCACCGACAAGATCACCAGCTGCTTAACATGTTGAACGGACCCATCGAGGAAGCATTGGTGCTGGAGCAACTGGAGGAACATGAGCAGGTGGAGGTGGATTTTCATCCTCACTGTCATCATCAGAAACTGGAGTTGGAAACTTGTCAAGGAAGTTGGAAGAAGAAGAAGAAGGCACAATTGCTGAATCAATCTCGCAGGGCAAAGATGGCACACCTGCCAAGTTAGGCTTGTAGGCCAAGAGATTTTCATCAAATTTAACATCTCTTCTAATGATTATATCATGAGAATGTCGCTGAAGAAGTCTATAACCTTTTACATCTTCAGAATATCCAACAAATATGCACTTTTCACTTTTAGGCTGCAATGTTTTCTGTTTTTCATCCGGAATGTGAGTCCATGCTTCACAACCAAACACACGGAAGTGACTTACATCTGGTTTAATTTTACTCCATGCTTCTTCCGGTGTTATATGTGAGCCCATGCTTCACAACCAAACACACGGAAGTGACTTACATCTGGTTTAATTTTACTCCATGCTTCTTCCGGTGTTATACCTTGTAAAACTTTAGTGGGTGTGCGATTAACTATGTAATTTGCACAATTTATGGCCTCAACCCAATATTGAAGACTTAGTCCCTTAGATTGGATCATACAATTAGCCATTTCTTTTAAAGTGCGGTTTTTCCGTTCAGCTACACCATTTTGTTGTGGTGTATATGGATTAGCGTGTTGTTGTTGGATTCCTTGTTTAGTGTAGAAAGTAGTGAACTTTTTGTTAACATATTCTCCTCCATTGTCAGATCTTAAGTTAATAATTTGATGACCAGATTGGTTTTCAACAAGGGCCTTGTAGGCCAAGAATATGTTAAATACTTCGCTCTTAAGTTTTAGGAAGTAAACCCAAGTGTGTCTGGAGTAGTCATCAATGAAAGTTAAGAAATATTTGAGACCAGAAAAGGAAGCAGATGGAAGAGGACCACACAAGTCACTATGCACAAGCTCCAAGGGAACCGAGGCGTGCCAAGAAGCACGTTTATCAAAACTGTCCCGATGATGTTATCCGAGTACACAACCAGAATAAACACCATCTTTGCAAGATACCATCGGAAGACCAGTCACCATATTGTCTTTATATAGTTGTTGCAATGAGCGATAATTTAGTGACCAAATCGCTCATGCCAAAGTTTGCTCAAGTTATCACTATGACAAACAAAAAATAAAGGAAAAGGTGATTCGCCAAAGTTGTTAAATTTGTACAATCTGGTAATATCATCAACAGTTCCAGTAGCAAGGACATTTTGAGGATTTTTAATATCCTTGATTACAACTTGGTGAGGTGTAAATATCACGGTTTTACCTTCACCCGAATGAGTAATTTGATAGATTGATAACAAATTGCAAGAAATTTTTGGAACACATAGTACATCACTGAAATGACCATTTTCTATTGGAACTGTTCCAGATCCTACAACACTTAGAGATCTATCATCACGAACAAATATTTGTTTGGTGTTACATTCATGCATAGTAGAAAAGATGGCTTGATTCTTAGCCATATGATAAGATGCTCCAGAATCAATGAGCAATTCATTTGAAGTAGAAGAAGAAGATGCAGTATAAGAGTAACCAGAAGCACAAAGTGCATGTCCATGAGAAGTAGATTCTGAAGATGAGTCTAGGATGATGTGGTGCTTCGTCATTGCTGCTTCCAAGGCTGCCATCTTCTTGAAACACTTAGATTCATCATAATTATCTTTCCCACAAAAATTGCAATGACGCTCAGTCTTATTTCCTTTTGGCTTGGATCCTTTGTCATTTTTTAAAGAAGGAGCTGATTGAGAGGGTTTGGGACCCTTATTTGGCTTATTATTGCGAAAATTCTGTTTCTTGGGAGGTTTGGACTTTTCTTTCTGTTGGGACAATAAGGCTTTCTCAGATGTATTTGCATTGTTAATTATTCCAAGATGAATGAGCTTATTTTGCTCTCTAATTAAGGAATCACAAAAAGATTCAAGACTAGGCTCTTGATAGCTAGTTGCAGTCAAGGATTCTTTCATGGAGTAAAATGTAGATACAAAAACAGAAGATGCAGGTCCAAGTTTGGAAAGAATATGATAAATACATTGTTTGTCTTCTTTCTTAATCTTGTATTCTTCACATAAGAGTCTAAGAGTTTTATACTTAGATAAATAGTCTTCAATGCATGAAAAATTACTTGGATTCAAAGAAATCAACTCATTCTCAAGTTGATGACCACGAATTTCATTGTGTTTATCAAACACAGATTCCAACTTTTCCCAAGCTTTATCAGGTTCATCAATTCCAGATATGTGGAATCGCAAATCAGTAGAGATTGACATCCCAATCAATCCACGAGCTTCATCACATCTATTTGCCTATTTTATTTTCTTATCATCATTAGTGGGTTCTGTTTTTTTCCCTGAGGTAATTCTGAAAATTTCCACACTTCTTAGAACATCTTCCATATGAGATTTCCATGAGAAATAGTTAAAACTGGTAAGTATAATATCACAAGGGGCGGCCATACTTGAAAATAATGGTTGAAAGAACAGAAACTAATTGCCTGGATGCAAAGAGCTCGAAAAATTAGGCGCTGTTTTAAAAAAAACGACACTAAAAACTGATTTCGAATGATGAAGTTATGCTTGATCAAAGAAAATGTTGAAGGATTCCCCAATAGTGACGTGGCAGATATTAACTTGACCAACTAAAAAAAAGAACCCCCCTCTTCCCAAGATCAACCTTTGATAATCAGTTTACAATATAG
>LPNX010086360.1:162934-190242 GCA_001517045.1 Pseudotsuga menziesii | reverse complement strand
GAAACAGTCCACGGCCCCAGCCAAATAACTACTTGGAGCAATTTATTATGCAAAAGAAAGAAAGTTACATGAGCTTCTCATAATCGATCAACTAGCCAAAGACCCTCCATGCTCTTTAAATAGAGATTATGGACCAATCGGGTGTTAAGCCACGGATCAATGGTAGGTATGATCTTAAGAGAAGTTGAACCGTCGGATCATTGTATGTCTTAGAACATATCATGACCGTCGGATTAGAATATTTACAAATGCATACTAAAGAAACACACTTTACCTAACGGATATATTACACAAGTTGATCTTAACTAACTCCTAAGTGTCTAAATATCCTAACAATAGCTGCGTCCTCACTCTGAGGCACGTCTCAGCCGATTTACTCTCAGTCTGACTTCGATTGATCACTGAAGGCCATGGATAGGGCCAAAAAATCCATCCATGCCTATTATGAGGACAAGGGAGATCAGGGTCAGGAGGGACAACAAATTATATGGGGGGCGATTGATGTGTGATGGAAACACACACTCCATCGCCCCAATCATGCTGCAGGGTTATACCTCAAATTACCTTTGCTTACTCCTATGGCCTTAGTTTTGATGGAGAGGTTATGTATGAATTCTACGAGTGTGTTCAGAGGATGGTGCCATCTTCAGCTGATCGTGCAGAGCTTTCCCAAGAGTTGGAAGTGTATAAGAAAGCAACAAGATTACTTGGGTTTGATATGGTAGTAAATGATAGGACCAAATTGATGCCAAGTAAGCTTCACCTTGTTTCAAATTTTGTTCTCTTTCTAATTTTTTTTTAATTTCATTGTCTTTTTAAATGTTTCTTTAATTCGTTGTAAATACCCGGTGGGAGAACTATGGTGGTTGCGTACCTATTCTATAGAGGCTTGCCACTCGGGTTCTCAACCAGACATGTAGCCCTTCCAGTTGCGAGTGCAACTGGAGTGTATTTGAAAAAGTACACTCCAAAAAGTGCAACAGGTTAGAGAATTTTCAAATTCATTTAAGATTATTGAATTCTAGTTTATGCATTATAAATTTATAATTTAATATCTAATTTTATGATCCTCCTACAGGTTGGATACTTAGCGCCTTAATGATTTGGTCTATGTCCACTACAATCTTAGGTTGTGGATGGATTAGTATGAGAAAACAGTTGATGAGAAGGCCAGTTCATTAGATGAGATCGACACCACTATATCTTGGAGGGCGGAGTGTGAGGAGCCTGTTATGGAGGCAGCCCCTGATTGGCTAGAGGATGATCATGATAGCGATCCTGATGATCTTACAGAGGCTCCATATGAGGATGATCCAGTTCCAGAGGAGTTTCACATTGAGTCTGGGAGTGTGCCACAGTTAAGGTTTGAGGGAGATAGCCCGAGAAGTAGCACTGTTATTGGTAGAGGAGTGGGACTACCTCCTCGAGCTTCTTCTTCTTCAGGATACCGGTTTCAACATCCTTCTCCAGTTTCTAGAGGACATCATTTTGCAGGGTCTTCTTCTAGAGGACGTTAGAGAGCAGTATGAGGCCCACAAGCCTCGAGGGTACCTAGTTCTAGAGGAAGGGCAAGGGTCATTTCCACAATGATTAACTTTGCCCGAAAAGGGGTAGAGGGAATTGATAGTTTATTTACTTTATTTTACTGTAGATGACTCATGGGTCATGATGACGATCATGAGATACATTTGTTATATTTTTGATGATGCAGAATTTAGAATTTACTATTCAGGAGTAGGACACGATCCATTTTGATTTGTGATATATCTCTAGACATTTTATATATCTTATATATCGTGTTTCTTTCCATATTCATGTGTCAATGTGTTTATTTGATGTTATTGTTGGTTTAGATGTTTAAAAAATTGAAAAAAATGAATATTTTTGTATTTTTGCCAATTTTTTGCCGATTTTTGCCAATGTGCTGCTGAAACGATGTTTCCTGGACCCTGTCGATTTTTTTCCTAGCCGATATTTGTAACATTGGTTGAAAATCACATTGAAAAGAAGATCAAGACTCTACGGTCAGATAATGGCGGAGAATTCACCTCGAAAGAATTCAAGGACCTTTGCAGTGAATTTGGGATTAAGAGGAACCTGAGCACTTCCTATAATCCTCAACAGAATGGCATTGCAGAACAAAAGAACCAAACGATAATGGAAGCAACAAAAGAACATAATGATAATGGAATAAGATTCCTGAAGTGGCTTTCTCAGGAGAGAAACTAGAAATTAGCCATCTTAGAATATTTGGCTGCCCAGTGTACATACAAATCCCAAAGGAAAAAATAACCAAGCTAGATCCTTCAGGAAGGAAGGGAATATTCGTAGGATACATCGAGACCTTAAAATCCTACCGAATACACTTCTCAGGATTTAAGAAGATCGACATTAGCAAAGACGTAACATTTGACGAAGACTCAGCTTACATCAAGTCAAGAAAGCTATCTATTGAAGAAGAACTTGAAGCAACTAGAGTCTGATACATGACATTGGAAGTAACAATTCCAGAAGACCATTAAGACCACGACATGGAAGAACCAGAAGAACATGTAGAACCATTTTGTGAGAAGAACTCCCACAAAAGAAGGCCAACATGGGCACGAGAAGTAATACAAGTTGTAGAGAAGTATGGCACTCCAAAAGGGATGCATAGAGAAAGCAATAGACCTAGACCATACAACTATGTGGCCCTTCTATGTGACATCATTGGCAAAGAACCTTCCAACTACGAAGAAGCAACAGAGAAGAAAGACTGGAAGGATGGCATGATCGAGGAGTACCGGTCGAGTATGAAGAATGCTGTTTGGAAGATAGTTTCGAGACCAGAAGGGAAGTCTGTTGTAACTTCGAAGTGGATCTACAATTGTAACTTCGAAGTGGATCTACAAGATCAAGCATGATTGAGATGGTAGCATTGAAAAACATAAGGCAAGGTTTGTGGTGCATGGCTTCTCTTAGAAAGAAGGCATAGACTACGCAGAAACATTTGCACCCGTAGCAAGATACACTTACATCAGATCCATACTTGCATTGGCTGCAATAATGAAATAGAAGGTACCCCATATGGACGTCAAGACAACATTCTTGAATGGTGTAGTTGAAGAGGAAGTGTACATGGAGCAACCATTGGGATTTGAGACACATGACAGACATACTCATGTGTGCATGTTAAAGAAAACCTTGTACGGATTGAAGCAGGCACCCAGGACATGGTACGACAGGATGGACAGCTTCCTGATGAGGTTAGGCTTTACCAAGAGTAAAGCAGCATCCAACCTTTACTTCAAGGTTGAAGGCAGAAGGCCAGTGATACTCCTGCTATATGTCGATGACCTGTTTCTGACAAGTGAGGATGAACTCATTGTAGATGCAAAGAGGAGGCTTGCCACTAAATTTCGAGATATAAGACTTAGGGATGATGCATTACTTCTTAGGCATGGATGTGTGGCAGAGTGCGAATGGGATCTTCCTTGGTCAAGGGAAGTATGCAGTGGAGATTTTGAAGGGATTTGAAATGCTGGACTGCAAGGCGTTGGCCACACCTATGACATCAAACTTGAAGTTACTGTGTGATGCTTCATCATAGATTGTTGATGCCATGATGTATCGACAGATGATTGGTTCATTGATGTGCTTGACAAACACGAGGCCAGACATATGCTTTGCCGTGAACACCCTAAGCCAGTTCTTGACGGATCCAAGACATATTCACTTTATTTCTGCAAAGCATGTATTGAGGTACCTGAAAGGTATAGTTGAGTATGGGCTCATATATGAAGCAAATCAGAGGATTAACTTGCACAGTTATGTTGATTCAGATTGGTCAGGAAATGCCACTTATAGGAAGAGCACTTGAGCATGCTGCTTCAATTTGGGATCTAGTATGATCTCCTGGTTTAGTAGGAAGCAGTCATGCGTGGCACTGAGTACAACCGAAGTATAGTGTGTTGCAGCCTGTTTAGCTAGTTGTGAGGCAGTATGGCTTTGGAAGCTACTATCAGATTTGTTTAATCTCGAGTTTAAGGCGACTTGTATCTTTTGTGACAACTAGAGTTGTGTGAAGTTGTCGGAGAACTCAGTGTTCCATGACAAGTCGAAGCATATTGAGATCAAGTATCACTATATCCGGGATATGGTGCAGAGAGGAGCAGTGAAGCTCCAATACTTGGCAACGAACGAGCAGATAGCTAATGTGTTGACCAAGCCGTTAGTTAGAGTGAAGTTTGAATACTTCAGAGAGAAGCTTGGTGTCATCTAGATCGAGTTCCCTAGAAAGAGGGAGTGACGAGTTCTCGCATGGCGGAAGACGTAGGTGGTCCTTGGGACGTAATGCACCTGGGGTGCTCCTCGTTGTACTCCCATGCTGGAGATGATGAAAGACCGAAAGACACAGATGCACTAGAGCGAGTTCTCGCATGGTGGAAGACGCAGGTGGTCCTATTGGACACACCAGTTACACTGAGAGGGGGGGGGGTGAATTAGTGTGCACAACTTTTATTACTTTTTCCACTTTTAACAATCGACAACTTATTCAATAATATGCATTATCACATTATCATTATATCATCATTATCATTATTATCATTATCATATCATCATCACATAAGAAGCATAGCATGAAACACAGAACACCAGATTTTACGTGGAAACCAAAGTCCTGGGGGAAAACCACAGAAGCCTTTATAATAGGTTTCCAAAAATAACTGGAAGGAGGCAACAACCCCTTTATTACAATGACTTCAATTCTCCAACTGCAACTAGAAGGAGGCTACAACCCCCTGATTTACATGCTACAACCTGAAGGAAGCTTCATCTCCGTAGTTCTCCGGCTACAACCAGAAGGAGGCTACAACCCCCTTTCCTTTCCCCGTCCTACCACCCAGATAAGAAGATAGACACTGAACTACTGAATCACAACCGCATTGATCCTGAGGACCTACTAATCAACACCTGTTCTATACTGCACAATCTGTACCGTACTGCACAACCACCGCTACTGCTCATTAACTAACCACTGCACCACACTTGAACCATAAACTTGTCCAATCAAGCTGTACCAATCAATCATCCGACTTAGTCAATCTGAGTCTGCACACTAAAGTCAGTTCACTTGAGTCAAACCAATCACTAAACCTGTTGCTGATAATCTCTGTTCTCTGTTCACTGTCAAGTCATCGCTGTCATCATAATAATCATCTATGATGATGATGACAAGGATGCATACCCTAAGACGATGATGCACCTTCTATGATGTACACTTGATGATTATGATCATGATGCATACCCTATAGCATGGGGAGCCTCATTATACCATAGCATGCATGTTCATCATATAGAGTGCATCAATATCATAACTTGCTTCATCATTGCACGTGCATCATCAAGTGTACATCATAGTGCATGAGATTGCATCATCATAAATTGCTCATAGAGTGTAGATCACAACCCCACTGTATTATGAAATCTACTAGTACACACACTTCTGCACTCTAGCACATACACACACTTCACTTACTGTACATACATCTCTGTACATTCTCTGTTCAAACACTTACCACTTACTGTACACTTATATTTCATCAATACCACTGAATTCACTGCATATCACATACTACTGCATACATCCCACTTCATATATAGTCCACACACTATTGCAAACATCCATATATTGCTGTACATTTACTTGTACACATCGCACTCATACATAGTTCATTACATCACACTTGTATGCTCTCACACACTTCACTGTTCACTCATGATACTTCATAATTACCACTGTACATCCATTGCATATCACTTACACATACTACTGTTCATATACTTGTGTATCATTGTTTATCATTGTACATATACTCATACTACTTACTCACTTTTCACTCATACATGTCACTTGTCATTGTTCACATAAGTACTGTAATATTATCATCATCAAGGCATGTGTATATATCATAGCATGTATCATCTCATGACTATTTTCACACCATTTACTTGTACACTAACTGTTCATGAATACATACCTTGTCTACTGTATTCATACCACTCTAATCTTTTCATATTACTGTATTCAATTCATACCATTGTATTCATTTCATATTCATACCTTATGCAGATGACTTCAAATTTAGACCTTTGAACTTCAACTTTGACTGTAAAACTTGTCCACTTTTTCAACAAAGTTGCACTTGTTCTAGTGAGGGCTGTCACACAAACTCAGAACTCCTTCATGAAGAGCTCAGGTCTGCAAACTCTCTCTGCTGTTTGAACTATTCACTCCAAAGAAAACTCACAAAACATTATGTGTGTTAGCGCCGAGATTGAGCCCATAGGTTGGGCGGAAAAGGGTTCTCTCCTGGGCAATAGCAGAACTGCTTTAGACTGGGCCTCCGACCCTGCGCAGTTAGAGAGGGATCTCTCTCTTGTTTTCAGGAAAATTCACGTAGGATATTCGATCAAGAGCGGTCAGGAGGCCAGACTCCTGAATAGGGCGGCTGCGTTGATGTAAGATGTAGGTGAGACTATCAGAGTAAGGAACCATTGGGCAATGGAGTCGAAGGTCCGGTTAGGGAACATATCGTAGGATGTAAAGAATGGCGTAAATTTACAAACAGAGGCAAGATAGTCGTCGATCTTGCAACCAGGAGATATTTAGTAGGTGATTAGTAGATGAGAGGGAACATTGCATCACGCAGAGCACTAACAAGATGAATTCTACGTAACTTTAGAAGAAAACTTAAATGAATATCTGAAACAATAGACGGACAATAGCATGTATGAATTCCAAACTGTTATACACTCATTTCAGACATGAAAGAAATTAACAAACTGGAATGAAAACGAGATGGACATTTCATGTAAAGAGATTACATATTGAACGAAGCAATGACACATGAATCTTTGTCTTGAAAGACAATCCTTCCTCTGCAAATTTATTCATAACACGAAAATTAGAGACTAATTACAATGGAGAGCTTCAGCCCTTGAAAGTTTCTCAACCAACCCCTATCTCCCTTTATCAGGAGTGTATTTATTTATTTTAGTGCTGAGATTACTCCCTGAAACAAACCTAAAAACTGTTTCTAGTCGCAATCAAACATTAACAGTCTAGAGAGTGGAACCATTGCCACGATTTACAAATGTGAATAAACATCATGGAGCTGTAGCGCGTGGTAACGCGGATTGACAGCGTAGAGTTTTCTTTATCCTGGTACAATGAAAGCGATCCCTATTTTGCCTGCTGATGGTCAGTTGCCGACTCAGACCATTTCAGACATACCTTTCTGCCTCCAACTTCTCTTCTCTTGATACAACGAGCAACTTTAGATCGCGGCGTGTTCTTACCCGTTGATTTAGATTGACCTTCCCATGCAACCGTCGATCTGAGTGGGTCCTATCACCCCTTCGTGAATCGGGATCCTGACGTTGTCTGCGCTAGTTCAGATTGCAAAAAGAGCCATAGCCGTAGATCTACCTCCGCTCTTGTCGTGACCATTGATTCTTTGCAGCTGGTACTAATTTTTCGCGATTTGGAATCACGACTTTATCTGCACAAGTCTGGCTTGCGAAATTAGCTGGGACTGTAGATCTGCTTCTGCTTTCATCCCTGTCGTCCTTTAACCTGTTTCGCGATTTGGGAAAGTTCCTTCTATCAAGCATGTTTGCTCAGCGAAACCGTTTCGGGCTTCGCCTTGATCTCGGCCTTTCATTGTTTGCCTGTTTTAACAAACTTCGCGAATGCCAGATTTGACCATTCCTTTGCGTTTTTGGCCAAGACCACTTTCTGCCGTCGCTCTTCTTCATTGTGATCCTGGATCGTTGGTCTATGACGCCTTTCTCTATCATTTTCGTTGCTGCATGTCTTCACCTCTGGAGGAATCTATCACCGTAGATCGAGCTCTCTTCTTTATCTGACGGTCTAAAATGATGGAAAATGTGCCTTTGATAATCCGAAGGGCGTTCATACAATTTTCTAATGAGCAGGATCCTTTTGAACTCTGTCAGGCCCATAAATCAACTGTTGCAAACGGAGTGTTAACAGCTGGCTCCACTAGGGATGCTATCCTCCCAGCGAGGTAGCAAAGAATCCCCGTAGACCAAGTGCCAAATCCATTGGGTCGTCCCCAATCTTTCTTTCGAAACCTTCATTCTACTTTGGGCTACTGCTTTAGCGAATTTATGTCACTTTGTAAACTATGCTCTTGGCCATATTCTGAAACTGAGAACAATTGTGACTACAAACCTGTGCTTACAACTGAAAATGAAAACAAACTAAAATAGCAATAAAGGAAATGCTCGATGATTGCAGAGCTTATTTGTTCCTACCTACTCTACCTAACTTAGTGCGCAAGTCCGATTAAGTGAAATCAGACTTCCAATGAAGCCAATCAAGCAGCTTGCCTAATAGTTTTGTTCTCCTTTCGTGCTTGATGAACAGGAATGAAATACAAAATGGAAGAAGGCTATAACAAATAAACTGATCTTTACTGTAGAGATGTGACCAGTCATTACCATTACCCAACCTTTCCATGTATTCTGCCATGGGGTCATAGAAAACACGGCAACCTCCAGTATATCCTGTCATTTGTTAATGGGAAAGCTGTCCAGGACTCCCTTCCTCTGGTGATCTGTCAGGCTGATACTTGGAATATCCTAGAAAAGGGCCCAAAGAATCTTTCTCCAATGAAAGATCCATCCTATCGCTCAAAATTTCTGAAACTAGAGCTTCACTTTCTTCGTATGCCTCAGCATGGATGTACTCTTTTTCTTCGACAGAACCGAGTAAGCACATTCCTCCTTTATGGGGTGATATTCTTGAAGGCAGAAAATTAAAAAATGTATTTATTTGAGGACTGCTGCCTCCTTCTTCGTGACTCAACACCTCATCATAAACTTCGGATGTATCAATAAACGGAGAGGGATTGCACGATTGTTCCTCTTTATCATCTTGTTTTCCACATAAGTTTCTGGAATGCGCCATATCCTCTAACTTCTGTTTCTACTTAGAGGCTTTAATCATGTGCCGTATTAATTCAAAAGAGGAATAACACAAGGGTAGGCTATCACCTTCAGCACATTTACCATCCTTTCCTGTATCAACCTTTTGACTTTGGATTGCAGCTTGATTTTCTCCATTGGCAGACCTTGGTTCTATAACTGGCTCTTCAGGTGTAGGCCCTAGGTACTCCTCCTCATGCTCATCGTACATAGGCACACTGAAATCCTTTTTAAAATCGTCCTTTACGGACCCGGTGCTGAGCAAATTGCAATCTTCAGAAAACAGGCCTGCAGAACCATATGCTTCTATATTGAGCTGATAATCTTCCTGCCTAGCTAGGGAAAGCTTTAGTCGAACAGGGACTCTCCCCTTCTGTTTGTAGGGCCCAACCAATTTTAAAGTATCTTTTATTTTGCCACCACTGTCTTGTCTCGGCAATCTTTGGGATCTTTTAAGGTTTTCCTCAACCTCCAAACAATCAGTAAACATATGCTGGAGAGTGGCTGATTTTCTTTCCAAAAGAAGCAAGGACAGCTCAGGGGGAAAGGTGGCTGCATAATAGATCTTAGCAAAGTTCTCAAGAGGTTGGACCTCCTTGGGCATGTTATAATAAAAGCTTGCAAATCCTCTGTTAAAACTAGATATGGCCTCACCCTCATGCCTCTTCAGGGAATAAAATTCTGAAAGTATTTGATCTAGTGGCCTTCTCCTTCCCCAAAATTTTAAAAAGGTGCAAGAAAACTCTTCCCAGGTATTGATGAACTTAGGTTGGAAGTGTTTGAATGATTCTTTAGCATTTCCTTGCAAAGACTGGGCAAAAGTCCTCATGCAAACATCATCATGTTCTATCTCAAAAAGGTCAGAGAAATGTTCAAAGGCTTGTAAATGTTTCTCAGCAATGAAGTCTTTGGATTCTCCATCAAATTTGGGGAAGTACTTGTAATGTTTCGCAGGAAAATCATGGAGGATAGGAGGCAATTGTAGTGGTTTGTACCGGCTTGGAAGACTGGGAGAGACCAGGTTAGGCGCAATAGATACGCTATTAACCAAGGTTTCATGAGGTTCACAGGGGTGACCTTTAACGTCATGAGCTTTGGGAGAAAAATCTTGGTCAAAATCAAATGTACAAGACGATGCAATGCTTTTGGTTCCTAAAGAAGGATAAACAAGAATATATTCATAGTTCTGTTCTGAACGAATTGAACCATAGAAAGCTATTTTGATAAATTTAGGAAAGGATAGGAACAAACTTACAAGACAAGACAAGGCATCTTGGAAGAAACGTAAACTCGAGTATCTTAACCTTTCACCATGCATTTTTGGGCCTTACAAGGAGTCCATTCTCCCTGGCGGAGCCTGTCAGTTTTTCTGACAAGTTGATTTCTGGGTCATACCACCAGCGGAGTTGCTGAAGTCTGAATCTTTCAAGAGTGGAGTCGCCAGGTGAAAAGTGCTCAACCTTCTTGATGTCTGATCATTGTTCACCATCAACAACCAGATCTAAAACTATGTCGTTCTTCCCAGGGATGATCTTCAATCTCGTCCTTGGCAATGACGCCAGTTTGTTAGCGCCGGGATTGAGCCCATAGGTTGGGCAGAAAAGGGTTCTCTCTTGGGCAACAACAGAACCGCTTTAGACTGTGCCTCCGTCCCTGCGCAGTCAGAGAGGGATCTCTTGCTTGTTTTTCAGGAAAATTCACGTAGGATATTCAATCAAGAACGGTCAGGAGGCCAGACTCCTGAATAGGGCGGGTGCGTTGATGTAAGATGTAGGTGGGACTATCAGAGTAAGGAACCATTCGACAATGGAGTCGAAGGTCCGGGTAGGAAACATATTGCAAGAGGTAAAGAATGGCGTAAATTTACAAACAGAGGCAAGATAGCCGTCGATCTTGCAAACAGGAGATATTTAGTAGGTGATTAGTAGATGAGAGGGAACAGTCCATCACGCAGAGCACCAACAAGATGAATTCTACGTAACTTTAGAAGAAAACTTAAATGAATATCTGAAACAACAGACGGAGCATATCATGTATGAATTCCAAACTGTTATACACTCATTTTAGACATGAAGGAAATTAACAAACTGGAATGAAAACGAGATGAACATTTCACGTAAAGAGATTACATATTGAAAGAAGCAACGACACAGGAATCTCTGTCCTGAAAGACAATCCTTTCTTTGCAAATTTATTCATAACATGGAAATCAGAGACTAATTACAATGGAGATCCTCAGCCCTTGAAAGTTTCCCAACCAACCCCTATCTCCCTCTATCGGGACTGTATTTATACTATTTCAGTTCTGAGATTACTCCCCAAAACAAACCTAAAAACTGTTTCCAGCGCAATCAAACATTAATAGTCTAGAGAGTGGAACTATTGCCACGATTTACAAATGTGAATAAACATCATGGAGCTATAGCGCGTGGTAACACAGACTGACAACGTAGAGTTTTCTTTATCCTGGTAGAATGAAAGCGATCCCTATGTTGCCTACTGATGGTTAGTTGCTGACTCGGACCATTTCAGACATACCTTTTTGCCTCCAACTTCTCTTCTCTTGATACAACGAGTAGCTTTAGATCGCGGTGTGTTCTTACCCGTTGATTTAGATTGACCTTCCCATGCGACCGTCGATTTGAGTGGGTCCTATCACCCCTTCGTGAATCGGGATCCTGACGTTGTCTGCGCTAGTTCAGATCGTGAAAAGAGCGACAGCTGTAAATCTACCTCCGCTCTTGTTGTGACCATTGATTCTTTGTAGCCAGTACCACTTTTCGCGATTTAGAATTGCGACTTTATCCGCACAAGTCTGGCTTGCGAAATCAGCTGGGACCGTAGATCCGCTTCTGCGTTCATCCCTGCCGTCCTTTAACCTGTTTCGCGATTTGGGAAAGTTCTTTCTATCGAGCATGTTTGCTCAGCGAAACTGTTTCGGGTCGTCGATTGGGCTTCGCCTTGATCTCGGCCTTTCATTGTTTGCCTGTTTTAACAAACTTCGCGAATGCCAAATTTGACCATTCCTTTGTGTTTTTGGCCAAGACCACTTTCCGTCGTCGCTCTTCTTCATCGTGATCCCAGATCGTTGGTTTATGGCGCCTTTCTCTATCATTTTCGTTGTTGCATGTCTTCACCTCTGGAGGAATCTACCACTGTAGATCGAGCTCTCTTCTTTATCTGACGGTCTAAAATGATGGAAAATGTGCCGCTGATAATCTGAAGGGTGTTCATACAATTTTCTAATGAGCAGGATCCTTTTGAACTCTGCTAGGCCCATAAATCAACTGTTACAAACGGAGTGTTATAACAATGTGGATGATCAAACTCCAACCCCAATGAAAAATATCTCATCCAAAACACTTACAAAAAAAATGTTACTGCTGTTTTGTTTTTCCTCTGCTGCCCACGAAAATTAGACCAGCGAAATTTCTCAGTCAAGCTCCTAAAGAGTTGCATGTATATTGTTATGCCCAAAATTTACGCAAATACGAGTTTGCTGCTGTTATGAAAGTATCCTTCCTCTGCTGCCCACGAAAACCTCAGTCCAGACTTCAACCCAGCGAATTAAACCTTAGAAAAAAAGTATGAATTCGTTGATGGATGATTTAAGTCGAGTGTTAGTGTATTTACATGCGTTGAGGAGGAAGACTTAGGAGCTGACTTCATGAGGGTAATTAAAAAATGCTTCTTAAGTTTGGAGCCGACTTCTTGGATTGTAAACTAAATTATTTAAATTTAAAATATTTTTATAATTTCATTGATTGAAGGGCCAACTTCTAAAGGGAGGATAAATGTTTGTAAATATATTAAAAATTGTTTAACATATGTCACTTAAAAGGAGCCGACTTTGTGAAGGTCAACGTTGCAGGATAGGGTGGTCTTGGATATGTTTTCATGCTTCAACTTAATGTGGAGACAAGGGTTTATGGTCATTGAAGTTAGGTTTTTACATTTTATAATTATTTAAAAGTGTCTTAACAAATAACCACAAGGGTTCAATGTTGGGGGGTTCACCATTTACTCAATCATTAATTGATATTTTATTAATCATTAAAACATGCTAAGGGGTTGACCTAATTAGGTTTCCAAACCAAGTATGTGGGTGTTTAGTCCTTAAGAGAGGGTCAAATAACACTTCATTAAATTTTGAACATTGTTTTAACATTTCAACTTACAAGAGTTTGATGGACTTGTGTGTTTAAGGGTCACCAAAAGAGGGCTTCAAAGGCTAATGATCGTGAAGGTGCAATGGGCAACATTGAGGGCTCAAGAGGGCATCATTGTGCAACGTCATTAATGTTTTAGGGCAAGGCATAGATTATAGGGTAGATTGTAGGCTTAGGGACCAAGGCAAGTGTTTTAGGGCCTTTTTGTTGGGTCAGCAAAGTTACCACAAGCTTCATAACCATGACAAACAAGGTCTGGGTTCAGGGACTTCTCCTAGGGTACCATGGCCTCATTACAAACACAAATGACTACAGAATTGGTCATTTTGACTTTTCTTCAACCCACCTGGGACACTTTTCTAGGGTACAGGGGCATAGGTTGTGGTACTGGGGAACCAAGGAAACAACTGGGGAACCATAGAACCAACTTAGGGGTACTTAAACACTCTACAAGTTCTTTAGGGCTTTTGCCATTGTCCTAAGGGCTCCAAGGGCTTCAGACTTGGGCTTGGACAAAGTCAAGAGGTCTGCTTTGACATTGATAACTACTTAAACCTTAGGGGATCCTCAAGGAGCACCGAGACACACTTGTTGGCATCAATGACAACATAATCAACATGTCCTTGGGACGTAATGCACCTGGGGTGCTCTTGGCTGTACTTCCATGCTGAAGATAATGAAAGACCGGAAGACATAGATGCACTAGAGCGAGTTCTCGCATGGTGGAAGACGCAGTGGTCCTTGGGACGTAATGCACATGGGATGCTCTTGGCGTGCTCCCATGCTGGAGATGATGAGAAGTCCACCGATCACAAAGGCACTTGGTGTGCGCTTAGGTTGTTCTCGCATGGTGGAAGACGCGGGTGGTCCTTGGGACGTAATGGACCTGGGGTGCTCCTGACATGCTCCCATGTTGGTAGAAAGGGACTAAGTGAATGAAAGGGCTAAGAAAAATGTGCAAATAAAAAGCACAAAAGTCAAGGAAGTAAATAAAAAATAAAAAAAGGATCGCAATATGAAGGCGTGATGATGGATGGTCCATGGCAGCTCTTCCTAGGCACACATGTGGAAGAAAAATCTAAAAAATCCTAGGTCTTGAAAGTTAAGGATAGACCAAACACTCCTATGTTGCTACGATAATTATTTTACAAAGACCCCCTTTCTTCCCTATGTATGTAATTAACTCCATATATCCTCATTTGACTTAGGTAAATTAAGCTCTACATGTTAATTAAGGTCTTACATGTAAAAGGGTTCAAAGGGTTACATCAATGTTAGACTGGATAGATAAAACATTGTTAATTAATGAGCTACTTAGAGAAATTGTCTTTGTAATGTACATCTTGTGTTATTATTATCGTGTTAGACTAATATTGCCTAAGTTTTAATGTTGGTTTTATTGTTTCACTAGAGGGTGTAGATTATTTGAACCCATGTTTGATTTAATGTCTCAAATAATTTACTTGTAACGGAAAATTTATTGAATTCACAACAAATCACATAGTAAAATAACTCAAGAAATCATCACACATTTGACACTTAGATCTACCCTAGAAATCCCCAACTGGGGAAAAACCAACAACAGATGGTTTTTATTAACTATAAAAATCATAGGCTCCTGTCCTGGGATAATGGCTCTCCTGAGGAGTATACAAAACAACAAGTAGCCTAGCCTATCACACCTGGGTGCTACTTCCTTTACTGCCCCTTTGCTCTGTTCCTTGGCCCCTACCCTCACACTTGCATGGAAGTCCTTCTCCACCCACTCAATGAGATTTCACTCACTCTGTGTGACAGTTGTGTCTCCTCGTTTCATCTAGGATGCCTCTTATACTGTTACAATATGCAAAGACTTAGGGCCAATACCATGGGCCCTCACTTTACATAGAGTAAATACAAAATGTACTCACTTTGATAGTTCACTAAATTAAAGTTAAACTCCTAAGTCTGAGAGGTCTTTTGGATGACTCCCGTGTTCTAGACACTTAGCATATGTAGAAGTACTTGTCCGATGCTACAAAAATCAACACTCTCTCTTAGTGAGGACAGTACTTCTCCAAGAGCCACCTGAAACTAATTCTCCCTTCAGCCCTGGCACACTGTCGCACTCATCATCCTGCACACTGGCATCCCTTCGACCCTGTTGGTCAGTTGCTCCTTGTTTACTGGAAGACACAAAATCGATGATTCTACATGTAGTACACATTAGTGCCAAGAAGTTTGAAAACTTTGTCAAAATCTCGCTCTCCATCATTATGCTCCTAGGAGTTGTCTCCTGCTCCTGAGCTTCCATTAATGTCATCTAATTCCAGCTAAGTCTCCTATCAAAACTGGAAGGGGCTAACTCCCTCTTCCCCTTTGAAGGTCTACTCCCTATACTAGAAGTCTGTGAACTCTGCTCACCCTTTGTAGTTTTCTGGTCCTTGACCTCTTCTACTGACATCGATCCTTGATTTAAGATCCCCTTGGATCCACATACAGGTTGTCCTAGCAACCTGCACTCAAACCTTATTGCAACAACCATTTGAACTTGTTGCTGTAGTTGCCTGCTGCCCGAATCTGCAGCCTTTTGCCCAGACTGCTACTACTGCCCATATTCCTTCCTGGGCCTGCCCTGGTCTTGTTTGGGTGATGCCAAGATTTTTCTGAGCTTTCCGAATTTTATGGATAGTTTCCGGAAGTTTCTTGGCCTACTTGAGCTGTTCTGTAGTTGCTTGCAGCTTACTGGGCCCTGGCAACTGGCAAGTGGCTAACTCTCGTCAATTTCTTCACGCCGCCGATCTGCAACTCTCTCGGTGGCTACACCTTTCCTTCACTCTAGTTGTTGCTCCAACACTACCCGCGGACTTCACATCGACTTCCACTTCTACTTGTGTTTACTTTCCTTGGTGCTTAACTGCCTCGACACTCCTTGGATATAACCTCCACTCAAGCTACCTACTTCGCCTAGTGACCGCACTCCGTCGTCACCTATTGAGCTTGCATCCTTCAACGACAACTTGTTTTCCTCAAGACCAGCAGGCGATCCACCGATTTGTTTTGAAGCCTCCATGTTAGGTCCATGTTGCTTCCACACTCTTTCGTCGGCTTGATCTCACATGCGTCCGCCGTTTCCCTAGCCGACACTTCTCTGCGATCTCTCGAACCTTCCGCCTAAATCTGTTCCTTCTCAGTGGCTGGTGTCTCCCGTTCCCTCTCGATCTCCCATGCGTCTGTTGTTTTCTTTAGCTGACACTTCCCCGCGAGCTCTCGAACCTTTCGCCTAGATATGTTCCCTCTTGGCGTCTACAATGTCACGCCAAAAAATTTGCTTTGCGCCCATTGTTCTGTCAGTGGCCGAGATCGTTCCTCTTGGCCTGCAGGCTGCTTGCTATCTGGCGTCATTGCTCTTGATTTCTGCTCAAGCTCCGTAGCGCTTTATTCCACTAGCTCCACAACCTGTGCTCATTGTCAATCCTCCCACTTCAACCTGAGTTCTCCACGTAGCTGGTTGATCCGTGCTTGTCGTCTCGTCCGCTTGCCTAGATCCCGATCTGCTCAATGTGGATTTGCTGACTCTCTGTCAAGCTGCGAGCAATCTCCACACCGATGGCTATAGCCATGTCCCGGTGCCAACACTCAACCCGTAGATCTAATCATGTGTTGATGGCCTTTATAGGAAGGCGGTTGTACGTACAACCGTACAATCCGTACGATTGCCGTGCCATATGGTTGCTTTCCTTTCTTTTTCCTTTTTTTATTTCTTTGTAAATCTCTGCAAATCACGATTCCTGCTTAGAGTCTAAAACTGAGCTTTGATACCCTATTGATTTTTGGAACCAGATCTGATTTAATGTATCAAATAATTTACTTGTAACAAAAAATACACTGAATTCACAACAAATCAAGCAACGGAATAACTAAAAAAATCATGACACATTTGGCACTCAAATGTACTGTAGATTTTAAACTTACTATTTCATCCTTTTGGCCTTTGCTTATGCATAACTTTCTTGACCTTAAGCACACATTCCTAGCCTTAATGATGTGGAGATTTATATGGTATACCATGTTTACTTATAGTTAAATTGCAGGAAATACTGTATAGGAATACTTTTAAAGAAAATTATGGAAGTGAGATATGACCTAATAGGTTAGTTTTGTATTCGATTATGCAGCTACTATTATTGATTACTTTACTTTGGTGGTACACAGGAAGTAAAGGATGTAGTTATCTCTGTTACTAGTGCACAAACTATGGACAAAAGAGATATACAGGCTGCTATACATGCTTTTCGTCAAATATCAAAGTCTAGCACTCAAATTATATGTTCAACTATCCTTGAGGCTGCTTTAGAGCCTAATGTCATTGTTTCAACAATCATTGTTACTGGGTAATTTACTGCACCCCCTGTGTTTATCCATTGTGCTTATGTTGCATCCTTTTACTCATCATCCTTGGGGAAGTTTATTTCATTGAAGCTGAATTATGCTTGCTTCAATTCTGATATGTTGGATGTTGCCTGACATGAATGCCATATTCTGTTGATTAAAGAAAATAATATAGTTTCATTAAAACATTCATGAGGCCAACTGGCCTATGGAATGGAACAACTCACATTCACTGCAACATTTCATTCTACGAATGAAAAAAGAAAAAAGAAATGTATTATAGAAAGGTATAGGTCATTGCATCTGTTGACTTGGTTTCATACAGTATGATTTGGCACTTTGTTTTATGATACTAACTTCAATACCTTTGTAATGGTCTATTTGCTTTTTAACCTTTTGCTTGCCATTACGTTCTTCAACGTGCTTTGTAGTACGGTGAAGATTCTGAAGTATAATATTGTCATATTGGGCCTGAATAAAGCTAAGCGTGAATACATTTCACTAATATGAATCACATATAAATATATTGATATATTGACCTTTGGTTTCATCTTCCAAGAGGTCTCTTGGACTCCACTATGACTGTTCATATTATTTCTCATTACAAATGTGAATAGTAATAATATTATAATTCAATATACTATAACCCTAAGGATTAGGTTTCAAATATTTCCTCCTCAATCTGAAGGGGTGTTTGTGAGTTCGAGCATCTCTCTGAAAGAGAACTGAAATTTGGAAGTGGACAACTGCCAATGGCTGAACGATTTCCTTAATTAACTTGACAAACGGATTATTTGCCAAGTACTTTAGCTAGCAGACACTGACATCTTTTGCTAAATGGTGAAAATATCATTGAAGTGCTCATTAAATTGGTGGTTTGGGACTGAGCTGCGGGGGAGTGCCCTCCCCCATAATGCTTTGCCCGCGAATCGCGCTCCTAGAGGGAGCAATTTCATGGCATGTGCTCCTTGGGGAAAAAAATGCTCCTTGGTTTTTCAGGGAGCGACAAGGGAGTGTCGCTCCTATAGTGCTTCCTAGTCACTCTTGGGAGGAAACAAATTACACCCTTAGCGCTCCCAAAATGCTCTTGTGGGTTGAAGGCGATTTTATTTATTTATTTTTATTTTTGGAACCAAGACATGGTTCCACTTGGCAATTTGGGCATGGCTAGGGTTCATTTAGGGGATTTAATGACTCATCCACTCTATTTGCACTCATTCTATTTTTGATTTCACTCATTTCATTGGTCTTTGCTATGGTTTTGAGTAGTGTTTTAAAAACCAATTGACTCAAAACCGAAATCAGTCGAGTGTGACCTGTCTATAACCTGTTTCCGCCTAAAACATACTTGGACATGGGTAAGTCTCCCAACCGCTGTGTGTGTTCTTGAGGGCAACTTATGAGTTGAGAACCCACTGTCACCTCGGTTCTAAACTCCTCCATTTAGACCACAACTCCTAAAGGCCAAGGGGGGTAGTCCCTACTTGCTAAGTTCTTTTTTTGAAGAATCTTTTCTGGGAGTTGTAAATTACAAACGTGCAGTGATGCAAACATTTCAATGTCAAGCAAACCCTTTAACAATCAACCAGTAATGTATGAAAGAGCGAAAGAATCAAATAATCAAAATGACCAGTGCCGTCTCTAATCGGGCTATGGAGTCACAATAATCAACTTCAAATAATTTTCCTAAAGCATCAACTCATTTATTTTAACAAATATACAAGAACATGATGACTATCAATAAATGAGTAAGTTAAAATAAAGCGATTGCAAAGTTAAGAAATGTAAATGATTGTAACAATGTTATGCAAGTGGTCCTGTAAATTTCAATAAATTTTATTTCTCTCTTTGACTTAAGGAATTAAGGTGTTTGTTGCAAAGAAATGAACTATTTTGGATGTCTACCCCTAGAGACTATCTCCTTTGATTAGAGAGAGAATGTTGGGTGCTCAACATGGGAACACAAGGTTCCCGCCTAGCTCCACGGGTCAAACTCGAAACTTGTTGGGTGCTCAATTGGAGAACACAAAGTGCCACGAATCCCCCTACGACCTCTAACCCACTTGCTCCACAGGTCAAGCCTCTTTTTTTCCTTTCTAATGAAGATACTTATCTGGGTGCCTATTAAACTAGCCAACACAGATCTTTGCCCTTTCTCGTCACCCTAGATCGGTCGAACCGGCAAGGGGAGAGGATACGAGGCAAAAACGGGGCTTATGATAAATTTTATCCTTAAAGCAAAAATTAAACAAAACAAGCCAAGCGCGAGATCAATACAGAGGCAGAGCCTACTCAATTGTGAGGTGTGGGCAAAAGGAAATAAACAAAATAAAAATGCTAGCCAATGCGATTTCACATGGATGGGCAAAGCCACTTCACTTGTGAGGTGAAGGCAAAAAGAAATAAGCAAATACTTGAAATAAAATGCTAGTCAACGCGATTTCACATGGATGGGCAGAGCCACTTCACTTGTGAGGTGCAGGCAAAAAGAAAACAAAAAACGAAGTAAACTAATCTAAATCCAAGCAACTTACAAGGTCATGCAAGGATGGGCAGAGCCACTTCACCTACTTGACCCCAAAACCAAAATCACAAAGTATTGAAAACTCGAAATGAAGCACAACAAACTAAAGCCCAAGAGACTCTTTTGGGCTTGTTAAAAAGATGTAGATTTGAGCACTAATTTTTTTTAAGAAATGAGAGAGAAAGAGTGATTTTTTAACCGTTTTTTGCGAGGGACTTGAAGTAAACCCTCTTGGGTGTTGTTGGTGCTTGCTAGTGGCTAAACTTGAACATTCCCTCCACCTGTGAGATCATAAACCTGCACAAAACAACAAGCAATTATAGCACAAAAGTGATAGAAATGAGTTTTAAACAAACTCAAAATTTTTCAGACAAAAACCAGAAATTTCTGTAAGGCAAAACTAGCATGTAAAAACTTGAAAAATGATAATATTTGAGTGCAAAATAAGGTATTTAAGAAATGCAACAAGAATAAGAATGTTAGTAAAGATGCCAAGTCCTTTTCGAAATTTGTTGGACAATGGGGTATCCCACCCGGGAGTCCCACTCTCCAAACGTGGGAAACCTGTAACAAAATTAGTTCAACAATGCAAATAGAGTGGGAAATCCACAAAGACTTGAGAAACAAAATATTCAAGCTAGAAGTACTTTAACTTTTCAAATTCTAAACAAACAACCCACATAGCATGCAACAAAACTATTACAATACTATTCTCAAGCAAAATACTTTGCTTGAGATTCCAAATAAAAAACGAACCAAGAATGGAACAAGATCACCTCAATCACAATGCATGGACAATACTTCCTCCAAAGATTTTTTCTATTATGATCCAAATTTGAAAGTACAATGGCTCCTCTTGGACAAGAATGGGAGCAATGGGAGAATGAGAGAGAGAGAGAGAACGAGCAAAATGAAGCAAGAGTCTAAGTGAATCTCGCCAAATGAGGAGGAATGCCCTCCTTAAATAGGAAAAATGAAAGAGAGAGGCTCTTTGCATTATAGACAAGTGTCACAAGGGAGAGAAGGGGGCCCAAGAGAGGGGGGGGCGAATTTGTTCAAGGAGGGCAAAACCATGGTTTGGGATTTCAAATATGGGGAGAGAAACCCCCAATTTAATGCTTTTAACCTTATTGCAATGTCAAATGGGGAGGAAACCACCATAGTGGGGCCCCTTCCATTGAGTTTAGCTCACCCAACCAATCAAAGAGAGAAGGGGGCACCCCCCTAGAGTCAGCAACTCAAAACTTGTTACATGCTTGCTTGGGGGCCCACTTTTGGTCTTAAATTTCTCTGAGGAACCTAATATAAACGTTAGAACCTTTACTTGGCCACCCCAAGTGACTATAGTACTTTTCCAAAATTTGGCTCTCTAATTAAATGCCAATTTCTTGACTTCCATGACTGACCTGAGAAAAAGTGACCAAAACCATAGTAATACTTGTCCGAATGACTTCAAACTTGGCCCAAGGATGTAGGGGGTCTCATACCATTTGTCTTGAGTACCCATACCCCTCTACAACACTAAAATGGAATAAGTAACCCTCTTTTACATTACAACAAATTGTCTTGAGTGACAATTTTTAATGACCAAAAATTAAAAAAAACCTATGCAAAACTTAATGAAATTTCGCAAGACTCTAGATAATGTTTAACATGGTAATATAGAACATTCCTAGGCCCCAATCACCCCAGGACTTGATCACTAGAACACCTTTCACCACTTTGGAGGTATTTTTGAGTGAAAAACTCAAATAATTAAAATCTCTAGAAAGAAATTTTATTTATCCAAATGAAAAAACACTTGATAAAAGGACTTCCCTAATGACTAAGTCTTAGGTGATTAAGTTATAAAAAACTAGACCTTCATGCTGACATATCCTTACAAAATCCCCTGTAGGGGTGCGAAAATTTCATAGAGGGAAGAAGAGAAGAGCTGTCTCGCTTGATATAATCATTAAGTACTTCATTCTTATCTTCAAGGCACATGCAACATGTGCATGGTACATCGTTGTCCACCTAGTTGGTTTTGGTGGTCAACATAATCCTCAGCAGCAATGAATCGACATAAAACTTGGCTCGAAGGCTGGTTTGTTATCGAACCGGCCTGAACCGCCCAAGTCCTTAAAAAAACGACTGGTATGGTCGCTATACAACACCCGTGGCGTCAAAGAGGAGGCAATTACGTTTTGAGATATAATTCTCGTGATTTTGTCATTGAAATGTGGTTTTCGTGATTCTCGTGTCAGTCATGCTTAATTATAGCTACAACAGATAGATTGGTTGTTTTGTTGCCTTTATATACACCTCGGGTAATGTGGCAGGGATTTTCAAACCTCTGGGTGTGTCCTTGGGGGCAAGCCTTGAGTCGAGTTACTGTCACTCAACACTCGACTCCTCTGTCTAGGCAATCTCCTTGCAAAGCCAAGGGGGGTGGTCCGTAAGAAAAAGAAACTAAGGCTAAGTAAGCTATAGCATGAAATACCATCTAGGAGTTCAAAATAAAATAAGAGCAATTTAACAAGTCTAATCTAGCAACATATGAATCATCGACATATTCATAAGTAAATCAATACTTGAAGTAAATGATTGTAAGAGTTGTAGACTAGTGCCGAAATACAGTAAATGCTAGTGAAGAATGTGATGTAATGCTCTTGACAATTTTAGTTTATTAAGGTGAGTTTTTAATGGATTTATTACTGAACACACCTGTGCATGTAGATGCAAGAAAAAAATTTAATTGAATCTTGTTTGGCCCATTAAATTTTATCCTCGAAATGAGTGTAAAGAACAATGTCGGAGGTCCAACGGGGAGAGAACGAATCTCAATGAGCATACCCCTGATTTCACACACAAGTTCAATACATCATCTCAAGTGAACAATAACAAATGATGGATTTCCCTATTATGCTAGCCACTAAATGTCTCTTTTCTGATTGTAACCACAGGTCAGGCAAGTCCACAATGGTCACAAGAGCATACTAGAGGACACAAAGTCAAAGTTTGTTACTCTTAAGTAAAAAGAGAAATAACCACTCTAACTAATCTAGAAACTTAAATGTTTTGTGGTGAACTTTTTCATTTTATCCTTGGGTTAGTAAAATAAAAGCAAAAACAAAAAATTGAAAAAGCAATCACATAAATGATACGAATCCCCCCTTGGGGGATTGGTACCGAGCATTAGATATCCCACTGATCTTATTATGGTTTACAAACTTTATTGGGAATGTTTGTGATCCTAATAGAATTAGGACCAACAAACTTACAAGTTTTATAATTTTTTATTTAAGAAGAAAGGTAGGAAGCTCCCGGGGGTCTTGAATGGTCCAAATCTTCATAATTTGGGTAGAGTCTCCTCCTACTTGTTTGTCATAAGGGAAAAAACAGCCAACAACAAAGCATTAGAAATGCCAGATTAATCAAATAAAAGCTCAAAAAAAATCCTAACCTTTAGTATGAAAAGATTCATTTTTACACTTAGCTAAAGGTAAGATTCCAGAATCTAGATCTACTGGAATAGATGAAACTTGTAGAGAACAATTAGATCTAACTTTGAAAAAATTAGATCCCGTTAATCTTTGAAGGAAACAAGAAGGACACTAGTAATGTGAAATACTTTTCATGCCATGAGCTAAGACATTATGCTAGCTAGTGTCCTAACAAGAAGAATGGAAAAAAGAAGAAGCATGTGGCTGCTATAGCTAAGATGGATGATTTTGCATCTTGATTCGAGGATGAGTTTTCACTCTGTGCATCAGTGTCAGTATAGAGAGAGAGAGCGTGAGGCTTCTTTCAGCATGCCTACTTGGTATGAGATGCCACTTATAGGAGGATCTTCAAGTTTAGAGGGAGCAATTGCAGCAGTAGAGGATTTGATGTATCCAGGTGGATGCTTCTCTGGAAATACCTTTCTTGCTAAGAGGGAGTGTTAGATTTTGTAGCTCGGATAGGTACTTCTACATGGGGTGTCTAGAAGAATATGTCATGTCCCTTGGGGGCAAGCAAAGAGTCAGGTGCTGTCACCTGATCCCAACTCCTCCATTTAGGAAAACTCCTAATGAAGCCAAGGGGAGTAGTCCCTAAAGAGTTTCTAAGCCTCAAGTTTTTTTAAAGATGTTTTTCTTTTATGTGTATGATGCAGATGGGTGTTATTTAGGAGTTTTTTGATGAAGCCAATTACAATAAAATAACTAGTAAATACTTGCAAATGGAATTTGTTATCACCAACCTTGTAGTTGCCTATGTGAGATGGATCCAAAATGGACGGTAGAGGGACAAGTAACTAAGGAGGTGGAACCAAGATTGCCTCGACTCCCAGTTGGATGGTTGTCATGCCAATCGAGACAGTCTTCACTTTATGTTGTCTTAGCCCAAGACAATCAATGGGGGAGACTCGGATCTACCCCTGACAGGAGAGATCAGACCTAGACACTAGATCAGATCAAATGGACTTGAGGTAATTAAGGTGTAAGGTGATGGAAACCTTAGATCTATGGATGACGTCACTAGATGAACTATGGCTTTGGATCAGGGTTTAGGAGATATGAGATTTGATACAAGTTAGGACACAAGTGACTTATGAGGCAAATACTAGATCTGGGGTTAAGGTACTGGCAAAAGGTGAAGATATCCACTTCCTTGGGAAACGTAACCAATGATGAGAAGGTAAGAACAGGTTTGGGGCTATCTAGTACCGAGGGATAGACTTAAAGAAGGTATGACAGTGTCAAAGCACCCGAGCCACAAGGAAATAGTCAAAACGCAAAAGAAAAAGGCAACAGGTGGGGTAGCACTAGGGTTTGAAGATCATTGCCTTGGGATCTGGGCCAATGGAGTCACTTTTAGCCCAATGCTGAAGAAGACCCACCTAGGGTTGGCCCCGATCTACAAACCCAAAAGTAGTTTTGCAGGAAAGGATCAGATCATGAGAAAAGGAGGCAACATGGAAGGTAGCGCTAAAATTTGAAGATCAGTGTTTTTTCAGATCTAGGGCAATGGAGTCACTTTTAGCTCAGCGTTGGGGAAGACCCATTTAGGGTTGGACCTAATCTACAAAACCTAGACATGGTTTGCTCGGAGATCAAGTGGTTTGATCTATAATATTTTTTGGTTTTTTATATTTAGGGTTTTAAGATAAAAATGGAGATGTAGATGCCAATTGATTGAGATCTGGAAGAGAAGCACTAACCTGTAGATCTTACCTGGAAAACCTCGTAGATGCCTTGATAATGATGGTCCTTGCTATCCCGATAAATTTGAGAAGATTTGAGTGAGTTCTATGCCCAATGTTTTGCCCCAAGAAGCCACTGCGCCTTCTCTCCTGCATAACAAACATCAACCATATTAGATTTGCTGCATCATGAGAAAAAAATAAATGCTACAAAAAAATAACAAGATGAAATCATAGATCGCATTGATACTAATGAAAACCCCTTGATACAATACACATCCAAGCCAAGCGAGTTGAGGAAACCCTGCAAAAACGCCGAAGTTGAAGTCGCCCTCCTGTAGACAAGACAATGTTTCCCGAAAAAAAATATATAGATCTCACATCAAATACCCAAATGCTAGGAAGCAAAAGATTTTCCAATCACCATCTAAGAATACCAGATGCAAAGGAGATCCAAAAAATTTCCACAAGAAAAGTTTTTCTATTATCCAGATCCAAGAGCCAAAGACCCCTTAAAAATGAGATGCTCTCTCCTTTAAATAGGAATGAGAGAACCAAAATCCTAACCACTTTTCAAATGGGTGGCTAAGATTAAAAGATCCAAAAGTTCTAATCAACGGTTGAGATGAGCTCAACATAAAGTACATGGATCAATACAATAATATAATATAAAAATGGACTAAATCACCCTAGGAGAGGGGATTCCACTAAATAAAAATAAATGAAGTACATGGTGGGTCCAGGGAGTGTTAACCAACTCCCCTAGGGTGTTCCCATGGCACAATAAAAATAATATAATTTTTAAACTGCAAAATAGTGTCTCTCTGAGGAAATCACGAGCCTCTAAAAGCTCCAGAAAATAATATAATATGCCCGCAAAATAGATGTGGGCCCATCCAAGTGCTGCAACTGCTGGAGAAGAAGTGGAAGACATCACCCTATTCATCAGAACTCATCCCAAGCCATTTCCTTGCCTCAGTAGCACAAATCGAATTCTTCAGTAGCCATTTTAATTATTTTTTATTTGCCTCAGGAAATGTTGCCCACCTATTTCAACTAGGTGGCAACTCCATATACATGAAGATGTACATAATTGTACAAATTGTACCTTGGAAAAATCTGGGGATTTTTCACTTCTGCAGGGCAATTGCCCCTTTGTAAAACGAAATGTCCGCTCCCCTGCGTGGGAAAATTAATGTAATTATATGTGCTAGTATGGGTCATATGATATGGATGCCATACCATGGAACTGGCTGTTAGGGAAGTCCCCTCATCGAGTGTTTTTTCCCTTTCCAATTAATCTTGTTGCTTAAACGATTTTAATTGGTTTGGTTTTTCACTAAAAATTCTCCAAAGTGGTGACGGACGTTCTAACAGTCAAGTCCATGAGGTGGCTAAGGCTTCAAAATGTTATTCATGACCATGCTAGACATTTGTATAGAGTCTTGCGGAGTTTCGTTGTGTTGTTGTATTTTTATTTATTTTTTCTAGTTAATTAATTTCACCCCTTGGTGGTTAGTTAATTAACTAAGTTTTGATGTAATAATGTAATTGCTCAAGCACTGACATTTTGTAATAGGGGCTATGAATGCGAGGTAAATTGCTATGAAACCCCCTAAGCCACTGCTTCGAGTCCCATGTCATTCTGACAAGGGGTTGAAGAGATAGACCAATGGAGGGGTCTATCTCCCCTAGGGAATTAATTAACTTCCCTAAGTCAAAAAATTAAATTATTTGATTTTGAAGGAAAAAATCAAATAAGGCCATGGTAATTAAGTTTGGGAGGTGGCTAATCATAGTTAATTTTTATTTAAATAAACCCCCCCATGGTCAAAATAAATTTTTGAAGATTTCCCAAGTGGGGTGCTCCTCTTGTCTTAATAAAAGGTAAAAATTAAAAATTGAAAATTAAAAAATTAAAAAATAAAATAGAAAATGATAAAAATAAAAAATATAAGATTAAAACTTGAAAATAAAAGATTAAGAGATTTAAAAGTAAAAAGATAAAATAAAAAATAAAAGATTAAAAGATTTAAAAGTAAAAAGATAAAAATAAAAAGTAAAAGATTAAAAGATTTAAAGG
>LPNX010086360.1:150217-162542 GCA_001517045.1 Pseudotsuga menziesii | reverse complement strand
ATCTCTCATGCTATTGTTATGCTGCCGGAATATTTCCCCTCTCTTCTCTCATATTCTTTTGGCTATTGTAATCTTCTTGCCCTAGTTGGGCCATTTAATCAAATGAATTCTTTGGAGGGACATTGTGCTACATTCTACATTTTTCACGATCCATTTCTTGTGAGGTAACTTGTATTTTTTTAGTTTTGCATATTTGTATTATCTAGTTAGCTCTCCACAAAGTATTTTGTGGAGAGATTAGAGAGAAAGTATTTTTACCCTCTTTTGTGAATGGTTTAACAATTTTTCTTCAAAGTATTTTGCAGGGATTGTTAGACGTTCATCACTAGGCTTACATATTTTTGCAGATCTAGATTTGTTTGCCGGTTTTTCAAGCAAGGATATCTCTCCAAGGGTTTCGTCTTTTCAAATTTTCAATTCGGCCTTTTTCTGTTTTCCTTCCTGAAACTGGGTTTTATTCACTTTATAGTGAATATAACCCTTGTTTTAGGGCCCCCATCCATTATATATTAGTATAGGCTTTAAATTTTGCTGTTTATATTTTGTTTTCACCCTAAAAACATTCATTTTCAGCTACTTAATTTCTGTTTTTCATTTTCGCACATTTGTTTACAAGGGTTTTAAAACTCAGTTTTTATCATTGTATAGTGATAAAAACCTTGGTTTTAAGGCCCTAACCCTTAGTATATTAGTTAAATGCTTCATATTTACTGTTTTAACATCATTTAGGTGGCTGGAAACTCAGTTTTCAGCCCTCTAAACATCATATTTCTGTTATTTTTACATTCAGATTTTTGCTGTAAATTAGTGATTTTTTGGTACTAATTTTTTTTGATAATTTCTTTGAGTTTTCTGTGATTTCCAGCGGACAAAGCTTGCTGGTTTGTGACAGGTTTTACACAAGTGAAGGGGAGGTGCTGCCCAAATTGGCCTAGAAATACCTCAACCTTCAACTGGTTCCAAAAGGGGTTCAAACCCTCACCTCTCTCTCTTCTTTTCTGATATTTGTAAACCCCAACGAGAATTTCTCTTGGGGTACTCTGCAAAATTTATAAAGCACCTGTAATCTATATGTAAATAGATTAGAAAGTAGAGTAGGAAGTAGAATACTAGTTGCTTAGATTTCTGTTTATGCAAGTTTTTTCTGTTTACCTACCTATCTTTGTGACAGACTACCATCTCTGTCACAGAGATTGAAGTGAGGTTAGTTTATTCAGTTTTATTTCTCTGTTTACCCACCTATCTTTGTGACAGACCACCATCTTTGTTACAAAGATTGTTGTGAGGTTAGGCATTGCTTTAGCTAGTTACAGTTTCCTTCAAGTTTCAGTAATTTTTAATTTTCTGTTTAAGAGAGTAATCATACAACCCACCTATCCTGTGTATCCTCTATCCACTTGTCATCTCCCTTTAGGGACTGCAAGTTGGATATGAAAAGCAGGAGAAGTGGGGGCTTAGTTAATTAAAACAACATTCTTTCTTTTTTCTACTACAATCAACACATTTTATTTTCCAAGTCCAAGATCAAGTACCAGCACCTCCCATAAGGGATACCGCTTGGTTGATCTTGTTGATAGCTTAAAATTTACCTTGCATGCTAATCACCAAGACTAAAATTTACTTCTAAAATTAACCAACAACAACTTCACTATTTCCTGCTCCTCTACTCGGTTATCACCCTTCGGGGTACTCACGAGATACGACAGGGGATAGAGAAGTCTTAGTTTAATAGGCATCCATTTAGTAATTTTCCTGTTGATTAAAAACAGTGACCTCGGAGGCGACTTGGGGTAGTAGACCGTGGGGGGTCTCTAGGCGTTTTATGTCCTCCTTGTTGAGCACCAGGCCATTGGGGTTTGACCTGTGAGCTACGGGTGGGCTTTGCTCCCACTTTGTTGAGCACAACAGTATTCCCTCTTTGACTTGAGAAGTACTAGATTGGGGTAGTCACACCACCAGATCTAAAACTTAATCAAAGATTTCAACTCTAATAAAATTTATTAAAATAAACCAAGAGACATTGCAAAACGTCCTACAAACATAGGTCACTGCTATTTATCTTTGCCTTGCTGTTCAAGGTTTTTACTGCAAGCTTTTCACTTTCCAGTTACAAGTATTTCCTTTCAGTTTCGCAAACTCTTGTGATGGCATCTTTAATTCATTTGGTTAAGTAATCACATTGTTTAATCTTGTAACTTGAAAGCAATCTGTTGTTTGATCTTTGACATAATAACTTGTTCATATTGTGTAATTCTTTAGCATTTGTTCATATTGTTAATATTGTAGATCTTGCTTAGCTTAGGCAACTGTGGATAGTCATTCTTAATTCTTTTGTAAGTTTGTAATTTGTAGTCTTTTGACTCCATTTAATCTAGGCACTGGTCTTGTAATTTTGTAATCTTAATAAAAGATCCCTTTAATTAATTTGTAATTAATTAATAAATCTGGAACTTAGTTTTCCTGTAGGGACTACCCCCCTTGGCTCTGTTGGGATCTTGCCTAAACGGAGGAGTTGTGGACTGTGGTGACAGTGGTCCCCAGCTCTACCTTGCCCCCAAGGACACACAAAGCGGGTTGGAGACTTTCCCGTGTCATAAAGTGTGAATTAGGCAGCAACAGGCCCATCCAAGTGCTGCAACTGCTGGAGAAGAAGTGGAAGACATCACCCTATTCATCAGAACTCATCCCAAGCCATTTCCTTGCCTCAGTAGCACAAATCGAATTCTTCAGTAGCCATTTTAATTATTTTTTATTTGCCTCAGAAAATGTGACATGCCAAAAACAGCCTCCTAGGGTGCCTGTGTTATCCAACTGAGCCCACCAGGCTCTCTGGGAGGGGGGTAATATGGTACAAACAAGTGGCTAGACCCCCTAGGCCTTATACAACGCCTTAGGAGTTCTAAGAAAAATATCTCCCTGCTCAAACAGGTTGTCCAGTATGGTAAAACTGTACCAGAAGGGTAAACTGAGCCAAATCATCTCTGCAAGTGCCCGGAACTGAAAACAAGCTGTCTCACTGGACTTGGAAAGTCCAAATCCATCTAAGGTGTATACTCATACACTCTATAGGTATCTGCATGATCATCTACGATATCCAATATACCTAGATAGACAAAATAATAATTTGTAAATGACAATATAATATAACCTAGGCTGTCATCTATCCGCTGCAAGTGTTCAAAGATCAAGACATGCTCTACAAATCATTCAAGTAATAATCATAACAAGTAGCAATAATTTCACTGGCGATCTATCAACCCAATATATAAGGTTTGCATTTATTAACTATAACTTAGTCTAGACTTTCAAGGTCATACTCACTTCATAGTTGTAATCAATTTGCTGGTGAAGGGTGAAGGCTAAAAATTCAGAAGGCTAGGGCAAAGGATGACCACCAACTCGACATTGTGACACTTCGGATATGGAAAGGGAATACTCACTCTAGCATATGCCAGACCAACAACAACACAGGGGAAGGCAGTGTCTCACAAATGGGTGAGTTACTTCAGAGGTGCTTATTCACCTTGACAAATGCTCACAATCCATACTAATACAAGTGAGGCCAACAATCCTTAGATATAACTTTAGGAACCATTGCTTTTTGGGCCTTTGATTTTTCATAGCCTTGGTCTGTGTATTTATTTCACGAATTTTTTATTATTTTAGGCTTTATGCATTCATGTATGTTGAAAAACACTACTTTTCATGAATGTTTTAAGATATTCATTTTATTGTACGTCAAAGCCAATTTCATTAGGTTTGCCTTGCATTCATGTATGTTTAAAAACACTACTTTTCATGAATGGGCTTTTTTTTATAAGATATTCATTTCCACATAGATTGTATTGATGGCAACGCTACTTGTTTCAGGTTTAACCAACACAACCTAGGTAACTTAGAGCCGAAACACAAATAAACTGGAAAGCTTATCCAATCATAGAGGCTCTAGTGGGGAAAGGTCCTCCATGCCACAAATCAAAATAGTAGGTCGGGTTAGAAACATAATTGGAAGGTAATGGATGGGTGGAGACAATGAATAATGAAACCAACACTAGCAAGCCAAAGCATGGTGAGAATGACTACCTCTATTCTCCCTAAGGAGGGTAAAACCAATGAGTATAGATCAAGAACTTTCAGGTCTGAGTAGGGACATCGATACATAATAAAAATACATCCAAGTCCACATATTTATATGATCACCAAATCATGACACTAAGTGCTAATACATGTCACACGAATGAGTATAAGAGCAATGATAACCATAACATAAGATAATACAAGCTGAGTCATAAACATGTAAATAATCCGTCTGAACCAACATCTGTCCAATGATAAAGCACTGATACAACTCTGGGCACTAATAACTGCTTTGCAAATGGCTAAAATGACTAATCAGTCCTCAAATCTGAGTGTCCTGAGACTCAGTCATGGCATGGGATAGTACTATTGTCCATCAATCAAATCATGATCCATCATAGATACTCATCTCAGCATCTCATATATAGGGGAACTTGCTGAACAGTGTACTGAAATCTGAAAAATACAATATGGTAGCTTGGCTACTATATATGTGATAACAAAATTAAAGATAACCAAGCACATGATAATTGCAGATTAAGAACAAAGCATTTGTGACATGAAGAGAAAATAAGTAGCAGTGCTTTAGACATATAATAAGCAAAGTTAAACAAGGACCAGTGCCAAATGGAGTGCTTGAGAATGTTTTGTAAGTGCTTCTTGGTAAATTTTAGTGTAAGTTTTAAGATGAGGTTGATTATTAAATGGGAGTGGGTTCTCCAAGATATACCTTTCGGTTTGGGAGATATGTCCAAAACCCTTAACCAATGCGGCTACGCGCAAGGAATATGTAGGTTGGTCTTGAGTCTGTGAAGCTATGTTCAACACTACACCGCAAGGGTGTAGCCTAACTGGCACCTCAAGGTCATTGACCAGTTGTTCCTGCTTCCTTTGGGTAATTTGCCAGTGCAACGAATTAAAACTAGGCGTTGGATTTTTGCCTGGGGAAAGTAGTAAATTTTATTATGGTTACAATAGAATTAGAATGTGAGAATTAAAAAAGTCTACGACTGCTTCTGGGTATGCCAACTGGGTAGAGCATACACAGTGTAGCACATATGTTTGTTGCGATTTTAGTTAAGGGTGAAGGAGAACCATTGTAACAACCCTCCGATAGAGAGAACTCTTGATCCTCCTTAAGGTGAGATTCAAGAGATTTATGAAAGTCAAAACAATGCAACTAAGCTAAAACAAAAAAAGTAAAACTCTCCGACAGAGAGCGCTCTTGACTTGCTTTTCAGCGAAGTTCAAGAGACTTTGGGCTCATTTATTTCTAGATTATTTATGCAAAAAATAAAATGAATTAAGCTACAAACCGTGAAAGAAGTATACACCCTGCACTTACAAAGTGAGTGTGTGAGGTGGTGGGGTTAAAAAATGCAATCTCAAAAATTGACAAAAAGACGCAAATCCCCCAGGGGGGATGGGATGTGGGTGCTGGTTACCCCACTACTCTCGTTTAAATTTTTACAATTTTTTGCGATGAGAAAAGGAGCGCTCTTAGTCCAACAAACTTGGATCTAAGAGCTTACAACAATGCAGCAAGGCACTATAGGAAAGGGTGTGTCCGTCGGACCGTTTTGGGGCCTCCTTGATGGTCTTGGTTGCTCCAAATCTCCACTTTTGCGCGCAGACCTGCTAAAAACCAGCGAACAATAAACGTTAGAAAACGATGGGAAAGACAATGAAAAATAAAATAAAAAATTGAAAAAATTTTATACTGAGAAATTTTTTTAGAATTTTGAAGTAAAAGCACAATTTTTTCAAGCTTAGATCTAATTAAATGATGTAATTCTTTGAAGGCAAATCAGATCTGAATACTTAAAGAAATATTGATTCCAAAAATACGCATGCAATGATGAATCTATTTCTTAAAGCATAATCAACAAGTAACTGGGAAAAGAGAGAGTTTGGGTGTAAGAGATGGATGGGGCAACTCAAGCCCTTGCTTGATCTTTCATTGATAGCCTTGGAGTCCCTGCAACAAAGGTTAGATTAAGAAAATTACACCAAGGAAGGGAAGAGACAGCTTAGTTCAATGCTTCCTATGGATCTCGCAACCTGCAAAATTGTAGAACAACTCTTGCACAAACTTGGTTAGATCTAGTTTGCATGTAAAGGAAAAACTTGAATAACCTCAATATAATTGAATAAAGTTGGTTACTCCTATAGCTTTCCAATACAAATCATAAATAAGTAACTTAGCAGCTGTAAATACTTATCCTATTTATCATGCATGATTCTCTAAGCTAGATACATCAATCATAAACAAGAGAAGTTCTTAAAGCATACAATATCACCTCATTTATCTGGCATCCATCCAATGGCACATGGTAGACCTTCAAAGTCTTTCAATTTTATTATCAAAATCTCAGCAGCATTACAATAAGCAGAGGTCCCTTTCATCCATCTAGAATGAGGAAGAGGACCCCTTATTTATACAAAAACCAAGCCCCAGGGAGGAATTAATGAACTAAAGATCAACCCGGAGGGTGTCTGAGTTGAAGACGAGTCTTACTGAGCTGAACTGAACTAATCAGAAGTGGAACTAGAGAGGTAGATGCCACCTCTCCTATCAACTGTCTCCCCAAAGGACACATCACCCAATCACTTGCCAAACAAACCACACGTGCGATTCTTCCTTTCACGCGAATGGTACGGCATTGATGATGAAGGATTAGTTTGAAGATTTGATAGAAGGATCGAATCCAACATATGAGATAACAAAGGTTTATCAACGAATTGGGGGGTCCATCCTTACCCCATTCGCACCCACCAAAAAAGAGCGCGAGTCTCCACTTGGAGTTGACGTCACCTTAATAAATTCGTAGCCTCCACGATATGCCATACTTATATCATGTTTTTTATTTTAATATTATTTAAGTGGAGAGGGGACCACACATTCCCACTCACACCTTTCCACATAAGCGTGGGCTAAAAAAGCTTCACGTCACCCTCGTTTGAGAAATATTCGAATTTCAATTTTAAACCAAAGTATTAAGTGCCATTACACTTAAAAGCAACGCATGACTTATGGTGACATCATGCCAAGTCAATTTCCTCTTTAAAAATGATGATTTTTGACTTCTTTAATATTTGGACTTTAGTGCACTTTCTCCAAATTTAACAATTAAATGCAACTTTGATGCTCTATTAGCCAAATGATGCCTTTCGAGATGCTTTTAGCTGGCCGAAACATAGTGAAAGTGGCCCCTGGGGTAAAGATGCTGCTTCGGGCTTGAAAATGAGCCCAACCATGCCAAAAACGGACTTTGGATCACACTTTTTTTACATTTTAAATTTTTCCATTTAAACAATTAAAGAAATGGCTTAAAAAACGGGAAAAATTATTTTTTCTCGTAATCAAACGAAACTCTAGGAGGGCCTAGTACATGTTCATACGACTCAATTCGAATGCCTAGCATGTTGAAAAACACTAACACAAAGGCTCTAATAGCCTCCTAAGGCCGAAACACCAAGACGACTATCCCAACTTTGGAGGTGTGAGTGAAAAACTCAGAAATTATTAGTTGTTTTTTCAACAATCAATAATAACCAAGGGAAAAAACAATCTGGGCTAGTCGGCTTGATGCTTAAGTACGGGAAGCTGAGCCTTTTATAAAAAATTAAATTCTAGGACATTTTTTACAATTTCCCCAAGGGGGTATGAACATGTATTTACAAAAAACTAAAAAAGGCTAGCTAAAACTGGCTAACTCTGGAGCACACTAAACTTCTGAACTCTGGAGATGAGCATTCATCATGCTCAATAATTGGCGGCTCAATAGGAAGTTCAACTATTGTACAAAATAGTTGGTAACATGCTGCAAGTACAAGTCCCACTCAGCTTGAAGATGATGAAGTCCTTGCAGTCAAGGTAGAGGTCCCAGGATTGATCTCACCATCACCACATGAGCTTCATGAGGTTGATCCTATGTTGAAGGAAGATACTGCTTCTTTTCATGAACCTTCCCATTTTGAAGGGTCACTCCAGATGAATGACAAGAAGATTCAAGAGGCCCCAACCACTCTCCAAGTTACTAGCACACTCCTATCCCAATTGGCTTGGGGAGATGATTCCATGGAGGCACAAACTTCCAATAGAGTCATAGAGAAGAACCAGAAGGAAACATCAACAACTAAAGGTAATCTCATGTGTTTGCTTTTTGATAGAAGTCATTTGATTGAGCTTGTTAAGATGTTACATGAAGCTTCTATAAGAGATAATGAAGAAATTTGCAAGCTCAAACATGAATTGAATTCCACCCAGGATTGTCTAAAGGATGTTCAAGAAGCACTTCAAGAATCTAAGATACAAAATGAGCGACTTCGTGAGGAGTTACAAAATTAATGGTCTGCTTCGTATGTTTCTGATTTTTGTATGGATGATAGCATGGAGATTCCCCATGGTATGGTGGACCATGAGATTCAACTGATTTGCGGGTGTTTGAAGAGTTGAACGATGAGCAAGTTGAATGCCGAACACTTGGCATGGATGAAGAAGAACATGAGTTGTCTCTTGGTGCAAGTTTCACATTTTGGAAGAGGCACATGATCCTACACCTAGGGAAGCAACCTCGGGGAGAAGTGTTATCACCAACCTTGTAGTTGCCTGTGTGAGGTGGATCCAGGATGGATGGTAGAGGGGAAAGCAACTAAAGGGGTGGAACCAAGACTGCGTAGACTCCCAAATGGATGGTTGTCACGCCAATCAAGGCACCCTTCACTTTATGTTATCTAAGTCCAAGACAACAACGGGGGAGACTCGGATCTACTCCCGACAGGAGAGATCAGACCTAGACACCAGAACAGATCAAATGTGGCTTTGAGGTACGCAAGGTGTAAGGTAAATGGAAACCCTAGCTCTAGGGTTTAGGTACTAGCAACTAATGGAGATGATCATTGTCTTGGGAAACGTAACTATGACAGGGTGAGCAAGGACAGAGTTGGGACTGTCTAGTACCAAGGAGACAGACTCAGTGAAAGATGTGAAAGTATCAGGTAACTTGAGTTATCAAGGAATGTTGGCAAAGAGAACGGGAGTAAGGTCAATTTAGGGCTAGTGCTAGAGATAGGAGATTAGTGCCTTTCGTGCAATGGGCAATGGAGTCAGTATGAGCACAACTTTTTAGTGAACCCACCTGGGCTATACTCTGATCTGTGGACCCAGAAAAGGATTTGGCCTAGAAGATTCAGGTTACAGGGAAATCAGCAGAAGGAGGGCTAGCGCTAGGGTTTGGAGAGGCAGATCTGCAGATCTAGAGCCACCAGGAGACTATCAGCTCAGCGTTGGAGGGGAAATGAGATCAGGATGGCCTGATCTACAAACCCAAGTCAGAAAACTACAGGAAAAATCAGATCTGGAAAAGTCAAAATCTGATGAGGGGGGCTAGGAGGCTGAAAGTCAGTTTTTCAGATCTAGGACAACCTGGAAGGAACTAACTCAGCGTTGGGGGTGTTCTGGAATGCTCAAGCCATGATCTATCAGCCTAGCCTGTCAGATTTCAGAAAAAGTGAACTTCGGAAAAGTCCAGTTTTCAGTGAAGGCGCTAGGGTTGTTTTCAGTCTAAAACTCAGAGCTAGGTCAAACTGCCATGAATCTGGACAGTGTTGAGGGTGATTTGCACTGTGTGGGACCCGATCTATTAGTCTATGAAGTCAGAAATCAGAAAAAGTCAAAACCCTAGCAGGTCAAATTTTTAGTGGGGGCGCTATGCAGTTTTCAAGTTAAAAATCAGATCTAGGTCAAACCAGCAGGAATTTGACTAGCGTTGCAGTAGATTCAGTGAAGGGGAGGCCCGTTCTATGCAGTTTTCAAGCTAAAAATCAGATCTAGGTCAAACCAGCAGGAATTTGACTAGCGTTGCAGTAGATTCAGTGAAGGGGAGGCCCGTTCTATGAAACCCAACAATGGTTTGGCCAAAGATCTGACGGTTCCCAGATTTAGTACTTTTTAGGGTTTTTTAGTATTTTAGGAATTTTCAGAAAATTGGAAGGAAAAGCAGGTACAATGGATTCAGATCTGTTAAAGAGGAGAGTTACCTGTTGGATCGTACCTGGAAATGCTTGTAGAAGTCTTAACAGTGATGATCCTTGCTATCTCGATCAATTCTGGAAGATCCAAGTGATTTCTATGACGGATGTAAGCCCCAACCCTCCAATGCGCCTCCTACCCTGCATGAGCAAACGTCAATAATATCAGATTTTCCAATACAAGATAAAGAAACCAAATGCTACAGGAAAGTAAAACGAAGTAATCATAGATCACAATGAAACTAATGAAACCCCCCTGATCCAAGATGAAGAAAACGAAACGAGTTGAGGCCCCCCTGCAAAAACGCTCCAACCAAAACGCCCTCTTGTAGACAAGACAATGATAGCAGAAAAATATAGATCTCACATGAATTTCCACAATGCTAGGAAGCAGAAGACTATCCAATCACCATTTGAGAACATCAGATGCAAAGCAGATCTAGAAAATATCCACAGAAAAATCTTTCTATTATTCAGATCCAAGAGCCAAAGACCCCTTACAAATGAGAAGCTCTCTCCTTTAAATAGAAATGAGAGAACTACAATCATAACCAAATCCTAACCACTTTGAAAACGAGTGGCTAAGATTAAAAGATAAAATATTTTAATCAATGGTTGAGATGAGCTCAACATACAATACATGGATCAATATAACCATAAAGTACCAAAGTAGACTAAATAACCCATAAAGAGGGTACCCCACTCAACAAGAAATAAATGAAGGACATGGTGGGTCCAAGGAGTGTTGACTAACTCCCTCTGGGTCTCCCCATGGCACAATAAAATAATATAATATTTTAATTCTTTGACTTTGTGCATCCTTGAGAAAATCGTGAGCCTTTCAAAAGCTCCAGAAAATAATATAAAAATGCCCAAAAATAGGTGTGGGCCCAATCAGGTGCTGCAACTGCTGGAGAAGGTGTGGAGGACATCACTCTCATCATTATGACTCATCCCATGTCATTTCCTTGCCTCAGTAGCCCAAATCGATTTCTTCAATAGCCATTTAATCATTTTTAATCTGCCTCGAGAAATGTGAACCTGCCAAAACAGCCTCCTAGGGTGCCTGTGTTGTCAAACTGAGCCCACCAGGCTCTCTGCAATGGGGGTACTATGGTACAAACAAGTGGCTGCACCCCCTATGCCCATACAACGCCCTAGGAGATCCAACTAAAACATCTCCCTGCTCAGACAAATCAACCTGTGAAGAAAAACTGCATTAGAAAGGCAGAATGAGCTTGATGATATCTGCAAGTGCCCGGAACTGGAAATAAATTGTCTCATTAGACTCAAAGAGTCCAAATCCATCTAAGGTGTATACTCATACCCCTCTCAGGTCTCTACCTGATCATCAACCATATCCAATAGACAATATAACCATCTGTAAATGATCAGATACCAATAATATAACTCAGACTATCATCCATTTGCTGCAAGTGCTATAAGGCTAAGACATGCTCCACAAATCATTTAAGCAACAATCACAACAAGTAGCAATCATTTCACTGGCGGTATATCAACCAAATACATATATAAGGCTTTATTTATTATTACTCAGACTAGACTTTCAGGACTATACTCACTTCATAGTTGTAGTCAATTTGCTAGTGACGGGTGAAGGATGAAATTGACAAGGCTAAGGAAAATGATGACTTCTTACTTAATATCATGACACTTTGGATATGGAAGGGGAATACTTACTATAACCAATGCCGGACAAACAATAACATAGGGAATGGCAGTGCCTCACAAATGGTTGAGTTGTTTAGAGAGTGCTTATTCAACTTAGGCATCATGACTACATCAAGCTTGATCCAGTTTCATTAGGACCATCAATTTTATTTCCATGGCCTCTTTGGCCTATATGACCGTTTGGGACTTCACCAGTGCTTAAAAGCACAACTAATCGCAGCTTTCATCCGGGACATATTTATTTTATAAGGTCAGCAATATTTGGATATAACATATTTTTAACCATTGCTTTTTTGGACCTTTTCTTATACCCTTCAAGGGGTATTTTAGCATTTCATTGCTCTTGCCCTCTTTACATATGTTGAGAAACACAGTTTAGCATTTTCATTTTCTATGGGCGCATACATAACATTTTCCAATAAGTAGTACATGAACTTTCAGTTTTAGCCAACAACATCTCAAGTGACCAGGGGGAGTTTTGTACAGTGCCAAACATCGGGACAACCGACCATAATGGTTTAGG
>LPNX010086360.1:55166-124798 GCA_001517045.1 Pseudotsuga menziesii | reverse complement strand
TGTATTTTGGTTTGATTTTATTTTGATTTGGTCTTTACCAGACTTAAAGATTTCCTTAAGCTTGGATCCCGTAGTCTAGGTCCAACTTTAGGGATAACACCACCTATCTTGCACCAAATCTGCTAAATATAACATTAAAAGCATAAAATAGTTAGGTACTGAATGATAAACAAATATGCACAAGTACTTAACAATACTAGATCTATTCTAAGAATTATGATTTACAATTCTAGATCTAGAAACGTGCTTAAAAAGATAAGCCTTTAGATATTCTTTGAAAGAGAAACTAAACTACTTAAGCATGTGAGTAACCGTAACCAAAGGAGAAAGTTTGATTAAAATTGAAGGAGAGAGAGAGAAGGAAAGAGCTCAAGCTTGGGAATGCTTGGGCTATGGAGTCCGTTGGTGGAGAGCGAAGGGACTATGCCTCTCTGACAATGAGTTCTTGGAGAGTGAGAGAAGCAAGCAAGATCTCACACAAATCCAAGAGAAGCACCTGTAAAACACCTTCACATTTGCCAAGAGACTTGTCAAATCTAGTAAATATTCATGCTAAAGACAAGAAGAGCATAGCCATAAGCAAATCAACATGCATAATTCTAAATCTTGAACATAAATTGATTAAGAGAGCAAAGAAACTACTTTACTCATTGCTACTGATTAGTACTCATCCTTCAATGAGGCTAGCTTTGACAAGGAATGACAAATGCATAAAAGAAATTCTACAAGTTACCTTAGCAAAAACATGAGACAATGATCATCCAACACTTAAGCCATGCACCACATGAGACCTCCAAAGCCTTTTATTACTCCAAAAATAATACATCTAGAGCAGACCTTCGGTCCTCTGACCATGAATAACAAAGAGTAAGAAGCTTGCTTAAATAGAAAAATGAGAGAGGGGGGGTGCTTCCATAAGTAGTGGGAGTTGACGTTGAGTTCAAGTGAAGTTGATTGGAGCCTGTGGAGATGATTGTGGGAAACTCCAGATTTGTTTGAAAGGAGAGGGTTCCACCTCTCACAAGAGATGCGCCCTCAACCTTCGTAAGGATATCCATTAATGTGATTGGATGCTACATCTAACAATGTGTCAGTCTAGGAGCGCATCCTTCTCTTAACACAAAACGCGACCATTCCATTTTGGCCCCACTCAAAACGTCACTCCAATCACCATTTGCTAACTCAACTAACCACTCGTGCGAGTGAGGATGGTGTCATCCACCAACTTCATGATTCGTAACTTATGAAAGCTATCCTAAGTTTGACGTTTTAACATTTGGAAAAGGTTGCATACCATGATGGACCCTTTTGCCATGTCATGCCACCTTTTAAACAAATCATTTTTGACTTTTCAAACTTTGACTTTAGTGCCAAATTGTCGCATGATCAACATTAAAATGTTGTTTTGATGCACCTTTAGAGAAATAACTCCTCACGAGATGTTTTAGTGTCTTGAATCATAGGAAAAATGGCCTTTGGGGTAAAGAGGATGCTCTAAGTGTGAAATTGAGCATCCCCATGCCAAAACGGACTCTGAACCCATCTTTTATGCCCTTTACAATTTTTTAAATTAAACCTTAAAAAAATGGCCTAATTTTGCGGGAAAATATAATTTTCTTGGAATTGAACAAAAATCTTGGGGGACCTAGCACATGTCCATACGATTCAATTTCGATTTCCTAGCATGTTTATAAACACCGACACAGAGGCTCTAATAACCCCCTAAAGCCTAACCACCAAGACGACTACCCCAAATTTGGAGGTGTGAGTGAAAAACTCAGAAATTATTAGTCGTTTATTCAACAACAAATAATAATCAAGGGAAAAAACACTATGGGCTAGTTGGCTTGATGTCTAAGTCTAGGAAGCCGAGTCTTTTATAAACTTGACCATGCTAGCACATTTTTTACAATTTCTGCCAGGGGGTATGAACATGTGTTACAAAAAAATTAAAAAAATATCCCAGAAAAAGCCTGGCAAACTTTTGAATTCTGAAGAATGAACAAGTGTGCTTATTCAAACTTTACCGGCTCGCCTGAAAGTCCAACTAGGTGCAACTTAGTTGGTAACAAGCTTGAGGTCTGAAATGTGAAGGACCGAGAGGTGAAAGGGGAAGTGGGCTGCAACAACGAACGAGCAACACTATGACAATCCAGGGGTAAAGGAACAACGCTTGGGCTGCCTTAAAAGTAGATTTGAGGGAAGGAGGAGAGGAGAAGGGCTGTAGGGTGTGACCGAGCTCCAAAAAGGAGGGAAGGAGGCTGTGAGGTGGAGAACTGTTGCTAGCAGCAACAGATCCAAGGATTTAGGAGCAGCCAAAGCGTTGCCTTAAGGGCAGACCGGAGGGTGAAAGGGTGGAAAAGAAAGGCAGCGAGGATGGAGACGGCCTTATGGAGGAGGTTTAGGAGGCTGCCGAGAGAAAGGGAGCAACCCTAGGATAACCCGAGGAGGAAAAAGGGAGGTGAGAAGGGCAGCCGAGGGAAGAAGAAGGTAGCGAAGGTTATATAGGTAGCAGCAGGCTGTTAGGGCTTGTGTTAAAGGAAAGCGAGGGTAGACTACGGCTTAGGAGACTACCCTAGGGCAATGACGGCTTAGGGAACATAACACTAACCCTAATTTAGGTTTAAACTAACTTAAGACTACTCCAAGACTAACCCTAGACTACGTTTTGGATGATGAAAAGAGGTATGAAGACAAAGGGAAATTAACCCTAGCAAAATCCCTACCTAACCTAGGGCATCTAGGGGGGATGGCTTACATAGTGAGAAAGAGAACTTAGGTTAGACAACTATCCTAGAAAACTAAGGGAAAATGCTAGAGGACTCTCACAAGAAGATGTCTCTCTACTTGCTAAGGTGACAAGAAGGCTGGAAATGGCCTATTCTAGGAGAAAATGCAGCACTAGGGCTACCATTTAGCCATGACCATGCATCATCTACCAACATTCAAACAAAGAGATAAGATGCCGAACCTCCATGTGCTAGTGTTTAACCAACAAATCCAAGCATCACCTTGCAAGAGAATTTCACCAAAGAACACTAGAAAAAGCTTGCATAACCCAGAAAATCTTCCTCAAGAGGGGCATATCTCTCCTAAGAGCCCTAAGAAGGGTAGAACAAATGCATAATGTTTTTATCCCATGACTCTTATGTTAAAATGAACTCTTATGTTAAAATGAACCAAGGAGATCTATTTATATGATCTGACACTCACTTTTTACAAAAATATACAGGTCAACACGCCTTTAAAATGTTAGTTTGAAATTATAAAATGTCAACTAAAAATTAAAACAAAATAATAATAAAATATAGCCATAATGTAGGCTCAAGGTAGGTTACATGGTGTATTTTCCCCTAGGTGCCAAAATTTACTAAATTAAGCGAGTCACTCTGAACAAAAGGCTAGAGTGAGCTAGAGGGAGGGCATTATACACCATCTAACCCCTAGAATGCTGTAAAATCCCTCAACGCCCTCTTCAAAGCAGCAAGAAGGCTTGGTGTGGAGGACATCTTCCTTTGAGGAAATATGGCCGGGGAGAGAAGGCGCCGAATGGTAAAGGGCCAGGAGGGTGTCCTAAGTGGCGTCGAAGGGAGACGAATGTCTCGCAGTTGAAGCAAAGGCCACCAGAGCAAGCAAATAAGATATGGGGCCATGTGACCCAGTGATCAACCCCTAGGAGCCCCGAACACCAACCCCGGGGTTAAAAACCCCAACAAAGGGTAGTTAACAGTGCTATTAAGCCACGACACTCCTAAAGGAAGGACCACAGGGCCCAACCATTGCCACCATTGCTCTATAACGCTACTCCTGGTCGAAAAATTTGGCTCTCTCTCCCTGGGGCACATCTGAAGGTGCGCTGGGTACAGATGCAGCGTAACACTCCTACTGATTGATGATGAGTCTTCGTGACAGTTGGTTTGCAGGTTCATGCATTGGTGCATGTAGACATAACTTCCTTTAGTTTTTCCCTATGGTTTCTTCATTGCTTGAGGACAAGCAAATTTGGGAGGGGAGGACTGTCATGTCCCCAATTTTGGCCTAAGGAAAATTGGCCAACGTCACCTAGGCAAAATTCATAAAAATTAAAATGGTGGCTAAAATTCTAAGGTTCTCAATAATAATTATTATGGCATAATTTGGCCACATGAGACCCCTAATTCGATTTTCCAAGCAAAAATAGCCAATTTTCCAAGCAAAAATAGCCAATGGGGGATAAATTGAAGAATGCTGCCAAAGGGCTCTCAAGGAAATGGTCAAGGAGGTTAGAGGGCACACTTATGGAGGTAGTGGAACAATTATGGATCACTAATCACTCAATACATGTTTTTGGAGTGTCCCATGGTATTGGATAAAGGTGATTTTGGAACATGGTTTTAATTGGCCCATGGTATTGGAGACTTCTCAAATATAAATGGAGGCAAAGGAAAATGGAAAAAGAATGTTTGAGTATTTGGAGATTTGTTCTTGAGATCGTCTAGGGGTCAAGCTAGAGTTTTCGTTTGGGGTTGGCAAACCCCTTCCAACCACTGTGGTTTAGTTTTGGTGGTGCGACAGATCCACCCTAGCTGGACAAGGGGGAGGATCTAGTCAGTATCTTCATTGGAGCTTCATAATTTGATTTGGTATCACATTACGAGTTGGCATACATTCCAGGTTCTTGTTGAGTGTATCTTAGTAGTGTTGATTTTTTCGTAAGCATCATCGAGAGCCATTCTCTTGGAGAATGGAGGCACCTAGTCAGTTACCAAGAACTTGACCCAGTTTGGAACTGGGGGACTCAGCCTAGGGCTGAGAGCCATTCTTTGAATGGAGGTATTGTCACATATATAGTAGTCGGGCTACCTTTGTACTTGAGCAGTATTGATCAGTTCTTTGAGCCAACCCTTTACTATGAGATCAATAGATGATGAGCAAGAGTTGATGATCTCCCACTTTCAGCAGATCCAGAGTATCTAGATTGACTAGTTCTATGCCATGACTGAGCCTCATGACCCCAGATTCGGTGTCTGAGTTAGCCATTTTTCTTTCAGGACCTAGAGCAAAGATTGTTATATTGCCCATGATATGTAGTTGCAACGATTGTTCCTGTGATCTTTAGATTGGTTCCAGATTCCGTGTAGGTATATGACCCAGGGGATATATTGGTTTGTGCATATGGATTATGATGTTGCTCTGTTACCTATTTTAGCAGTGAGACTCAGTTGATATTTGATTATATGTTGGCAATACTTTATCTTGGTTTACTTGGAATCTAAATAACAAATGATCTGGTGGTTTTGACCAAGAAATTCTCTTGTATACTCATTGGCCTTGCCTTACTCATAGTATGGATTTAGTATTTTCCCATGAGGGACATAGCTTGCTAGTCTTGGCATCATTTCCATTTTCTCCATCCATCCGTTGCCTTCCGAGTTTCATTGATTAACGCTGACTTGTAACTTGACTAGTGACATCTGGGATTTCCCCCACCTTCAGCTCTATGTTGGAATAGGTCTCCATGTATAAAACTGTGTCTCGGTGTTGGTTTATGTGATTTTTGTCATAGGGGATGTCTACCTCTAGGTCTTGAACCCAAGTAGTCCTACCAAAGAAAGTGTCTTTAGACACTAAGGCATCAGAGGTTAAAGTTGTTCTAATGGATGCCGTGCCAGCAAAATAGAAGTGTCTTTAGACACTACTGGAAATGAAAAATAGAACTAGTCAGTGGCCAAGAGATGAGCACTCATCCATTGTATGGTGTAAGGCTCATGTATCCCCACATGGTATCAAGGAGGCAAGCCCAAGAAGGCTGAGCCTTAGTCATTTTCTGGAAGCCCAGAAGGCTTTCCAGGGCACCTGCTCTTGGAGGCTGGCAAGTTATCAATGAAAAACAAAGTAGATGGCTAGAGGATGGGCACTCATTCCTTGTATAATGTAGTACTCATTTGCCCCCACAAGGCAATCGGGAGAGATTGGCCCAAGAAGGTCATGGCTTTGTCATTATCTGGAAGCCCAGAAGGCTTACCAGGGCACCTGCCTTTAGAGGTCAACTAGTGAAATAAATGCCGAGCAAATAAAGCATTAAAAAGGTTGCTTGTCTAGAGTCTAGTGGAGCTTTCTCATCATTCCACCCATTTGTAAGACACCACCATGCCCTATTGTTCACCTAGTCCAACTTATGTGTTGTGTGGATCCCGTTGACCTTTAGCCCAGATGCTTACAGTGTTGAGTTATCAAGTCATCCCTTGGCCTTACTTTGTTGTTATGATCCCTTCACCCTTGACTAGCAAAAGGGCTGAATCTGTAAATGAGTATACACCGCAGGTTCTTGTTTCGAAGCAACTAATCATTGTGATTTGGATTATTGTATATGTATTATGCTGATACTTGCTAACAAAATCTAATCGTACTAGAGTGTCACTTCTAGCATAGATAATTGAGCATACATGTCCACTTGTACTTTGCATAATCAGAGTTTGGCACTTGGGTCATCATTTGATCAGTTTTGACTTGGTCAACCAAGTGTTGGATAGGCCATAAGCATGATCCAGGATGAGTTATAGACAGATATTTATGGTTGATGATTATTTATGGTCTACAGGTGTCTATTAGACATAATCATACTTCGGATGATGATTTGTTATGATGGCTTGTATTATTTTCATGATTATCAACATTTACAAGGTTTATTATTATTATTATAGCTCTGACATTGATGGGGTCTCTAATGTACCTTTGTGATGGACATATGGTGTATGAGTACTCATTCCTAGTTGATTTGCTCATTCTGATTCCATTGGTGTAGTTGGTTTTCAATTTCGGGAAGTTACATGACATATATGGGTCTCTTGGCCTTCTTGAAGCAGATTTGCCTGGGGAAAATTAAAATAAAACATAATGAGGAAAAAATTAAGTTCTCCTGGGGCGCTAAAGGGATTCTTGGGGTGCATCCAGTCATCTGTACCATACTACCATGGGCGCGGATCCATCTGTGCAGTCATTTGATGATAGTTTTTGGTCCCCTGTGAGATATGGGTTGTTTTATCTTCCTAAGGCAACATTTTAATAATTAAAAATGGCTTATGAGGAAATCGATTTGGGTAATTGAGGCAAAGGATTGGCATGGAATTGGTCTGAGGGGCAGTGTTTGGGTCACCTTCATCATCTGACATCAACTTCACTTCATTCGGGGTCCACACATCCTTGGTTTATGCATTTTGAGGGTATTTTGATGTATTTTGAGGGAGATCCCCTTATGATTTTCATCACTCCTTTATATTATTTTCCACCACACATTGTTATTGTTTCATGGGGCCATGCTAGTGAAGGATAACATAACCTCCTAGCCCCACCATGTGCTACTTTGTGGTCATTAGTCATATTTTGACCCTTGATCTTTTTGGATCTAGGTATTATGTACTTGAGAGATCTATATATTGAGATGTTCTCTCATTTGAAAAAACGAGTTTTGGCGCTGGAAATATTGAATATAATAAAACTTTTGCATAAATCTCTTGGGAGGTTTGTGAATGTCATGGATGTGATTGTTATGCCTCTTGCTTAGACATTTAAGTGAGATCTTGTATGCAAACAACATTATTCCGTGAGGGCCGTACCCATCTTTTTGTAGGTAGCGAACTGGAGGAGGAGATTACTAGGGAAACCCACATCGTCTTTCAACCAAATCGCCTCATGTTCAGGGAATGATCAATTGTTACTGTGCACTGAATCTTTCTGTGTGGATGTTGTATGTAGCTTGTCTTTTTCATCGGTGAACAATTCTGACTTTAGTAGATTGATTTTGCAAGTGGAGAAGAAGGGGCGCACTTCCTCACTTGAGCATTTTTCCTTCGTTGCATGCTTGATCTAGCTTGAAATTGTAACTAAGTGGAAGGATCATCGACATCTATGGCGGCCGCAAGTATTCTCAGGTACGATCTGCAAGGTACGTATTGTGTTTCATTTTCATCCAATGGTCAAACAAACCCTCTTTCTTAAAACCTTCATTTTGTATATCTGATAGATCCGGTGAGTTTTTGATGACGAGCATCAAAACCCGCTTGGATATTAATGAATAAACCCTAGATCTCAATTTTCACGTTAATTAGACTCCATTTTCCCTGGGATCTAGCACTAGTCATTCTAGGTGGGGGAGCCCCTCTTGGGTGGGTGGTTTTTTCTTCAGATCTATCAGATGGGTATGCTCAGACCTGCCTCAAAATTATAGATCCAATCTTTAAGCATCTCGATCTAGTCATCTCATACCCTGATCTGCCCTTTTGGGTCCATTTTGTCCACTTATGCAAAAGCCCTAGGTGGTTGGTCAGATCTCACTAGATCTACATCCTTAAACTATTTGTGGTACAATCTCAATCAAGTTGTGTTGTAAAGGAAAGTTTCCTATGGCTAGGGTTTAAGAGGCCATCAACGTACTGGGGTTGAAAGGTGAATGCAAATGGTTCTGCAAGTATATATAAGCAACTTTCAGAGATTAGAATGGTTCATACCTTAGCCAAATGAAGGTTGATCCAAGCAGCCCTTCATTCCTCTTCTTACTCCTCTTGTTCCTCTTGCTCCAAGAGACCTGCAAAACGAATTATACCTTCCTTAAACCAATATGACCACATATAAAGCAATGATAATCAAATAAACCTGAAATAATAATCTGATTAACATCATAATATGATCATAAACAGAGATTCAATCACATATTGAACAATGATTTGGGAAGAAGAAGGACCTCACATCTTTATTAACCTTGAAAACAAGTACAAGTATACCTTCTCTTCAAGTTCGACACCTCACGAAACCTTATCTGGTTCTGCTGTTTCTCTTCTCCAAGGAACTCAGCCTCCAAGCTCTTCAACACAAGGAGAAAGCTTCTAGGGCAAAGGTGTGGGCAAAGAGAGCTCCAAATCCTCCAGCATAACAATGCAAAGATTCAAGTCCCCTCTCATGGACCTCCATACCTCTATTTATGTGCTTAATGAAGAGTTAGGGTCGAAGACAAAGTAGTTACAACTGAAGGAGTCAGTTGCATAACTACCCAAACTACCCAAACTACCCAAATTTCAAAATTCGTATTTTTTTGACATTTTCAAGAGGCGTACGCGGGTTGCAGAAACAACAGTCGCGTACACGAGGAGGTATACGCGGCTTGCAATGCAGAAAGTCGCGTATTTAAGGTGTACGCAACTATTATATATAGCAACTCGCGTACGTACGTGGGTTTCCTTAAGGAAAGTTGCGTACACATCAAAAACTCATTTTTAGGGTATTTATGGGCATTTTCAGACTTTGGTGTCTTCTGAAATGTTTTAGCTAACATAGATACCTTTCCATAAAGATACAGGCGGATCCAACATATGTATAACTAATGAAACTATCATGGTTGCTCATTATGCAAAAAGGCGCCATATCAAATCTAAAGGAGTCATGGCCACAAATGAACAAGGTGGATCCATGCTCAACAATCGATCATAGCCACAAAAATACAAGGTGGATCTATGTCTCAGCAAAATGTCATATAAAATGTAACAAGGTCTTGCGCAACTTGGGCAATAGCAAAATGACGATGCTACTGTCGGCCCAAGGTCTTCAATCCACACCGCCCAAAAAAGGTACGAATCCTAACCATGCGAATAAAGGAGCTGAAGTCGAACATGGAGGAAACCATTTGATTACCAGTGAATGATGAGAACCGTTAACAAACACAAGGGAAACCACCATTAATGAAAATGGTCTCGAAGGCACCTAGTATATTCTAACAAGTGTGAATACAAGGACTTGAAGTCGAACACTTGAAGAATCCATCGAGTATGAGACATTAAGGTATTCCCACTACCCAATAGCGAAGGAAATTGCCATTGATGACTACAATCCCCAAGGTACTGTCATAAAACTCTAAATCTCATCCCCAGAGCAAGATGTGTTGCAGTCGATAGGAAGAGATCCATTGGAAGGAAGGCATTAAGGCATCCTTCATCATCCAACATGAGGTAAGTCAAAGACTAATTGGATCTGGAATTGGTACTGAATTTCACGACAAGAAACGCCGAAGACATGATGTAATGAACTGATACCAGGGAATGGCCGACACAAAAGGTCAAGGAAACTGCAGAATGGCCTAAAAAGGTTTAATCCTTGAACAGTGAGGACGACACAAAAGTGACTTAGGCAGCTTTTGACACAAAGGGACCAACGAAACAAATCTGCAATGTAGGAGACATTGACAGATTCACCATATAATTGGAAAAGAGACCAACTGGAGGAGTAAGAAACTCTGAATTGGGATAAGGTCAAAATACTAGGACCCAACTGTTGATAGACTCAAAACTTGTGCTTTGTTCAAGGAAACAAGACTTGCTGCCATGATGTAAAAAACATGTGAATGAACTTCCCTTCCCCTCTTTCTTATAAAGGTTTAACGAATCCAAGAAAGCAAACTCGAAGAAAAGACAGAAGAATGCTTGATAAAGCACTGATTTGTGGATTTTACGAGCCCGAACTAGTACATGCTCGACGGTGTTTTCATAGTTTAGAGAGTCTGAAAACTCCAAAGAAGACTCCAGGGGGTTGCTTTTTCGTACAATTTAATCTCCTGAGGCCAAAAAAGTATAAAACATACCAAAGAAGAACTCTCTTAACTTCCGAAGAAGAAAAGGTGCACCATTTTCGTACTTAGTCAGGAAGGTCCGAAAAAGGTTAAATTACCACCTACCCAACGCTCCTTGAAAAGCATATAGCCCGAGTTTTACGAGTGTGAAGGAAGGCAAGAACACTCGGAAAGATCCATTTGATTACGAGAAATGGGGCTTACAACAATAAACTCGATGCTTTGTTCTTTAGTGTTTAACGAGCGTGACAAAGACATAAAGTACACTCGGAATCTTTTTCATGTTTTGGTCCAGAGCATGAAAAAGAGAAAACTAAGCTCATACCGGGGTTCCTTTTCCGTAAGTTTAGTCCCTCAGGTCCGGAAAAGTGATAAACCGATGCTTGATAATACTCTTCTCAATTCCGAAGAAAAGAGAGTGTTCCTTTCTCGTATTATTCCACATGGTCCGAGAAAGCGATAACCTACCACCAATGTGGATGCCTGTTCACATATTCTTAACGAGCCTGAACGAACAAGTTTACTCGGCAGTCAAGTCTATTTTGAGGAGTCAGATCTGGGCCTAAAGAAACTTAATATTTTTCCCGTGAAGTTTTAACGAGTCCGGAAAAGTCAACTCGCGGCCTCCTTACTGTTTTTAACGAGCTCGAAGGAGAGCAAAAAGAATGCTCTAAATGCGAGGAGACGAGTGTCATAGGTAGGCGAAACTAGTTCCAAGCGCAAGGAACATACCTATGCATAATGCAAGGAACATGAGCAGGATAAAGACACTCGAGGAACGTCTCCTCAAGGTAAAAGGTGTCAAGTTGCAAAGGCAAAAAGATACAAGGTTGAGCGATGATGAGAGCAAAGATGAGGGCTTATACAACGAGCTAAAAGCATGGAAGCCGACATCAGGCTCATAAGCACGAGCAGGGCACATGCAAATGCAGTTACAGCTTGAACAACAAGACAAGGCCAGTAAACAGTTGTGAATCCAACTAAAAATCCCGTCTCCAAGAAACAACAACATCAGAATTATATTCAAAAGAAAAGTTCTGATGCAGGTTACTTTGGCAGAAACACATGCGGCTTTGCTATCTTCCACAAAAGGTAAAGTCAAGGCAGAATCGACTGATGAGGATTCTATAGCACCAAGGCTCGAGGGTTTATAATCAGTAAGATCAACCTCAGAAGGAGAGCAAAAATCAACAAGGGAGATAGAGTCTGCAGGAACAAACTCAGTATCACAGGAGTTGAAAAATTCATATGAAAAATCAAACTCATCAGGATCATTGACTTGCTGTTCGAAGGGAGAGTCAAATGACTCAACAAGACCAACATAAGAAGAAAGATTAGGCTTACTAGGCAAATCAGGGTTAGACTTAGTCACAACTGAACCAACATCCAATAGAAGGTTAGACTGTACCAAAGACTCTAGGAAGACTTCATCCGAAAGAAGGAGATCATCCGAGATAGGACACATGTCTAAACTTTCAAATGGATCGATAGAGTGCAGAGAGGGCTCCACAGTCTGTATAGGATGAATCACCTGGTCAACTGCTGGGACCAAGTCTCGAGAAGGTAAGCATGAAAATAGAGGCTGCTTCTCAGTAGCAATTGAACGCAAAGGACATGAGGCCACATAGCTCACCTGTGGCAGGGTAGTGTCTACAGAAACACTAGGAATTAATAAAGGTAAGACCCGGTCTCTAGTTGGGTCAGGAGATGGATCAAGAAAATCCAACAGATCGATAGTGACAATTTCTTCTCCATGATTAAAGTACATCACACGAAAGAATGTTGACACAACAGCTTGCATGGCATAGACATAATCATGTCCAAGGAGCATATTGAAGTCCAAGGGGTCTTCTATCACCATGAAGTCAACTAAGACGGTCTTCCCACCCAAAGTAACAGGTGTTTGAAAAAGAATTCCCAAGGCTATACAAGTTCTTCTATCAAACGCGAGTAACTGACTAGCAGTCGATACAAGGCTGGGAGATCCCATGCCTCGCCAAGCACGAGCAGACACGATACTAACTGAGGCTCCTTCGTCAACTATACAACGAGCAATCGTGTATGGTTCAACTTTGACCTTTATCTGGAAAGGTTCTTTAGAAGGAAGGCCCGGCTCAACTAGGCTATCCCAATCAAAGGAAGCAATCCGAGAGCTTGGTGGGGGTTCATCCGAAGTGAGTTTAGTGCCCCCTTGTTCAGTAAGTTCTGAACTGGCAGTGAAGAAGATGTGACTAGCAGACACTTCACTCTCCAAAGGAAGAGTGGAATTGATCGACAATGGAATCGATTCAACCACTTCATGAAAGTCACTCTCCGAAGGGAGAGTGTGATTGACCAAAGATGACATTGGTTCAATCAGATCAGGATCACTCTCCGAAAGAAGAGTGGGATCGACCAAAGCTTAGATTGGTTCGACCACTTCATCAACCAAAGGTTGAGTAGGCTGTTGAGAAACTATAGGTTGTTCAGGAGAAGGAAATTCTTGAGTATCGGACCACACTCTTCGCACCTCTGCGATAGCAGGGCATTGGTGAGTAAGATGATCTCCCTCGCATAGTTTACAAGGGAACTTAAGTTTGCACTTCGAACGACCAGTTTTCTCAACGACGTCAACATGACTAGCAATGGCTGACTGTTAGCTCTTAGCATGACCTACAGAGGCCGAGAGTTTGCCCGCAGCATGAACTATAGAGGCTGGGTGACTGGGTCCAACCTGACTAAGAGAGGCTGGTTGTTGAAAAACTTTAGAATGTTCAAAAACGGGATGACCATGAAACCAAACAATTCGCACCTCCGCGATAGAAGGGCATTTAGAAGTAAGGTGGTCTGCCTCACAAAGCTTACAAGGAAACTTGGGCTTGTGTTTTGAACGGTTAGTCTTTTCAACAGTGTCAACATGACTCGCAGTGGTTGACGGATTGTTTTCAGCATGAACCACAAAGGTTGAGAGATTGCCCCCAGCATGACCTGCAGAGGCTGAGAGACTAGGTCCAACATGACCTATAGAGGTTGGATGGGCACCACCAATATGAACAACAGAGGTTGAATGGTTAGGATCAACATGCTTTGCAGCAGTTGAGTGTGTGCCCCCAGTATGAACTTCAGAGGTTGGGTGGATGGATCCAACATGACTTGCAGAGGTTGGATGGGGAGGTTCAACTTGAACATCAGAGGTTGAACGGGTGCCCTCAGCATGAATTGCAGAGGTTGAGTGACTGGATCCGACGTGACCTGGAAAGGTTGGAAGGATGCCACCAGCATGATCAACAGAGGCCGGATGGTGAAGATCAACTTGACTTGCAGAGGTTGATTGCTTAGATCCAACATGACCTGCAGAGGTTGGATAGGTGCCCCCAGCATGAACTGCAGAGGTTGGGTGGTGAGGTTCAACTTGACTTGCATAGGTTGAACGGGTGCCCCCTTTCTTATGTGCCTTCTTCCTATTCCTCCTCCTTTTGCTCCTTTTAGACTGCCGGTTACTAGTATCAGTACTTTCACCGCATGAGGTAGAAGGAGGAGGAGAATCAACTACAGGTGAAGGGGAAGCAGTGTTTTGATGCCCTTGATATAACGAGCTTACTTGAGAAGCATCAAGAGCATTCATGACGGTTGGAGTGGAAAACAACCACACTGGTAGCCCTAGGGTGAATCCAGGTAGATTCAGGGTGGCCATCAAGGGAACACCAACATTCCCTGTGAGAGGAATAGTACAAGGAGTTCCCAGCATGGGGATCTCTTGGTTGGTGTTCAAAGGGGTGTTAGACATAGTTTCAAACAAGGACACAAAGTCTAAGGTCAACAGGAAATCAAAAGTACCAAGCACACACCTGAAGGCAGACTAAGTACAGACAAACCACACAGCAGTCGGTAAACAATTCCTAAAGCCAAATAGACAAACAGGTATAAGATACACTTTCCAAAAGAAAGCTGATAAACAGTTACTTGGCATCTCTGTAGATGTTCTTAGACACAAGCGGAGGAATCACCCATTGCACTCCCACACCTTCTACCAGGGTTACCTTCCAAGCCGGTCTAAGGTCGACCAGAAATAGCCTTCCGGTGTACCTGTGTATGAAGCCTAGATGTCAAAGAGACTAAAGGCTACTTTAACTATATTGATAGTCTGGGGGGACAGTCGCAAGCCTGGTTCGTACGCATGGGCAGGGTAGTAAAGCCCAAAATCCTACTTAAGACAAAATCCCCAGATGCGCAAAAACCTTGGTCTATGCTTTGACAAGGAATCAAAGGGTTATCTCCTCAGTCCAAGCCTCCACACGGCCTCGTGCTTAACTCCCGTTTGAGAGGAGCTTCCCAGATACAGTCAACATACAAAAGGGTTTACCAAGTGATTGGCCTACTATGTCTGAAATTTTAACACTTGTGGGGATTTTAAACTCCCTATCCCACAAGTCTAGCCTGAGCTAGTTGGTGTATGACCCTATAAAATAAAACTTACTAATAAATTTTGAATTATATCGTTTATTTTAAGGGCTGTTTTTAATCAGAGGGTAAATGGTGTGAAACTTATGTGGTGTTTTGACTCAAAGTTGAAACAAAATGACTAAGCAAAGAGAAACGAAAATGCAAAAAGCAAAAAGTATTCTCTTTATTTTTCAAATAGAAACTTGAAAGCCACAAAAGAACAATTTTTTTTTATTTATTTTTTCAAAAACAATGATATGCCATGCAATCTAGACTAAAAAACTAATCTACATGCATATAAAGCAAACATGTGTTTTTTTTTCTTTTATAAATGCAAAAGAAAAACAACCTATTAACTAATGCAAGCAAGTAATGTAAGCAAAGCAAATAGACAACTACTCTACACCCCACAAACAAACCCTAGGTTTCCCTAAAGTTGGATATCAACCTCTCTTGAAAGGAAGGCTCACAAAGGTAAACAAGCCAACAACTTTGGAATGAAGAGATTGAGCAATAAGACTAACATAAACAAAAATCAAGAAGTCCCAAGTATCAATCTAAACCTACAAACAGAGGTTGCTCAGTACCTTGTCCAACAAGGTCAAGCCAAAGAAGGAGGTGGGGGGGAAAGAAGCAAAAACAAGTTCAAAGACTTGAAAGAGACTTACAAGATAGACGAAGAGCACCTAACAGAGATAAAACAACCTCTCAGGAGTCATGCACATCCAGAGGACCCTAGAAGACCCTACAAACAACCCTTAAAACACCCCAAAACCCTAAAAAATGATGAAAGAACACAAATTTAGGTGCATACGCGGGTTGCCTTAAGGCAGGTCGCATATGACACGTGGGTTGCAGGTAGTGCAAGTCGTGTATACAACACAGACACGCGACTATTTAGCTTGAAAGTCGCGTATGGATGACAAAAGGCACAAAAAGGATAAGAAAATGACCTAGGAAGGCAAGAAAGGTGTTCCAACAAACTCAAAAGGTGTTCCTAACTTGTAAGAAGGACCTGAAACCTTACAAAAGGCTGGAAGAAATATAGAGAAACCCCAAACAGACAAGGCTCTCCCCAGCGGAGTCGCCAGTTCTGTTGTAAAGGAAAGTTTCCTATGGCTAGGGTTTAAGAGGCCATCAACGTACCGAGGTTGAAAGGTGAATGCAAATGGTTCTGCAAGTATATATAAGCAAGTTTCAGAGATTAGAATGGTTCATACCTTAACCAAACGAAGGTTGATCCAAGCAGCCCTTCAATCCTCTTCTTGCTCCTCTTGCTCCAAGAGACCTGCAAAACGAATTATACCTTCCTCAAACCAATATGACTACATATAAAGCAATGATAATCAAATAAACCTGAAATAATAATCTGATTAACATCATAATATGATCATAAACAGAGATTCAATCACATTTTGAACAATGATTTGGGAAGAAGAAGGACATCACATTTTTATTAACGTTGAAAATAAGTACAAGTATACCTTCTTTTCAAGTTCGGCACCTCACGAAACCTTGATCTGGTTCTGCTGCTTCTCTTCTCCAAGGGACTCAGCCTCCAAGCTCTGCAACACAAGGAGAAAGCTTCTAGGGCAAAGGTGTGGGCAAAGAGAGCTCCAAATCCTCCAGCATAACAATGCAAAGATTCAAGTCCCCTCTCATGAACCTCCCTACCTCTATTTATATGCTTAATGAAGAGTTAGGGTCGAAGACAAAGTAGTTACAACTGAAGGAGTCAGTTGCATAACTACCCAAACTACCGAAATTTTCAAATTCGTATTTTTTTGACATTTTCAGGAGGCATACGCGGGTTGCAGAAACAACAGTCGCGTACATGAGGAGGTATACGCGGCTTGCAATGCAGAAAGTCGCGTATTTAAGGCATACGCGACTATTATATATAGCAACTCGCGTACGTATGCGGGTTTCCTTAAGGAAAGTTGCATACACATCAAAAACTCATTTTTAGGGTATTTCTGGGCATTTTCAGACTTTGGTGTCTTTTGGAAAGTTTTAGCTAACACAGATACCTTTCCAACGGTGCAGAGATGAGGTCAAACGGAGTTACATAACTCAAGATATGGGTCCTCCAAGTTATGTGTTTTTTAGTGACTTTCATGAAGTGTCGTCATGGAAGTGTCGACATGCGACAGAATCATGGGAAAGTGGTCACAGGCAGAGATGTGTCATTTTGAGCTATAACAAGTTGGGTTATTTCTTGCCTTTATTAAGCCTCCCCAACTTGGCCCTAACTTCTATACCACACTTGTTCCATAGATAAAGTCTTACCTACTCATTATCTCTCCTCTTTTATACATTGTTAAACCCTAGGAGTGTCTTGAGTAGTGCGCTAGCCTTTTAGGCTAGTAGGGTCTCCCCCTTGGTCATTCTCCGAATTGATCTAAAGCGACAAGAGCCCATCCGGTGTGACAACTACCCTATATTCGTAGTGGACGATGCCCTTGCGGTGTCACCGATTAGCTACCTTACCTCTACCGTCCTAGATAGGATATCTCAAATGGGTAGCTACACTTTTTGTGATAACATGAGTCACCTGGTCATTTACTAGGAATTTGAACCAGTTTGGGAATGGGGGACTCAGCCTGGGGTTGAGGGCCATTATCTGGGAGAATGAAGGCACCTGGTCAGTTACCAGAAAATTGACCCACTCTGGGACTAGGGGTCTCATCTTAGAGTTGAGGGTCATTCACTAAATGGAGGCACCTGGTCAGTTACTAGGAATTTAACCTAGTCCGGGACTAGAGATTCAGCCTAGGGTAAGACTCATTCTCTTAGAGAATGGAGGTGCTTGGTTAGTTACCAAGTATTTGACATTGAGTCATTTGATGCAGCCTAGGGCCGAGGCACCTGGTCAGTTACCAGGTCATCACCATAAACCCTAGACTGGGTTTGGGCACGTGATGCACTCCTCTCCTTGATCTATGGGCTATGAGACATTCTCCAGGGATTAGCTACTCCTGGTTGAGAGACCTAGCACCTAATCTTGGTGGCACGAGGAGATAAAGTTAAAGCATTTAGTAATTCTCCTTATTTATGAAGATGTACTTTGAGTGGGCATGAAGGACCCTAGAGACCACTTGCTTTGACCACAAATTACTTAGAGGACCATATCACCATAAGCCTTGGTCCATGAGAAAGACCAAGTGGCACAAGTCAAAATACAAGAAGACCTTTGTATTACAAAAAGATTAAAGTCAAAAGGGTCAAAGATGAAAAAGATTCAAACCCTAATGGCAACTCCTAATTATGTGGGACCAACTCAAATGTTGGAAAGCCTATAAATAAATGACATTTGCAAATCATTTTACACATAACTTTCATCACTTGACTGCTCCTTCATGGACTGAGGAAAGATTCGTGATTGAGATTTTTTGCTGCTTGTGAGAGGAGACTTTTGTGACTGGGTTCTTTCTTTATCTCTTTTCTCTGTCCTAGTGTGGCGTCCTAGTTCACTAGGGCTTCCCCTTTCACAGGTTACAGTCCACATCAGTGTTCATAGGCTGCTACAGTTCACAGGCTGCCACAGTTCACGGGCTGCTACAACTCCCTTGATGGTGTTCACGGGTAGCAGTAGCCATTGCTCCCTTGCACGTTTTGCTCACGGTGTTGACCTAGGGCAGCAACATACTCTTGCTGTTGCTCTCGGTGGGAGGCTAGGGTAGAATTGAAGGCTGCCTCAACCCTTGTTGCTGACAACAACAACATCCTACAGGTCTCGGGAAGACCTAACAGAATTCAGGCAGTAGTAAACAACCCTAACAGAGTTTGGGCAACAAGCAAATAGGTTCGGGCAGCAGCCAAACAAGTCAACAGTCAATTCGGGCAGCAGGCTAACAATAGTTCGGGCAACAGTAAATTCGAGCAGCAGTAAACAGTAAAATCGGGCAGCAGTCAAACAGTCAACTCGGGCAACAAATTTTGGGCAGCAGGTTGATGGTCAAATGTGGTTAGGGTTCTTACTCACCCTCCATGTGGCAGCATGTGGTAGTAGCAACAAGCCTGCTAGGGCTTCATTGTTCTTGAATTTTTCTTGTACATTCATCTCAGAATTTTGAGATCAATTTTCTTCTTTTCATGAACAAAGTTAGGCATCTCATTTAAGGGATGAATTACTAATGCTTTGGGATTTTTGTCCTTTAAAGGTTTTCTCGTGAAAAATCATGTGTTCAATTATCATATTATGTGATGCTTGGTTGACTACTGCACTTGTCGTACTGCTATTTACTTTTCAATCACTATCTATATTACAGTCTGCAATTTTTAAAGAATGACATGCACATGTTAAAATTCAACATGGTATCAGAGCTTTGCATGTGAAGATTGCAGTGAAAGAGCAAATCATTGTAACCACTCCTAGACCTTGGGGCCGGAAGAAAGGCTTGAGGGGTCAGCCAACTACAACTCCTGGAAAGCTAGGCTCATGGCCACCTTGGAAGAGAATGACCTTGATGACTTGGTTCTTAATGCCAAAGAATGCCAAAGAATGATGCCCTTGATCACGGAGACCTTGATGCCCACCATTGAAGACTGCCAAAGAATGCTTTGACACCTTGACAAATTTATATGAAAAGAAGGCACCTAGCTAGAAGAGAATACTGAAGAAGAGGCTTCGTACATTGAAGATGAATAAGGATGAAGGAGTTGCCCCCTTCTTCACAAAAATTGCTCAGGGAAGAGACCAACTTTCTGCTATTGGTATACCTGTGGATGATGATGATCTTGTACAAACTGTATTCGATGGTCTTCCCAGTTCTTGAGAAACCTTTTTGGCAGCCGTAAGTGGATGTGACTCTCAACCAAACTTTGATAGACTTTGGCATGACTGTTTGGAAGAAGAGGGAAGAATTCAAAGCAGATCGAATGGCACTAAGGAAGGGAACTTTGCTCTTACAACCAAGACAAGGAAGTTCAAGAAGCCCCTCACTTATAAAAAAAAATAAAAGAAACCACAAGGTAAGCATTTAGATGCTCTAAATTTAGAATGTTTTAATTGTCATAAAATGGGACATTTTGCCAAAGAATGCGGGCAACCAAAGAGAAGGTTCAAAAGAAGGTTCCAAGCTTCTACAACAAAAGAAGAAGAACCCAAGAAGAAGAAGACTGCTAAATGTTCCAAAGAAGATGAACCAAGAAGGGATAACTACCCGAGCTCTGCTCTTTCAGGATCCATCACCAACAATGCTAACTCTTGGTTAGTGGATAGTAGTGCTTCCAGACATATGACGAGTATCTGTGAAGCACTTACCAGCTACGGAAAGAAGGAGTTTTGTACTCAAGTAGAACTTGGGGATGACAACACCTAGGAAATTGAAGGAATTGGTTCTACTTCACTTCAACTCGATTCAGGGGCTATTTTGCATATTGAAAACATACTATATGTCCCTGGTTTGAAGAAGAACCTCCTCTTTGTTGTTGGCTTAGAAGACAAGGGCTACAGGCTTCTCTTCATGGACAAGAAGGTCCTATTATGGGCAAAGAATGAAAAGTTAAGCTCAGCCGAACCGATTGGAGTTCGAGAGGGAGGTCTTTACAAAGCTTCCGGGAATTCCACACAAGCATTGGTTCACAACACAATTGACTCATGTGAACTATGGCATCGAAGGTTTGGACACCTTCAATATATAGCTCTCCCTTGTCTTCAAAAGATGGTCACAGGTATGCCTGAGATTTCTCTTAAACATAATGGTGTTTGCAAAGGTTGTGCTCTAGGTAAGAAAACTAAGAAATTCTTCTCTAGAAGCAAGAATAGATCTAAAGGAATCTTGGAGTCTGGACTTGATTCATTTCGACATATGTGGGCCTATGTCTTTACCCTCCTTGAGTGGGTGCTTGTATTATGTTTTGTTCATAGATGATCACTCTCTAAAGTTTTGGATTTACTTTCTCAAAGTCAAAAGTGAAACTTTTGACAAATTCAAAGAGTTCAAGGCTCTAATTGAAAACCAGACAGGAAGACACATCCGTATCCTGAGGTCAGATAACGGAGGTGAATATGAATCTAATGAGTTCGATGATTTTTGCCGAGAAGCAGGAATAAAAAAGGCGATGACAGTGCCATACAACCCTCAATAGAATGGGGTTGGAGAAAGGAAGAATGGAACGATATGTGAAGCTGCCAAAGCTAAGCTGAGTGACCTCGATCTTCCTTTATCTCTATGGGCTGAAGCTGCATGTACTGCTATGTACATTCAAAATAGAAGCCCTCATGCCATCTTGGGGAAAAAGACTCTAGAAGAAGTATTTACAGGCAAGAAACCTGTAGTTGACCACATGAGGATTTTTGGTACTCCCGTGTATATTCATGTACCAAAAGAAAAGAGGGCTAAGCTAGAGCCTTACGGAAAGAAAGACATATTTGTTGGTTATAGTGAAAGCTCGAAACCTTACCGCATCTATGTTCCTGGACAAAGGTACATTGAAGTCAGTAGAGACGTGATATTCCATGAGGATCACGTTCAACTGCTGTAAATTTCCGAGTTTATTCTCTTTGCCAAATATTTAAAGGATCACGGTTTTGCTCATTTTTCCTAGGTTGGGGTTTCCAGGGTAATTACTTGTGTCAAATATGATGATTTTTTGTGTATATTCCCGCTGCATGAGTTAGAATTCCAGTGTATTTACAATTATTTTTCAACAGTTTATGATTGTTGGGGATAAAAATAATTGAATGTGTAAATCATATATGGAATTAAAGGAAAAACTAACACTAAACGCACATGAAATTGTTTTGAAGCTGCCCAAAACAGCACAAAAGGCTTGTTGTAGCTGAAACTGCCCAGAAACACGACAAAACGACAAAAAATGATGCTTGTAGCTGCCCAAAAAAACCAGGAAACAACACAAAAAGATGGCTTTAGCTTGCCAAAAGACTGCACTCCTTCTTGCTGGAAATGTCCTTGCTCCAATTTCTCTTGCTCTTGCTCTTGCTCAAATAGTACGAGGCAAGGAGAGTGAAAATCCTCTTTATTGGGTCCCACACATTCTTTTTCTTATAAAATTAAAAGCTTGATTATTTTTCGAAACGATGCCATAAGGACTGAGATTGGCCTGAAAATGCATATCTATAAACATGAACGCATTTCCCACACTTGGGATACGTCTGTATGCACGGAAACTTGTTTCCAGTTCGTACAGAATGTGTTTTCGTGTTTCATACAGAAACATGTGGGATACGTCAGGGTACCCCACGTTTCCTGCGACTTAGATGGTGTCTCTTAAATGATGATACATTTTTACTAGTGTATATTTTATTTGATTTTCATTGAAAATATTGATTCTTTTTTTTTGTAGTAAGGCCTACTTTTATTGCTGTTAGCAGATGTGCACTGTGCACAGTACAACTGTTATTAATATATGTTATGTCTGCTGTTTAGTAGTTAGCATGATTGTTTATTACGGAATTTCAGTTTGTAGTAAGGATGTATGATGGTTGATCACTGTGGCTTCCTTTTAATGGGCAATAAATGTGATTTCTATTTAGGTATTAAATTTTTGTCTTGGGCCATGTTGCTGCTCCTGACCGGCGTGCGTGTGTCAAAGCCCAAAATTAGGCACACCAACCCGATGGCAACTGCGAAAAGAGCAACCACTGTCACCACGCTCCAATGTTATCAGAACCAGACCGGTGGTTGAACCGGCCTACCCCGAGAATTGGAACTGAACCAGAACCGAACAAAAACCAAAAAAAAACCGGATCAAAAAACCGGTTAAGCAAAAATACATTAAATATTCACATTTTCAATAAATATATATATATTCATGTGCATCCATGTCAATTCAAAGAATTATACACAAATATGCAAAGTTTCTCATGTATATAGCAAGTAAGAGTGTAGAAAACAACAATAGCACCGAGTGCAAATACATATCTGATGAAAAGTACATCCACACAGAGGCTATAAATGGCCTCTAAAGTCAAAATATAAGCATATGACTATAGTCTAGACTCTAGAATCTACAATCTAATGATTTTAATCATATATCAGAAATATTTAAGTCCTCATGATCAGACTCAGAGTCATCATCTTCATCCTCAACAGGAGCATGGCTTGATTCCCCTGGGCCTGAAGGCACCGATCCAACTGCAACATCAATGTCCACATCCTCTTGTTGTGGAAGAGGGTCCAGGTCCATCCAAGATAGGTCTTCATTATCAAATGCTGCTGGCTGACTCTCCACAACCCAATCTGATGAGGGATCAACATCCTCCAACACTATGGTTTGTGATCCAGGGGTCTTGCTCAGCAACTGGTTGCGCCTCAATCTAAGGTTGTATTGAACATAGACCATATCATTCAACCGTTTTTGTTCTAAACGGTTTCGCTTCTTAGTGTGCATACGCTCAAAAACACTCCAATTGCGTTCACACCTAGAAGCACTGCATGTCTGGCTCAAGATTCGAATCGCAAACTTTTGCAAATCAGGGCACATGCTACCAAATTGTCCCCACCAATACGCTGCAATATGAATTAAAGACAAAGAAGCTTCAGTAATAATAATAAGAAACTGACTCATATTTTGCCATGAATAATATAATTTAAAAAATTAAAACATTCAAATTACTTACCAGGTGGATCCTTTACTCTACCTCGAACAACCATAGCCATGCCAAAAGTACCAATGCCCTCATTGAAATGAAGGAGCTTACTGTGTATCTCCTCTTGTATCTTAGGATCGGGGATCATGCGCTCAATGCATTTGTATAACCCTTCTTTTACCTCCCCATCTGCTTCAAAATCTTTTGTGTAATGGTACCTTTAAAAGACAAAGAAACTTAACCAAATGAGATTGAGAATTTGAGAGTTGAAATTTTAATTTAAAGTTTAAACTTTAAACAATGAATGATATAACTAAAAACTTTGAAATTTGTATTTACTATTACAGTATTACTTACCTTGGGTTCAAGTAATAGCCCGCTGCATGTAAAGGTCGATGGAGTTGTCTGTTCCATCTTTCGTCAATGATTCTCCACAAAGGAAGATACTTTTGCCCCTTATCTCCATATGCTTCCTTTATTGCCTCTTTGGCCTGATCCATGGCCTCATAGATAAAACCCATGGCGGGTTTATCACCATCCACCATTCGTAGCACTTTCACAAGTGGCTCACTGAATAGTACTATCTCCTCTCCCTTTTTCCAAAATGTTTTTTCAAATACTTTGTCAACTATGTCTTTGCTTTCAAGCCTTTTGCTCCACTGAGATGCATTCCACTCGTCATAAGAGAACATCTTCCTCAGGTTGGCCTTTTGTTGAATCAAGGATTGCAACGTAAGAAAATTCGTTGCAAATTGTGTAATAGCCGACCTAACAAGCTCTTTCCCACCTGTGTTTTTCCTCATAAGGTTCAACACCCATGTTTGGTGCAATTTGGCCGGTTCAGCATGAAACCGGGCGGTTCAGGGATGAGACCGGGCGGTTCAGGGATGAGACCGGGCGGTTCAGACCAGAACCGGCAAAAAACGGTTCAAACTTGCCATTCGAGCCGGTCTTGGTTCCGATAACATTGCCATGCTCCTCTCTTCCTTGCTTCAGGTTGGCTTTTCTCCAACTCAAGGGGGGCGTCCCTAATGTTAAGATCACTATGGCAGGAAACAATGGCGGACAAGGTGAATAGAAGAGGCTGCCTTAGAGAAATGGTTGTAGCATAAGATAAATTGAATGGTTGATGGAAGGAGGGAAAGATCAGACCTCACTAATGGACCAGTGCTGGTATACCTAAAGGGAGAAATGGAGTCAAAGGAGAACCCACGAGGGCCTTGTGTCAATGGCACAACTACTAGATCTTCTTTCTCCTAACTGCAGAAGATGCACTATGCAAACAAGGGAGATACTACACAATCAAACTTGATTAAGTGTAAACATCAATACCCGTGTATGCATGCTCACAAAGGGAAAAGGCTAGCATCTACTAGGATTTCCACCTTCCAATAGGATGGTAGCATCTGTTTATAGTCTCCGACGCAAACATAGAAAGGAAAGAACGCCTCTAGCAACAATCGCTCATTCACACAAGTTAATGCCACACACCATAGAGGGTATTCAACTAAACAATCATAAAACCCAAAACGATATTTTTCTATTAAGCCCTGGGGAAAAATCCTCTTAGTTTTTCCATCCTTTACAATGAAGAAGCCTTGCTTCTTTATAGGCCAAATAGGCTCTCATAAAAATAATAAAAAGAAAATGAAACAATAAAATAAAGTGAATGTCAGATCCACTATTTTATCCCTAAATGACTACTTGACTATTACATTTATTAATGGAAACTCCTCCATGGCTAGTAGTTCCAACTCTCATGTAACCAAGAAATGCTAAACGAGAAAGGTTGGATCCATCCATAGGATGCCACCGGCTCCCAAAGCCATGGCATGTGGGCCCGGTCCAGTTGATGAATTGGCTGTCAAACGGAACGTGGGTTTTTTAAAACACGTGGAGAGGTGTAGGGATTTGTTGGCTGCCAAAGGAGATGATATACGCAGATCCAAAGGTGGCGTCTAACTGCTCCAAAACTAAAATGCAAAAGATGATGCAAAACCCCAGCAGAACTTGACTCATCATATAGTTGTATTCTACATCGGTGGCCACTGAAATGCATGTTCAAACTCCATGCTACAACAATGACGTGGAAAACTATTTGTGAGAGCTTTGAAACTCTACAGAACTGTGAAGCTACCCCCAAACGACCTCTCTAACAAAGAAATTGACTACCCAAATGTTTAAGTGTTGACCACGAGTCGACCTGTTCAAACTGCTACCGTGGCATTCATCTCCATCCAGATCTACGGGTGGTAACTCGTGATCTCTGACTTGATTTTAATTGGAAATCTACAAGCCGTTGGTTGCAGTAACCTTCAAATCGTGCCAACGTTTTAATTGGCTGCCAATTAAATAAATTGATAACCCGTGAGATAATTGATACTTAGCAAATTACATCTGAGAGAGATTTCCAATTGCTGGCGCGAATTTGCTCCACGATCTTCTCTGTTACATCAGGCCTTGGTGTTTGAGCTTTAATCGTGGAGTGGTTTCAGCCTGGGTGATCTTTAGTATTGACACCCAACAACTCTGAGAAAAGGCAGAAAGGCGGTCATGGACCCAGCGCCACTGCTCAGATGCTAATGGCAGTCATGTTTACATCAGAGAATATGCCAATGCTCTAATACTCCACGTGGCAACAGATTCCTCAAATTTATAAAAAAGAAACGATTCAACCCATGTGAACTAGAGTCTGTGACTTGGTGCAAACTTTTGAATGGTTCCTTTGATTAGCAGTAGTCAATGTGAAGTATGATGGTCATGAGAGGTCCCTAGCTGTGCTGGCTATTCTCGATTTCTTCTGATGATGAAGAAACAGAGCCTAGTATTATCTTCACACGACCAAGTACTGATGATTTGATTACCAATCACTCTGCCAGGAGACAACCAGTGATCCAACAGCTGCAACATACTTTGTACCTGTGATTAAAACACTTTAGCAATTTTGAAAAATGTTTTCCAATGTCAAGAGGTAGATTGGGTCATTCAAACATCATAGTGTACGACACCTCTGTTGTAATAGTGTTCAACTCCTGCAAACATCTGAACAATAGCTGCAAAACTGTTTGATCAATTATGTATGAGCATTATGTGAAAATAATCTTCAGGTAGCCTGCAGATGACTATTGGATCCAACTCATTTACTTAGTGTATTTTTGAGTGTTAGTCTTAGCATGCATAACTCTTGCTGACTGTTTGAAACTGCTTCCTAAAACCTCAGCCTGCCAAGGGTTTGAAATTTACCCCTACCAGTTAGGAGGTAACATCTGGCTCCATATGGGGACGTGTACTCTCTTCAAGAGTACATGAGAAAACCAATACTTCTGGGTAATGCAGACGACCTAACCAGGCAGTGGGGATGGCTCAATTCACAACTAGAACCACATGCTTTATTACATGAAAAGAAAAGGCATTAGTCAAACAATAACATAAAATGTTCATGCAAAAGCTTTAATCATCCTACCTATTCTAACTTAGCTTGAGACTGGAGCACGTTATGTATATGCATACAACCAATGGAGCCATTCTAGCATCCCTTCAATGATGAAACTTCTTCCCTTGTGTTTGGTCATTAACCAAAACAAGATCTCATCAAATATGTGGTGAATGTGATTTGGGAGTGCCATCAAAGTATGGCTGTCATAAAATAGCACATGCTGCAAACACAAGTCATCTTTGAAATTTTTAACCATATGGCACATCGGAGCACATTCATCATCAATATAACACTGAAGAGGGCTGAAATAAGCAATGGGCAGCCCTTCCTCAATCTGACTTTTGTCATTCAAGAGCCTCTCATAAGGTAGATCTGCAATACAAGTATTATTAATTTCAAAATATACCTAAGGTAGCTTCTCATCTTCAAGATGAAGTTGTTGATAAGCTTGGGGCAGCGCAGCATCTTCTATTACAGCCGTGTTAGGAGGCTGTTCAGAAATATCTTCAAACAAGGGCCCATGTGACACTTCCTCAATCAGGTCTTCAATGATATTTTCTTTAGGCTGCTTGTTTTGATCTTCAAGGTGTTCTTCATGGATCTCCTCTTTGGAATCAGGTTGTGTCCTAGGGAGGAGGGCATCCTACTCTTTGGCCAATTGCTCAATCTCTTCAACTGTTCCTTCATGCCAACGAAGGAGAAACTTCTCAAAAAACTTTGCCATTGAGTGTATGCTTTCATCCCAAAGGTCATTGAACCAATCTTCTGCATCTCCCTCAAAAATTAAAGCAAATACAATCATGAGATCATCCTCATGGTAGACTTTAAGATCCCCCATTAACTTGCAAAAAGAAACAATATGATGGATTGTCGAGTCCTCGTCATTTCCAAAGAACCCTGGAACAATTCTAAGTACTTTTTTATAGCACTCATTAGGAAATCCATGGATACCTGAGAAATCTAGTGGGGTAAAGGCTCCATGCAAGTGAGCACGAAGTCCTTCCATTTTATCATCCATATTCTCAAATAATGAAGTATTGAATTTGCAATATACATATAGTCATACCTCAAATTGAACTGTGGAGTCGCCAAGGTGAGCTTGAAAGCCTTCTGATTTAGGAGTGTGCTCACCTCTACACCCAAAAAGTCTTCAGATCTGCAAAAGGACAAGGGCTTCGTCCCTTTGTGGAGTCGCCATGTGAGAACCAGGATCTGCAATATGATCTCCCACAAATGTCAATGAAGCATAATCCTCAAATTTCGGGAACTGGACTTTGTCCCCGGCAACGGCGCCAAAAATTTTGCTGCTTCTGACCGACGTGCGCGTGTCAAAGCCCAAAATTAGGCACATCGGCTCAATGGCAACTGCGAAAGAGCAACCACTGTCACTGCGCTCCTCTCTTCCTCGCTTCAGGTTGTCTCTTCTCCAACTCAAGGGGGGCGTCACTAATGTTAAGATAACTAAGCCAGGAAACAATGGCGGACGAGGTGAATAGAAGAGGCTGCCTTAGAGAAATGGTTGTAGCATAAGGTAAATTGAATGGTTGATGGAAGGAGGGAAAGATCAGACCTCACTAATGGACCGGTGCCGGTATACCTAAAGGGAGAAATGGAGTCAAAGGAGAACCCACGAGGGCCTTGTGTCACTGGCACAACGACTAGATCTTCTTCCTCCTAACTGCAGAAGATGCGCTATGCAAACAAGGGAGATACTACACAATCAAACTTGATTAAGTGTAAACATCGATACCCATGTATAAACGCTCACAAAGGGAAAATGCTAGCAACTGCTAGGATTTCCACCTTCCAATAGGATGGTAGCATTTGTTTATGGTCTCCGACGCAAACATAGAAAGAAAAGAATGCCTCTAGCAACAATCGCTCATTCACACAAGTTAATGCCACACACCATAGAGGGTACTCAATTGAACAATCATAAAACCCAAAACAATATTTTTTCTTTTAAGCCCTGGGGAAAAATCCTCCCAGTTTTTCCATCCTTTACAATGAAGAAGCCTTGCTTCTTTATAGGCCAAATAGGCTCTCATAAAAATAATAAAAAGAAATGAAACAATAAAATAAAGTGAATGCCAGATCGACTATTTTCTACCTAAATGACTACTTGACTATTACATTTATTAATGGGAACTCCTCCATGACTAGTAGTTCCAACTCTCATGTAACCAAGAAATGCTAAACAAGAAAGGTCGGCTCCATCCATAGGATGCCACCGACTCCCAAAGCCATGGCATGTGGGCCCGGTCCAGTTCATGAACTGGCTGTCAAACGGAACGTGGGTTTTTAAAACGCGTGGAGAGGTGTAGGGCTTTATTGGCTGCCAAAGGAGATGATGTACGCAGGTCCATAGGTGGCGTCTAACTGCTCCAAAACTCAAATGCAAAAGATGATGCAAAACCCCAGCAGAACTTGATTCATCATACAGTTGTACTCCACATCGGCGCCCACTGAAATGCATGTTCAAACTCCATGCTACAACAATGACGTGGAAAACTATTCGTGAGAGCTTCGAAACTCCACAGAACTGTGAAGCTACCCCCAAACGGCTGTTCTAACAAAGAAATCGACTGCCCAAATGTTGAAGTGCTGACCACAAGTTGACCTGTTCAAACTGCTGCCATGACATTCATCTCCATCCGGATCTGCGGGTGGTAACTCGTGATCTCTGATCTGATTTTAACTGGAAATCTACAAGCCGCTGGTTGCAGTAACCTTCAAATCATGCCAGCGTTTTAATCAGCTGCTAATTAAATAAATTGATAACCTGTGAGATAATTGTTACTTAGCAAATTACATCTGAGAGAGATTTCCAATTGCTGGCGTGGATTTGCTCCACGATCTTTTCTGTTACGTCAGGCCTTGGCGTTTGAGCTTTAATCGTGGAGTGGTTTCAGCTTGGGTGATATTTAGTATTGGCACCCAACAACTCTGAGAAAAGGCAGAAAGGCAGACAAGGACCCACCGTCACTGCTCAGATGCTAATGGAAGTCGTGTTTACATCAGAGAAAACGCCAATGCTCCAATATGCCATGTAGCAACAGATTCCTCAAATTTATAAAAAGGAAACGACTCATCCCATGTGAACTAGAGTCTGTGACTTGGTGCAAACTTTTGAATGGTTCCTTTGATTAGCAGTAGTCAATGTGAAGTATGAAGGTCACGAGAGGTCCCTGGCTATGCTGGCTATTCTCGATTTCTTCTGATGGTGAAAAAACAGAGCCTAGTATTATCTCGGCACGACCAAGTACTGATGATTTGATTACCAATCACTCTGCCAGGAGACAACCAGCGATCCAACAGCTGCAGCATACTTTGTACCTGCCATTAAAACACTTTACCAATTTTGAAAAATGTTTTCCAATGTCAAGAGGTAGATTGGGTCATTCAAACATCATGGTGTAAGACACCTCTGTTGTAATAGTGTTCAACTCCTGCAAACATCTGGACGATAGCTGCAAAACTGTTTGATCAATTCTGTATGAGCATTATGTGAAAATAATCTTCAGGCAGCCCGCAGATGACTCTTGGATCCAACTCATTGACTTAGTGTATTTTTGAGTGCTAGTCTTAGCATGCATAACTCTTGCTGATTGTTTGAAACTGCTTCCTAAAACCTCAGCTTGCCAAGGGTTTGAATTTTACCCGTACCAGTTAGGAGGTAACAGGCCATAACATGATTAAAAGTCTATGTTAGGATTTCCCAGCTATGAATAGGGTGGCCTGCAATAAATGAGACTGCCTGCTGTGTTAATGAAATCTGACCTTGCATTTGTGGCAATGTGGTAGTCCCCATTAATGTAGGTTAACTGTCTTGAATTATGGTACATTTTCTTTTACAAATCTAGAGCTTTTTACTTTTTAAAATTTTTGCTTCAAAATTTTTCTTTTGTTTGTAACAAGGCCTATATTTATTGCTGTTAATATATGTGCATAGTATAACTGTTATTAATGTATGAGATGGATGCTATTCAGTCTCTGTTGTAATGTATGCCTCAGTTGCTGTTAACACTTTCCACAAAATGGTTTCTTGGAGTTATTTGTTATCACCTCTCTTTTTCCTTGTTATTATCTGTACTTTAGAATCTACTACTGACATTGATATAATTTGCAGGCTTGATAGACATGAAGCAACCCCAAAGATGGATTTTTGGTCACAACTATCATTAAGTTTGCCCTTTCCCTTCTCACTTTTTCGGGAAGGTTTGAGCTCAAAAAGTACCGATGGTCAACCATCCTTATTTCCTAAAAAACCTTCCTGCTCAGAGGAGGCACTGTCAACAAGGCAGAGCACTTTACAGAACAATGCCGAAAAACCACTGGCTGATGATGTTCTTGTCCGTGCAGAGTTTCAGGATGGTTTCAAAGCATTTTCTAACTGCAGAAGTAATGATAATGACAGATTTAAGTCTCAGCTATCTGGCAAACATAAACAGTTTGTGGATGTAACAAGTGGTGCTTATAGTCTGACTGGAATAAACAGTGTGGCTGTCAATCCTAGTACCATGAGAAAAGACATAAGAGACAAAGAAGTCATGGTAAAACTAGACACAGATAATGTGCCGGGTTCTTCTAAGTTGAATGGAGTGGCATGTGATTTGAGAGAGAAAAACATTCTTGACCTTGATTCAGCTCAGGAAATATGTGATAACTATAAGTCGGATCATACAATTCAGTTGGCAAATCCAAGTGCATATGTTGGCTCTAGAAGTGAAGCAATGGAGCAAAGGTCATCATCGTCAAGTACTGGCAAAGCAAACATCTGTGCATCTTTGAAGAAGGATGGATTACAAATGGAATATCTTGAACATCATACAGAGCGAGATGAAATTGCTAGGTCTCTTCAAGATGGAAGCGCCACAAATGGAGATGAATATTCTGTATCAGTCTCTACGAATTTGGAAATTTCTTTGGAGGAAAATGATTCAGATAAAAATCACCAGTGGATACCTATCTTGGATGATACATCTAACATTTATAATGATAACACTGAATATCCGGTGCCTTCTGCTGAAGTATCTCTACCTTCTACACAATTCATGGATAAGGAAAGGTTAAATTGCTGGAATGAAGGGTTGGATCTATGTGCAGTACAGGCATGGGCTCATGAACGAGCTTCTGAACAGAAGGAGTCCGAGGTGGATGATTTGAGACTTCAAATAGGTGGAAAACCAGTTAATGGGGAAAATGTGAACCAATTATCCAGGAAATATCAAACAGGGGAAGCAATGCGATTGGAAAATAGCCAAATTGAAACTCCAGTTGATGCACATTTGTCTGCTGGGAATGGTATAGCTGATGCAGGCTTTGGTGCTATTGCGGATATTTACCATGCTGCTTCGGCTCTAGTTTCAGGGAAAGATGTTGAAAAGTACAAAAATCAGAGATCACTTTCCGAGAGGGCAGCATCAATGCTGGTCTGTAAGTTGTGGTGCTACCTGTCATTTGCTATTTTGAGCTCTAATCTGTTGCATTTGTGGTTAATTGAGTCATGAAAATTTTGGGAACCGAATGAATGTAATTCAAGAAATTTGATGAGTGAGAAAATTTCAATACTATAATGCTGTGTTTTGATCTAAACTCAATGTGGGTTAAGAATCAAGATATTTTTGCATTTACATTTGGATTTAATCATGGTTGAATGCTGTGTTTTTGGGTTTTTATAAATTGTGCAAATTTTAATACTGTAATGCTTTGCTTTGATCTAAACCCAATGCTAGGATAAGAACTTAATGCTGGGGTTACCCTTTGACCTTTTCTCGAGTTGGAACCCCATCACACTAGAGTTGACCCTTCCATCAATAAGGGTAAGCTCCAAAGGGTGTTTTTAAACATGGGTTCACTACATTCGCATTAATCTCTGCTACACTTGGCAAAGTTAAGATCCACGAGAGGGGGTTAATTCATGTCACGAAACTCACAGGGAGTGCTGGATGCAAATGCCAACAATCTCCCCCCCAACATTACCTGGGTGAGTTTCGAACTTGAGACCTGTCGCTTTGACACCATTTGTTGGAGCAAAATTACCGTTAGACCAAAACCTACAGACATTAATCTCTGCTACAATCGCCAAAGTTAAGATCCATGAGAGGGGGCTAACCCATATCGCGAAACTCACAAGAAGCATTGGACACAAATGCCAACAGATCGGCGAACCTCAAAAAAATTTCAAAATTCGTTGAGGTTCAACGAATCCAAACAAATTTCAAGGTGCAGATTTGAAAGGGTTGATTGGTAATTTTTTGCAATAATTGAACCCTAGTCACGCTCATCGCATTTCTGCTTGATATCCCATCGATAGTTGTCCTTCACTAGTCATGATATCAGGAACCGCCAAACTGGAACCCTCAATTTCCCTCGTCGAGCCGCCACAACTAGTGCAATCAATGCATCTTGAGACTAGAGTCTAGATCATTCTAGCATTTCACTCATCATTCAACTTTGCGTTGTGCACGCTACACCATCCATTGTACACTGGCTATAGTTTTAGGATCTTCCCCCTTCAACAAGGAACACTAAAGCTAGTTGAAACGTGATAGTTGACTGTTGACCGAAGTTCGAAGAACTCAACCAATTTGATTTTGGATCATTCCTTGGCTAATCGATAGTTGAGGGTTTGAAGTTGAGGCTCGAGTAGGCTAGTGGTTGTATAAGTTGAGGCCGAAGTCATTCTAGTGTGCACACTCTGTGAACCTGTGGCTGGCACCTTATGTTTATATGCCATATCGGTTTATATGTTATGGTACATATAAGTTACTCACGAGTCATATATGTTTATTTCTAATTGTACCACATTATAATTCATAAAAAGGTATGTAAACACACATACGTGCCCATAATTATATTGAAAAATGTATATAGATGAACCTAATGGCGAACCTCATCCGAACTTCATAAAAACTTAAAAGAGTTGAACCTGATTCAAACTTAAAGGTTGCATGAACCCGAACTTGAACCCAAACCTTGTGACTTAGATCACAACATCCTCATGAACACCACTAAGATCTACCATACCTTTAATGAAGGATGCAACTGTTAGAAAGTGGCAACAGGGAAGGACTTCTAGCATTGCATGTGTCCTTGCATGGTAGGAAGACATCAAACAGGAAGCCAAATGTGTTTAATGTGATTTTCCTAAGTTTGGATTTAGGAAAATACATTAATATTTCTAATTTGATTTTGACTTAATGGAATCATTTTATAAAGTGAAACGTGAAATAATTTGAGTGATGGCTAATCTAATCTTGGCCATTGATCTCATCGGAGGATCACATCCATTGATCCATAGTGAGGGTTAGGGGTTTCGCTTAGCCATTGAGTTAAAATGAGATTTGGTGGAGACGACACATACAAGAGAGATACAAACAGAGAAGTCAAACAGAGAAGTTTGCTTAGAAGACGGAGGAACACTCATCAAGGCGATTCACAGAACTACCAGGCAGAGCGTCGGACCACACAGATCACGCAGAGGTAGAACCGTACAACAACAGAGGAGGACCGTACAACTGTCGTACGAATTTCGTATTACTGACGTCATCCCGTACGGATCCGTACAACTGGGCCGTACTACTGACGCAGGGGCCGTACAACTGCGTAGGGGCCGTGGTGTTGAAATTTGACACGTGTATGATAATTATAAAAATTGCAGGCTGTAATAGAGATAGTACATGAGATTTATAAGCAACAGTAAAACAATCATTCACACAATTGAACACAATATTTTTCACGGTGAAACCTTTTAAGGACAAAAACTCCAAAACATTAATAATTCATCCTCTAAATGAGATGACTGAGTTTGTACATGAGCAGAAGAGTTTTGAGATGAATGTGAATAAGATTTACTCAACGGATTGTGTTCTTTCAGTCTATACAAAAGTAGAAGCCCTAGTAGGCTTGCTGCTGTTGCCACGTCAATAGTTTTCACTACTGCCACATCAACAAGGTTTGCTGTTACCTCACGGATACCTGCTACGACCTCAACGAAGGTCTGTTGATGTACTGTTACAGCCCTAATAGGGCTTAGATGCAAGGAGAGCCCTAGCAGGGCTAGTGTGCATTAGGGTAATTTTTAGGGGCGAAATTTCGCCAATTGGCTATTTTTTTGTTTTTTTTCAAAAAAAAATTCGCTATTTGGTCATATTTAATCTCTAATATCGCCTATATTTGCATAAAATATGTTTTTTTATCATGATATTCTCCAAAATGTACACATTTCAGTGTTAATTGTATGTTTCGTATTTAGTATTCGCCTACTTATCTATGGACATATTTTTTTCAATCCAAAACAATCGCCTAGTATACTATAGTTAAGTATAAAATTAGAATCCTTAAAAAATACCCTGGTGTGCATTACTCCTCACCACCACCCAGGCTATTAGCAGCCTCCTGCTGCTATCCGTGACTGCTCCCTTTCCACCACACCGTGACTGCTATCTTCCACCGTGACTGTAGCTTTTGTAGGGAAGCCCTAACAGGGATCGGGTACACTTGTGAAGAGCCCAACTAGGGTAGCTGTTCCTGTAGCAGCCCTTTTGCTGCTGCTAACGTGAAAAAGAGAGCCCTAGTGACAGTCACAATAGGGAAGAAGAGAAAGATAACCCCAACCTTCAAATTTCCTCAGTCAACTAATGCTGCGTTAGAAAAGAAGAAGACCACTGTTGTGAAACTCGATCTGTCCTTTCGGGAGCAGTCCAAAAATGTTGTTGATGACTGATAATGAAATGAGTTGATTGCTTCTTTATTTATATTCCATCAAACATAATATTTTGATTCATTTTCATCTTTGACCATTGACTTTTATCTTTTGTGGTTCATTGGTCTTTTTGGTGTTTGCCTTGTGCCACTTGGTCCTTCATTTGATGGTCACTTGGACCAAGACAAGGGTTTCATGGTCCTTCAAGTGTTTTTGTGACCACAACAAGTTGTCTCAAGAGTTCTTCAAGGTCCTCATGGTTCATTCATGCCCACTCAAAGTACATCTTCATAAATAAGGAGAATTATTAAATGCTTTATCTTGATCTCCTCGTTGCCACCAATATCAGGTGTTAGGTCTCTCAATCAAGGGTTGCTAATCCTTGGAGAAGGTCTCATAGCCCATAGATCAAGGAGAGGAGTGCATCACTTGCCCCAACCCAATCTAGGACTTATGGTGATGACTTGGTAACTGACCAGGTGCCTCAGCCCCAGGATGCATCGGATGACTCAATGTCAAATACTTGGTAACTGACCAAGTGCCTCCATTCTCCCAGAGAATGGCCCTCAGCCCCAGGCTGAGGTCCTAGTCTTGGGCTAGGTTAAATTTCTGGTAACTGACCAGGTGCCTCCATTCTCCTAGAGAATGGCCCCCAGTCCCGGACTGGGTTAATTTCCTGGTAACTGACCAGGTGCCTCCATTCTCCCAGAGAATAGCCCTTAGCCTCGGGCTGAGGCCCTAGTCCCAGACTGGGTTAATTCTAGGTAACTGATCAGGTGCCTCCATTCTCCCAGAGAATGGCCCTCAGCCCTAGGTTGAGGCCCTAGGCCTGGACTGGGTTAATTTCCTGGTAACTGACCAAGTGCCTCCATTCTCCCAGAGAATGGCTCTCGATGCTGCTTAGGAAAAATCAATACTCCCTCTCAGCAAGAGAAGTATTCTTTGTAATGCCAAGCTTGTCACGAAAGTACACGAACTTTGCTAATGTCATAGGCTTGGTCAAAATGTCTTCAATTTGTTCATCGGTATGAATATACTGAAGCTTCAGTGTACCTCTCTGAACTAATTATCTGATGAAGTGGTACTTCATTTCAATGTGTTTTGACCTGTTGTGAAACACAGGGTTCTCTGAAAGCTTTATGCAACTTCGATTATCACAATGAATAATCGTTGACTCAAGATTTCCATTGAACAGATAAGAGAGAAGGTTCCAAGCTAAACTGCTTCTCTGCAGGCATCACTAGCAATAATATACTCAGCTTCAGCTGTGCTCTAAGCTATGGAACCCTGTTTCCTGCTGGACCAAGAGATCATTCCCGATCCCATATTAAAGCAATAACCTGATGTGATTTTCCAATCTACTACACTACCATCCCAATTAGAGTCAGCATTCCAACTAACATTACTCCACTGCTGGAAGTATACCTGAGCCCATAAGTAATAGTACCTCGCACATGTTTAGTAGCCGCCCAGTGTATGTGCTTCGGATCAGACTTGAACTGACTTAATGCATTCACTGTGTAACATATATCTGGTCTAATATGCACTAGATACATCAAGGATCCAATGAGTTGTCGATACTGAGTAGGATCCACAGTCTTTGAACATGTGGTTGAGGCATGTAACTTCTTCAAGTTCAGTTTCATGGGTATGCTCATGGACTTGTAGTGTTGCATTCCAAATCTCTGCAAGACATCGATTGCATACTTCCCTTGTGTCAGGAAGATCTCTTCTTGCTTTTGCTAGATTTCTAAGCCAAGAAAATAGTGCATCAGACCTAGATCCTTCATCTCGAATTCAGAGGTGAGCTCCCTCTTACATTGGGCGATCAGCTGTTCCTCCCCAGTAAGGAACAAGTCATCCGCATATAGAACTAGGATGAAGTGATGGTTGTGAACAACCTTAAAGTATAGGTTGGAGTCAGCAGTACTTTTGGAGAACCCCAAGCTAAGAAGATGGCCATCAATTCTTGCATACCAAACTCTCGGGGCCTGCTTGAGCCCATACAAGGCTTTCTTCAGTTTACACAAATGGGACTTCTCCCCATAAGTCACAAAGCCTTCTGGTTGTTCAATGTAGACTTCCTCTTCAATTTTGCCATTAAGGAACACTGTCTTTACATCCATTTGATGGAGTTTCCATCCAAATATAACAATGAGGGAGATGATAGTCCTGATGGTGGTATATCTGGCGATGAGAGCAAAAGTTTCGTCATAGTCTATGCCTTCCTTTTGAGTGAATCCACGAGCTACAAATCTAGCTTTATACTTTTCAATGCTTCCATCAACGTCATGCTTGATTTTGTAAAGCCATTTAGACGTTACCATAGACTTCCCTGTCAGTTTAGGAACAACTTTCCACACATCATTTTTCATAATTGAATTATATTCTTCGATCATGGTATCATTACATACATGTAGACTTGCTACTTCTTTATATGTAGAGGGTTCTGCATCGATGAGCTTGCTCATCAAACCTAAGTACTTCTGGGGCTTTATGCTTTCTCTGAAGGTTCCAGGAAGAGCTTTATGCTTCTCAGCTTCTTCCAATGTTTCTCGGAACCAGGCAGATCTTCTCTTGGAAGGAGGAGCCTCAAGCAATTTTGAAAAAGTCGGCATCAGCAAGGGTCCCAAATACAACTTCTCGCTAACATCGGCGAAAAATCGGGAAGAATCGGCAAAAGTCGACAAACATTAAAAAATACGAAATACATTCATTTTTTTTCAGAATTTTAAACATTTAAAGCAACAATAACATCAGATAAACACATTGGAACATAAATATGGAGAAAGCATTGATATATATCATCATCATGTAGTCATTCCAAATGTAAAATGATACATCAAAGTCGATACTGTATCATGAAACATCATAGTTGTCCAATCAAGGACTCAAAAGTCGATAATCAATACAACATGGCATCACATATATAAATGTATCCGAGGAAAACTAGCATCTAGCTGTCTAATATCAATGCTCTCTTCTCGAGTTGTCCATTCATACTTCATATATTTCCCTACTCCAATGATTAGGTTTATATAAGGTTTATATTTGTACCTCCCATCTTATGACTTCAACCTAATTTTTGAAAGGTATATTTTATTGATTTGGTTGTCGGCCATTAAACGTATTTCTTGTTTTGTATTGGTGATAAATCATAGATGTATTTTTCACAGGGGCTGTACAACTATGCAAGGGGCCGTGGTGTTGAAATTTGACACGTGTATGATAATTCTAAAAATTGCAGGCTGTAATAGAGATAGTACTTGAGATTTATAAGCAACAGTAAAACAATCATTCACACAATTGAACACAAGATTTTTCACGGTGAAACCTTTTAAGGACAAAAACTCCAAAACATTAATAATTCATCCTCTAAATGAGATGACTGAGTTTGTACATGAGTAGAAAAGTTTTGAGATGAATGTGAATAATATTTACCCAACGGACTGTGTTCTTTCAGTCTATACAAAAGTGGAAGCCCTAGTAGGCTTGCTGTTGCTGCCACATGAATAGTTTTCACTGCTGCCACGTCAACAAGGTTTGCTGTTACCTCACGGTTACCTGCTGCCACCTCAACAAATGTTTGTTGATGTACTGTTACAGCCCTAATAGGGCTTGGATGCAAGGAGAGCCTTAGCAGGGCTAGTGTGCATTAGGGTAATTTTTAGGGGCGAAATTTCGCCAATTGCCTATTTTTTGGGTTTTTTTCAAAAACAAAATCGCTAATTGGTCATATTTAATCTCTAATATCGCCTATATTTACATAAAATATGTTTTTTTTATCATGATATTCTCCAAAATGTACACATTTCAGTGTTAATTGTATGTTTTGTATTTAGTATTCCCCTGCCTATCTATGGACATGTTTTTTTCAATCCAAAACAATCGCTTAGAATACTATACTTAAGTATAATATTAGAATCCTTAAAAAATACCCTGGTGTGCATTACTCCTTGTTACCACCTAAGTTGTACTTAGTGGTTTTTTTTCATCAAGTGAGCCTGGTGAACCGGACAAAGATTTTTTGTTCGGACTTCGGAAGACCTTCGAAGTGCTTCTGGGAAGTGCTTGTTGTACTATATCACATGTTCATACCCCCTTGGGGGAGTTGTAATAAATGTTCTAGCATGATAGTGTTTGTAAAAGGTTCGGTCTCTTAGGCTTCATTTGTCAATCCGATCAGGCTAAGGTGTATTTTCCCTTGGTTATTATTGGTTGTTGAATAAATGACTGATAATTTCTAAGCTTTTCACTCAATACCTCCAAAGTTGGGGTGGTCGGCTTGGCATTTAGGCCTATTGAGGTTATTGGAGTCTATGTGTCAATGTATAAACATGCTAGACATCATGGTCGAGTCATATGAACATGTCTAAGTCCCCCTAGGTTTTTTCAACCATTTTAAATTTTAAATTTTTTTCAGTGTTTTTTATTAAAATTTAATTTTCCAAAACTTAGGCTATTTTTTAATAGTTTAATTGGAAAAATTGATTTTGTAATAAAAGTGGGCCAAATAATCAGTTTCAGTCATGTAGGTGCTCATTTTCAAGCTAAGAGCACCATGTAAACCCATGGACCCACTTTTTCCTAGTTTTAAATGATTTTCCATCACTCAGGTCAGAAAGCCCCAAAAAATCAATTATTGATTATTTTAATTAATAAATTGATGAATAATGGAGCAAATCCAAAATCATAGATTAGTGGATTCTTAGTCGATTTGCTTGAAATCAGTCAAATCTGAACCAGATTGACTGGATCTGACAAATCCTTGATTGAAGGAGGTGATCAAATCAGATCCAAAGTTGATCTTCAGTAGTCTTTATGGGGAATTGCGCCCTCTCTCTCTCCTCCACACGTGTGGACTCTCCTGGATGCTCTGTGGACTAATGTGTCGGTTTATGGGTTGATGTGTCAGCTCAATCAAGCCCCCAGTTGACTAGTAGGCCCAGTTCAGCTTCAGAACTGCATTGATTGACTCTGAATCAGCTGATTTGATCTGGCTCCTTGGGATTTGCGCCCCCCCTGGGCTGGATCTCCTGGTTTTTGTATAAATCAGGGCACAAGCTCCCTCTTCCAAGCTAGTTAGAGTTGGATTGAAGGGCTTGCTATTGTAATACTGTTGTAATTTTTTGATTGTTGAAATAAAGAAGCATTGGAGGCCAAATGGTGTAATGCTCTCATATGTGTGGATTAAGCATTGTCTTACGGCTATTTGATGTTGCCGTCTTTTCTCTCAATTTCTGCATCTGAACCCTGTCTGGCTTGAACGATTCCGCTGAATCAATAGGAGTATAGTTGGGCAAGTAAGGTTACTTGTTTTTCTTATATCTCATAGCATATATGTTAGAAGATCTAGATTATACATGTTTAATAAGTTTATTTGCATGTAATTCTTGTCTCTTTTTCATATATATATCTATTACCCAGATCTCATGAGGTTTCGTGCAGGATTGTGTGTTTAGCTTTCAGGTAGCAAGGATTGGACGAGCTGTGGATCTAGTTTGACTCCACTGTACATTCAAAAGCATTGTGAAGACATTGCCCCTTTGTATTCCACTAACAAGTTTCTATTGCAGATCTGCTTCAGCAACAATCACTTCTCTTCTCCTTTTCCTCCTTCAAAATCAATTTTTTTTTACCTGGTTACTTTGTTCACAGTTTTGATATTGTTTAGATCTATTATCTTAAAGTGAATTTAACATAGATCTATCTCCTCATAGCCCATAATCTAGATCTTGTTCTTAAAAGGTTTCATAAGCATTATAGATCTAGCTTTAGGGAAATCGTCCTTTTTGCATGGAATTTTAAAGAGAATTTGTAGCTTGCATGCATTAGATTTCTGTTTTCTGTTATAAAAGATAAATCTAGCAATCAGTGCACATCATATTGGCTGCCTAAAAGGCAAGCCAAGATCCCAAGGAAAACTTGCTTTCCTTGGTTTCCTTTTTACCTTTTTTAACTAGTTTTAACTTAGCTGTTTTTGGTTAAAAGTAAGCTGACCCAAAGGTACTTTCAGAGTGCTTTTGGGCATATTTTAGTCTAATAAGCTTGCTGATTTTTAGCAGGTATAACAGAAAAGAGGAGTTGCTATTCGAAAGTGATTTTTGGGCCTTCTGAATCCCCCCAGGGGTCTCCCTTTTTGACTGAAATCTTTAATTTTTGCACTTTGTAAGCTCTTGGTTTCATTATGTATAAGAATCAAGAGGCATCATATCAATTTGCTGATATTGTAACCGCTGGTAATAAAAATAATTCTGAATTGGCTCTTTCGAGCCCATTCCCCATCCCCCCTGGGGGGATTTGCGTCCGTGTCATTTTTTGCTTTTTGTTCATCTTTTTTCAATCTAGCATAGTACTAATCTGCAGGGTAGTATACTTTGGTTTAAAACCAATTCCATATTCCATTTCTATTGGTTTCAAAGTAACTTTAATACTTACCCCACGAGCCTCCTTTCGAGCCGAAAGGTGAAGAAAGGTTCGTGGTAGTCTAATTAGAAAGTTGTGGTTTGCTTATCTTTTTATGTTTCATTTGCTATCATCATTTGTTTCAGTAACCATAATAAAATCAACCCCTCCTTGATTCCCTGATTGAGGTCCACTTGGACCGAAAGAGGTTCCTGGAGGGTTTTCTTTTTAACAAGAACATCCATGTCAAAATTTACTAAAATTGACAAGACTCCGGTGTGTATGCTCTGCACTTGGCTATGGTTCGTCCGATCAATCAAGCTGTATCGAAAGCACTTGAGGGACTAGTATAATTAGGATTCAGTCTCCCAAATTGAAAAACCATTAGGTGAAAATCCAACACCTAGATCAAACCATTACGGTGGCAAAATACCCAAAGGAAGCGGGAACTTCTGAAAAGTGACCTCGGGGCGTCGATCTTTGTCACACCCTAACGGGTGCGTTACGAACAATAGCCCCAGAGACTCCTTTCAGCCCACATATTCCTTGTGGGTAGCTGTGAAGGTTTAGTTTTGGACATACTCCAAGTACTCTCGGGTATATATGGAGTCCACCCCTTCGTCTAATTTTAATCAACTCATATTTCACATTAACTTAAAACGTACTAAGAGGCAATTGCAAAACATTCACTCCAAGCACATGCAAGTACATTGATTTCCTTTTGACTCCATTTTAAGGCACTGGTTATTTTCTTGCTATATATATATATTGTGTCCCAGCATTGTGCTTTCGTGCGCTCATTTTGTATCTTGTCATCTATGGTTGTTTATGGTTAAATTTCAAACTCCTAAGTAATTCATTCAGTTTAACATCACCATACTAAGTAATTAGCCTTAGTAACTTAATAGGGTCTAACCCCCTTGGCTTCGTTAGGAGTTGAGCCTAAACGGAGGAGTCAAGAACAAGGTGACGGCCTTGATTCGAGACTTGCCCCCAAGGACACACCGAGTGGCTTGAAGATTTCTGCCACGTGACCCAGGTGTGTGAAAGGCGGCAACACTTCTCACCACCACCCAGGCTATTAGCAGCTTCCTGCTGCTATCCGTGATTGCTCCCTTTCCACCACACCGTGACTGCTATCTTCCACCATGACTGTAGCTTTTGTAGGGAACCCCTAACAGGGATCGAGTACACTTGTGAAGAGCCCAGCTAGGGAAGCTGTTCCTGTAGCAACCCTTTTCTTGCTGCTAACGTGAAAAAGAGAGCCCTAGTGACAACCACAATAGGGAAGAAGAGAAAGATAACCCCAACCATCAAATTTCCTTAGTCAACTAATGTTGGGTTAGAAAAGAAGAAGACCACTATTGTGAAATCTGACTTGTCCTTTCGAGAGCAGTCCAAAAATGTTGTTGATGAATGATAATGAAATGAGTTGATTGCTTTATTTACATTCCATCAAACATAATATTTTGATTCATTTTCATCTTTGACCATTGACTTTTATCTTTTGTGGTTCATTGGTCTTTTTGGTGTTTGCCTTGTGCCACTTGGTCCTTCATTTGATGGTCACTTGGACCAAGACAAGGGTTTCAGGACCTTCAAGTGTTTTTGTGACCACAATAAGTTGTCTCAAGAGTTCTTCAGGGTCCTCATGGTTCATTCATGCCCACTCAAAGTACATCTTCATAAATAAGGAGAATTATTAAATGCTTTATCTTGATCTCCTTGTTGCCACCAATATCAGGTGTTAGGTCTCTCAATCATGGGTTGCTAGTCCTTGGAGAAGGTCTCATAGCCCATAGATCAAGGAGAGGAGTGCATCACTTCCCTTGACCCAATCTAGGACTTATGGTGATGACCTGGTAACTGACTGGGTGCCTCAACCCCAGGCTGCATCAAATGACTCAATGTCAAATACTTGGTAACTGACCAAGCGCCTCCATTCTCCCAGAGAATGGCCCTCAGCCCCAAGCTAAGGTCCTAGTCTCGGGTTAGGTTAAATTTTTGGTAACTGACCAGGTGCCTCCATTCTCCTAGAGAATGGCCCTCAACCACAAGCTGAAACCTCAGTCCCGGACTGGGTTAATTTCTTGGTAACCGACCAGGTGCCTCCATTCTCCCAGAGAATGGCCCTCAGCCTCGGGCTGAGGCCCTAGTCCCAGACTGGGTTAATTTCCAGGTAACTGATCAGGTGCCTCCATTCTCCTAGTGAATGGCCCTCAGCCCCAGGATGAGACCCTAGGCCCGAACTGGGTTAATTTCCGGGTAACTTACCAGGTGCCTCCATTCTCCCAGAGAATGGCTCTCGATGCTGCTTAGGAAAAATTAACACTCCCTCTCAGCGAGAGAGGTATTCTCTGTAATGCCAAGCTTGTCATGAAAGTACACGAACTTTGCTGATGTCAGAGGCTTGGTCAAAATGTCTTCAATTAGTTCATCGGTACAAATATACTGAAGCTTCAGTGTACCTCTCTGAACTAAGTCTCTGATGAAGTGATACTTCATTTCAATGTGTTTTGACCTTTTAGAAAAGTCGAGAATCCTTTCTAGCCGATTTTTTTGTCTTAGGGAAGAAATCGCGACTATTTATAAAGTCGACGATTTTTCGGAGAGGTTTTCAACATTGGCATCAAGTAGTTCTTCAGCTGGGGCATTCAGAATTTGAGGCTCATCTTTTTCCTCCCTCTAAATTTCTGAATGAGGAGAATTTGGAGTTTTGAAAGGAGATTTTTCTGTATCCTTTGGAAGCTCTTTTGATTGGCGGAACACAACTTCCTCTTGGAATATCACATCTCTGTTGACTTTAATGTACCTTTTACCAGGAACATAGATGCGGTAAGCTTTCGAGCTATCACTGTAACCAAGAAATGTGCCTTTCTTTTCGGAAGGCTCCAACTTATATCTCTTTTCTTTTGGCACATGAATATATACAAAAGTGCCAAAAATGCTCATGTGGTCAACTGCGGGTTTCTTTCCTGTGAATACTTCTTCTGGAGTCTTGTCTCCCAAGATTGGTATGAGGGCTTCTGTTTTGAATGTACACAAAAGTACATGCAACCTCAATCGACATAAATAAAGGAAGATTGAGGTGACACAACATAACTTTGGCAGCTTCACATATTGTTCTATTCTTCTTTTCTGCAACCCTGATTTGTTGAGGGTTGTATGGCATTGTTAGCTCCCTCTCGATTCCTGCTTCTCGACAAAAATCATCAAACTCATTAGTTTCATATTCACCTCCATTATTTGACCTCAAGATTGGGATGCGTCTTCCTGTTTGGTTTTCAACTAGAGCCTTGAAGTCCTTGAATTGGTCAAAAGTTTCACTTTTAATCTTTAGAAAGTAGACCTATGACTTGCGAGAATAATCATCTATGAACAATCCATAATGCACGCAACCGCTCAAGGAGGGTGAAGACATAGGCCCACATATGTTAGAATGAATCATATCCAAGATCCCTTTAGATCTACTGTTGCTTCTGGAAAATAATTTCTTTGTATTCTTGCCTAGAGTACACCGTTTGCAAACACCATTATGCTCATGAGAAAACTCAGGCATACCTGTAACCATCTTTTGAAGACCAGGGAGAGCGGTATCGGGAAGGTGTCCAAACATTCGATGCCACAGTTCACATGGGTCGATTGTGTTGTGAACTAATGCTTGAGTGGAGTGTCTGGATGCTTTGTAGAGACCTCCCTCTCGAACTCCAATCAATTCAGCTGAACTTAGCTTCTCATTCTTTGCCCATAGTAGAACCTTCCTGTCCATGAAGATAACTTTGTAGACTTTATCTTCTAAGCCATCAACTGAGAGGAGGTTCTTTTTCAAACCAGGGACATCTAGTATGCCTTCGATGTGCAAAACAGTCCCCGAGTCTAGTTGAAGTGAAGCTGAGCCAACTCCTTTGATTTTGTAGGTGGTGTCATCCCCAAGTTCTACTTGATTAGTGAACTTCTTCTTCCTGTGGCTTGTAAGAGCTTCACGAAATCTTGTCATATGTCTTGAAGCTCCACTATCCACTAACCAAGAGTTAGCACTGTTGGCGATGGATCTTGAAAGAGCAGAGATCAGGTAGTATTCTCGTCTAGATTCATCTTCTTTGGAAGACTTGGCACTCTTCTTCTTCTTTGGTTCTTCTTCCTCTGCTGTAGACGCTTGGTATCTCCTTTTGAACCTTCTCTTCGGTTGTCTATAGTCCCTGGTATAATGTCCCATCTTATGACAATTAAAGCATTCTATATTTGATGCATCTAATTGCTTACCTTGTGGCGTCTTTTCTTTCTTCTTCGGAGGGAAGGACTTCTTGAGCTTCCTTGTCTTGGATGTAAGGGCAAGGTTCCCTTCCTTAGCACCATTTGCTTTGCGTTGAGTTCTGCCTTCTTCTTCTTCCAAACAGTCATGCCAAAGTCTATCAAAGTTTGGAAGACCATCGAATACAGTCTGTACAAGATCATCATCATCTACAGGGACACCAATTGCAGAAAGTTGATTTCTTACCAGAGCAATTTTGGTGCAGAAGGGGGCCACTTCTTCATATTTTTCCATCTTCAATGTACGAAGTCTCTTCTTCAGTACTCTCTTTTGGCTAGGTGCTTTCTTCTCTTATAAATTTGTCAAGCTGTCAAAGCATTCTTTGGCAGTCTTTAGTGGTGTTATGGTAGGCATCAGGGTCTCCTTGACTGAGTCATAGATGATTCTTCTTGCCTTGGCTTGCTTCTTCTTGAAGGCTATCCTTCTTGCATTAGATGTAGGTTCATCCATAGTGTTGATGACCAAGTCATCAAAGTTGTTTTCTTCCAAGGTGGCCATAAGCCTAGCTTTCCATGAGTTGTAGTTCGCTGGCCCTTTAAGTCTTTCCTCTGGTCTAAAGGTGTTTGAAGCCATTTCTGATCAACAAGTCTGTTAATGTCCCAAGGTCTATGGAGGCCACAGTGGTCTGCTGAAACACTGTACACTTCACATGCAAAGCTCTGATACCATGTTGAAATTTGACATGTGTATGATAATTATAAAAATTGCAGACTATAATAAAGATAGTCCTTGAGATTTATAAGCAACAATAAAATGATCATTCAGACAATTGAACACAAGATTTTTCACAGGGAAACCTTTTAAGGACAAAACCCCCAAAGCATTAATAATTCATCCCCTAAATGAGATGAATGAGTTTGTAGATGAGCAGAAGAATTTTGAGATGAATGTAAATAAGATTTACCCAACAAACTGTGTTCTTTCAGTCTATACAAAAGTGGAAGCCCTAGCAGGCTTACTCTTGCTATCCTTCTTCTGCTGCCAGGTGACCAGTTTTCATTGCTGCCACGTCAACAAGCTCTGTTGTTACCTCACGGTACATGCTGCCACCTCAACGAAGGTTTGTTGATGGACTGTTACACCCCTAATAGGGCTCGGATGTAAGGAGAGCCTTAGCAAGGCTAGTGTGCACTACCCCTCACCACCACTGAGGTTGTTAGCAGCCTCGTGCTGTTATCTGTGACTACTCTCTTTCCACCACGTCGTGATTGCCATCTTCCACCTTGACTGTAGTTTTTGTATGGACGCCCTAACAGGGCTCGGGTACACTTGTGAAGAGCGCAACAAGGGAAGCTATGACTGTAGCAGCCCTTTTGTTGTTGCTGATGTGAAGAAGAGAGCCCTAGTGACAATCACAATAGGGAAGAAGAGAAAGATAACCCCAACCACCAAATTTCCTCAGTTCACCAATGTTGTGTTAGAAAAGAAGAAGACCACTGCTGTGAAACTCGACTTGTCCTTTTGGGAGCAGTCCAAAAATGTTGTTGATGAATGATAATGAAATGAGTTTATTGCTTCTTTATTTATATTCCATCAAACATAATATTTTGATTCATTTTCATCTTTAACCATTGACTTTTATCTTTTGTGGTTCATTGGTGTTTTTGGTGTTTGTCTTGTGCCACTTGGTCCTTCATTTGATGGTCACTTGGACCAAGACAAGGGTTTCATGGTCCTTCAAGTGTTTTTGTGACCACAACAAGTTATCTCAAGAGTTGTTCAGGGCCCTCATGGTTCATTCATGCCCACTCAAAGTACATCTTCATAAATAAAGAGAATTATTAAATGCTTTATCTTGTTCTCCTCATTGCCACCAAGATCAGGTGCTAGGTCTCTAAACAAGTGATAGCTAGTCCCTGGAGAAGGTCTCATAGCCTTTAGATCAAGGAGAGGAGTGCGCCTTTAGATCAACGAGAGGAGTGCATCACTTGCCCAGACCTAGTCTAGGACTTATGGTGATGACCTGGTAACTGACCAGGTGCCTTAGCCCTATGCTGAGTTAGATGACTTAATGTCAAATACTTGGTAACTGACCAAGCGCCTCCTTTCTCCCAGAGAATGGCCCTTAGCCCCAGGCTGAGGTCCTAGTCTTGGACTAGGTTAAATTCTTGGTAACTTGATCAGGTGCCTCCATTCTCCCAGAGAATGGCCCTCAACCCTAGGCTGAGGCTCCAGTCCCGGGATGGGTTAATTTCTTGGTAACTGACTAAGTGCATTGAATCTCCCAGAGAATGGTCCTTAGCCCCAGGTTGAGGCCCCAATCCTAGACTGGGTTAATTTCCCGATAACTGACTAGGTGCCTCCATTCTCCCAGAGAATGGCCCTCAGCCCCAGGCTGAGGCCCCAGTCTTGGACTGGGTTAATTTCCTGGATGACTAGGTGCCTCCATTCTCCCAGAGAATGGCTCTCGATGTTGCTTAGGAAAAATCAACTCATGGCTTGTTGCTGGGTTATCCCAGTGATTTTGCAGAGTATCGTTTTGCCAAGTTGGGTGGATTAAATAGATGGATTGTAACTGTTCCATATTTTTTTAATAAAAATTTCATATCTGACTGCTACATCGGTTTCCCCATCTTGGGTTTTATCCGAGAGTTTCCATACCCAAAAATACCGAGTCTATATTTATGTGATGTTGTGGATGTTTCTCAATATTTACTTTCTGTTGCGATATTGGTAAAAGAAATTCTTGTGTGGTTTTCAGTAATAATTAAATATACTGCTTAGCCCTAGCTTGAATTTGAAAGGAAAATTTACATGGTATCAGAGCTCAATTTAGCTAAATCTGAGAAATTGTAGCAGTGTTGATAGGTCAGGGGCATATCTATTGAAGACACAAACCTAGAATTCAGATCTAGGGTTTGACAGGTATACTTCACTATGGCTGTGAAGTTGAGAGTCAAGGATAGACTCCAATGGTCTCAGAACTTTCCTACTTGGAGAGAAAGGATCACAAGGATCCTGGATGTCAGTGATGCAGAGGAGCACATTGACTCCACGAAGGTTGCGCCCATAGATCCGACAGAGTTGGTAACTTGGAAGAAGTGAGACTCCAGAGATATGTTGATCATCTTGGATGGGGTGAAGGACCACATAGTCCCTCACCTTTCCGGGAAGAAGACCGCATTGGAAATGTGGAAGACCGCAGAGCAAGAACGAAAACCGGAAGATGGTGCCGCAAGGAAGGAAGATGGTGCTACAAGAGAGTATGCGCAGTATTAGGATGGCTAAGGGTGAAGGGGTGGTGCCTTATCTCACAAGGCTCACAAAGATCAGAGACGAGCTTTGAGCAGTGGCCTCTAAGATTGAGGACAAGGAGCTAGTTTGGATAGCCCTCGATGGATTTTCTAAGCCATGGGACACCTTTGTCAAAGGTGTTGTGGCTAGGCAGAAGCTCCCTGATTGGCAGAGATTGTGGGATGACTTTGTGCAGGAGGAGATCCGCACAGGTCAAGGTTCAGGTTCAACTAGCAGTGCCCCACAAATTGTGGATGAAGAGGCTCTAGCCCTAGCAGGGAAGAGCAAGGGTAAGGAAAAGAAAAAGAAAGGTGGTAAGAAGAACCATGACATGTCCAAGGTCAAGTGTTTTGTCTGCCACAAGCAAGGACACTTTGCCTCCCAGTGCCTAGATAGGAAGAAGAAGAACAATATTCAGATGGCAGGATCTGTAGAGGTGGAGGAGTTCAACAAAAACTTCGATTAGTATTTTTGCAAGCACCACAAGTAGTAGTGTGTGGTACGTAGGCAGTGGAGCATCTTGTCATATGACGAGACTAAAGAGGTTCTTCAAGAGCTTGTAGGAGGGTGGATTAAATCTCCACATTGAGCTGGGTGATGATGCACAGTATCAGGAGCAAGGAGTTGACACTGTTTCATTTCAAAGGGAGTTTGGCAAACCCCTTAGTTTTGCTAACGTATTGTATGTTCTGGGGTTTACTAAGAACCTCATATCCGTTTCCATCTTGGAGGACAAGGGATTGCAGGTGAAGTTCCGAGACCATAGGGTGTACATCAGGCCCAAGGGGTCAGATAGGAGTTTGGATCGGGTGATTAAGATCAGGAGCAGGAAGGTGTATAGACTACAGTTTGAGTCTACAAAGGCTCTAGTCAGCAGCAATTGCAGTCAAGGTGATCCGTGGGATAGGAGGATGGCACACTTACACTATGGAACACTGAGGTATTTGAGACAGGCAGTCATTGGAGTTCTTCAAATACATGAGGAGAAGCATAACCACTGCAAGGGTTGTGCATTGGGGAAGAACAACAGGAAGCCTTTCCCACAAAGTGAGCAAAAGTCTAAGGAGCCCTTGGACTTAGTGCATTCAGATGTTTGCGGACTTAAGAGTGTCCAATGTTTTAGTGGTTACAGCTATTGCGTCACTTTCATTGACGACTATTCGAGGAAGACCAAGATCCGTTTCCTGAAGGCCAAGTCAGAGGTCTTTGAGCGGTTTCGGGAGTTCAAGACTCTCATGGAAAACTAGACAAGGAGGAAGATCCTAGTATTGAGGACAAACAACGGGGGTGAGTACACCTCCAATGAGTTCTTGGAGTATTGCTCATCGGAGGGTATCAAGAAGGAGCACAAAGTGCCTCATACCCCGCAACAAATTGGAGAGGCAGAGAGAAAGAATATGACAATGGTAGGAACAAACAAGGCCATGCTATTTGATCAGGGATTACTACTATTCCTTTGAGTCGAGGCATATAGGATTGCAGTATACATTCAGAACAGGCGTCCCCACACAACTTTGGGGAGGAAGACACCCGAGGAGGTCTTCACAAGCACTAGACCAGATGTGAGCCACTTGCGCATATTTGGGAGTGTTTGCTATTGTCACATTCATGTAGACATTAAGAGGAAGTTGAACCCTTCTGGAGAGAAGGGGTTACTTGTTGGTTACAACGGGACTCCCAAGGCGTACAGAGTTTATATTCCTGCTCACAAGAGGATCATTGCAAGCAGGGATGTCCAATTTGATGAGGACAGGGCCTTGCAGAGATCTATGGACATACCAACAGAGGAGCAACCAACATAGGTCTTGAGGGAAAGTTGGAGGAGCCAAAGGTACAGGTACAGACACAAAGCACAGGTTCTGGTAGTCAGAGGGGTCAGGTGGACAAGATCCTTCAGTCATTGAATTGGAGGATGAGCCGCAACAAGAGACGGATATCCAACAGCCACAACAGGTAGTCACTAGGCCAAGGCCTAAGTGGTTTAGGTCCACAATTTAGGATTCCAGGTAGGTGAATCCTCTGCAGAGCTCCATGAGGCAGAGCAAACCACCGGAGAGACTTAGCTATATGCCATTGATGACGGAGTTGATCAACTCCGAACCTTCCAGTTTCGAGGAGGCTGCACAACATGATGTGTGGAAGGAGGCCATGGTTGAGGAGTATGACTCAATCATGCAGAATGAGGTATGGGAGGTTGTGCCCAGCCCACACGGTAAAAGGGTTGTGGGATCCGAATGGATCTTCAAGTTTAAGCATGTAGCAGACGAAAGCTTGGAGAAGTACAAGGCGTGCTTCATGGCAAAAGTGTTTTCACAGAAGGAGGTTATTGACTATGAGGAGACCTTCGTCCCTACGACAGGTATTTTTCTATTCGGACCATAATCTCATTAATAGTAGAGATGGGTTGGCGAGTTCATCACATGGACGTCAAGACTGCCTTCCTCAACGAAGTTATAGAGGAGGAGGTATTCATTGAGCAGCTAGAGGGGTGTGATGTGGAGAACAGGGAGACGCATGTATGCAGGTTGCAGAGAACTCTTTATGGGCTCAAGCAGGCACCTTGAGCTTGGTAGTCGAGGATAGATAGCTATCTATGGGAGATGGGATTACAACAGCGTGAGGCGGACCACAACCTGTATTTCTTGACAAGCGAGGCGCCTCTCATATTGGTCTTATATGTAGATGATCTCTTTATTACAGGAGATGAGAGGTTGATTGACGACTGCAAGTCCAACCTTGCAATTGAGTTTGAGATGAAAGGCCTTGGGTTGATGCATTACTTCCTAGGCTTGGAAGTTTGGCAAAGAGACAGGTTCTTCTTTATTGGACAGGGGAAGTATGCAGTGGAGATCTTAAAGAGATTCAGGATGGTGGATTGCAAGCCTATGTCCATACCTCTAGTTTCCAACTGGAGGAAAATTGATGCATCATGGTTAGACGGATTTGATCCTACCTTGTATCGCCAGCTTATCGGATCGCTCATGTATCTGGTCAACGCACGGTCAGGCATTGGCTTTGCAGTCAACTCTTTGAGCCTGTTCATGGTGGACCCTCAGAGAGTGCATTAGATGGCTACAAAGCACATACTTTGCTACATCAGAGGTACAATGGAGTATGGGTTGGTTTATGAGTGCAAGGGGAGTGTACAGTTAGGAGGCTTCACAGATGCTGACGGGGCAGGATGTGTAGAGGAATGGAAAAGCACTTCAGGTTGCTGCTTCAGCATTGGATCAGGGGTTGTCTCTTGGTTTAACAGGAAGCAGAAGTCAATTGCATTGAGCTCGACAGAGGCTGAGTACATGGCAGCCAATATGGCTGCTTGTGAGGGAATGTGGCTAAGGAAGTTTCTTTCAGGGTTGTTTGAGTGTGAGGTAGAGGCTACAGTGGTTCACTATGACAATCAAAGTGGCATCAATCTATCTGAAAATCCAGTGTTCCATGACTAGAGCAATCACATAGGCATTCAATACCACTTCTTGAGAGATTGTTTACAGAGAGGAACCATTCGGTTGGAGTACATACATATAGATGAGCAAGTGGTGGACATTTTCACCTAGGCACTTTGCAGACACAGTTTTGTGAAGTTCAGAGACAAGTTGGGGTTGCTACCGAATCCCCTCCTTGTTGAGAGGGAGTGTTAGAAACTGGCAACAAGGAAGGTCTTTTAGCTTGCATGTGTCCTTGCATGCTAGGAAGACATTAAACAAGAAGCTAAATGTATTTAATGTGATTTTCCTCAGTTTGGACTTAGGAAAATACATTAATAACTCTAATTTGATTTGGACTTAATGGAATCGCATTTATAAAGTGAAAAGTGAAATAATTTAAGTGATGACTAATCTAATCTTGGCTATTGATTTCACCGGAGGATCACATCCATTGATCCATAGTGAGGGTTAGGGTTTTTGCTTAGCCATTGAGTTAAAAGGAGATTTGGTGGAGAGGACACGCATAGGAGAGATACAGACGAAGGAGAAGTTAGACAGAGAAGTTTGTTGAGGAGACGGAGGAACACTCATCCGAGAGATTTGTAAAACTACCAGAGAGACCATTGGACCACACAGATCACATAGAGGGAGAACCGTACAACAACAAAGGAGGGCCGTATAATTGCCATACGGATCCGTACAGTTGGGCTGTACTTGTTATCACATATACATTTTCAGCCAGGATTCCATGATGCAGCATGTGCAGACTTGTCTCTTTTTCCATTCTGGGCTACTTTTACATGGGGTATCAACATGGATCTATACATCTTCACCTCACTTCAGAGATTCAGGAGTGCATTGAGATGATTTTGGTGATGATCTAGTTCATTAGAGCATAGCGGCAGATCAGGAGTTGGTACGCACAGTCACAGACGGGCTTATCAGTTGGAGACAGGTATACATGGTGAGATCAGGTATATTTCCGTGGTTTAGTTTTGCTCTGTGATGTATCTTAAAAGCCTATGCTTCTTATGTTAGGATGATTGTGGTGACCTATGCTTATATGTTATGTATTGCTCTAACCTATGTTATGATTTATCGAAGAGTTCAATGTGAAGATAGTTTCCCATGCCATGCTTAAACAAAGTGTAAACTTTAGTGCTAGGTTGGTTCCATATCATTTGTACCTGTCCATCCAGTTCATCCACTTTTTCTACTACCCCATGACCAAGACTAATAGAGACTTGTGAGATTGAAGACCCTTTCCCTATTTTGACCACTATGTATGACAGACTCCATGGTGCTATGTGTCTCGGGCTATGAAGTATGTGTCTTGGCCAGTGTGGCTGGGTTCACAGGGTTGTTATCCTTGAGTCCTCAAAAAAAGTACTCCACCATAACAGTGTTGCTAAACACTAAATCATCAGAACACATAAAAACTATATCTAAAGGATGCAAACGTATAAAATATTGAAAAAAGGTAGTCAATGGCCAAGAGGTTGAGCACTCATTCCTTGTATAATGTAAGGCTCAATTTTCCCTCCACGGGGGCTCCAAGGAGAGGCAAACCCGTTGGGGTTGTGGACTGCTCGCTGGCAGCGGGTCTAGGCCTTAGTCATTTACTAGAAGCCCAGAAGGCTTTCCAGGGCACCTACTCTTGTAGGCTGGCTACCATCTTATGAATTGTGAAAAAATATTGAGGAGGTCGATAGTCGAAGGATGAGCACTCACTCTTTGTATAGTGTTTGGCTCAATGGTCCCCATAGGGCCACATGGTGAGACTAGTCTAGAAAGACTGGGTCTTTGTCAGTATTGGAGCCCAGAAGGCTTTCAGGGCACCTGGCTTTGAAGGTTGACCTATATTTGCAATAAAATTGCAAAGGAAAACTTGCTAGAGTCTGAGGGAAGCATACCCAAGTACTTCACCCATCTGTGAGGCACCTCCATCCCCTATTGCTATCTGTCATGCATATGTCACATTGGTAGAGTATATTGGTTATCAGTAGGATAGATCATTGAGTCAAAGTCAGTTATAGTCATTTCCCCTTTGCCTTTACCTGGTTCTTCCATCATCACCCATCTATAGCACATTGATTACGCTTTGTAAGTATGGCATGAGGAAGCAGATTTCCAGAAGACTCTAAAATCTTTCAGAAGCAAAGATATTTTTTATTATTATTATTGTGGGTCACCATGATTATGAATAACTGACTCAAGTTGGGTTTTGATATACATCATTGGAGCATGTCTTACCTTGGAATGTGGCAGGATCATACTAGTACAATATCTCACTTTGATTTTGGGTACTTTGACCTGGTCAAACCAGTTGACCAAGTCAATCACGTTTTCTTGTTTCTATCACATTAAAACCCTCGTTTCATAGATCCATAAGTTCTAGCTTGCGACGAGCTATAAAATTAAAAACCCACTTTCTATTTAACATAAAACCCCTAGATTTAAATTTTCGGCTTAATCGAACTCCATTTGCCCATTCAAAGCATTGGCCGACTACTAGGAGAAAATGCCCCCTTTGGGGAAAGCGGTCTCATTCGCATCACATCCAGTTTTAAAATCACTGGTTGCATTTTTAATCATTTAATTTTGCACAATCACTGTTTTGTTTATACCTCTCCTACGACATTATCCATTGGTGAACACGGCAATTCGTTCACCTGGCGACTCCACAACGCGACTCCACTGAGAAGCGAACCCATCCTATAAATCATAATGAATTCATATATATTTATCAGACGCATGAAGGAATTAAATGAAAGTATAAATGAAGCTAGAAGGCGAATAAATGGAAGGGTGGGGTGGACCCCTTTGAATCTCAATCTTTATTTATTGGTTTTGAAGATTTAAACTTTGGGTTGACTCAAACTTTGGTTTTGGTGGCTAACGCATGTAATATGGGTGACATCAGCCACTTCCTACCAACCTCATGAGCTCACGTGAGAGAATGAAGGATGCCAATGGAGGAGTTAGGTGGTTGGTATGTGAAAGGTGTCATTGAAACTCTTCAGTGTGACTCCTCTTCAACTCAATCCAAGCTCAGTTCAACTTAGATACACGACGGGTTTATCTTTAGTGTTGGTAGCCCCCCAGGGGCCTGCTCTGGCTATAAATAAAGCATAGCCCTCTCATTCCAGACTAGTTAGAGTTGGATGAAGGTGCTTGCTAGTTGTAATTGATATAGTATTTTGCTATAATAAAGAAAGCTTTGGAGGCTAATGGTGTGGTGCTATTGTGTGTGGGCCAATATTGTCTGATCTTCATGAGGTAATCTACGTGTTGTTTCAAATTCTTGCATCTTGGATTATGAATCTGGCTGAACAAAGATTGCTCCCAATCATTAGAAATAGAAGGCTATAAGTAAGTTTACTTGTTTCTTCTATTTTGAATATGTGTACTTAGAGATCTAGATCTGACATGTTTTATAAGTTTATATGCATGTTGTTTTAATCTCGATTTATGTGTAATCACCATATCTCATGGGTTTGCAAGTCTTTTGAGTGATTTACAGGTTGCTTGGTTGGGAAGAATCGTGGATCTAGTTCGACTACACATTACTTTTGAAATCTCTAAACGACATAGTCCCTCGACATCCCACTACAAAGCCTTTGGGCTAGCTCTTTGCGGCAACAAGCCTTTCGTCTCCATATATCTTCCTCCTTCTAAATTTAAATTTTTACCTGGTTACTTGCTTCTTTGTCTTCAGATCTAGTTGTTAAAGTAATATTTTATATAGATATGAGTTCTAAACTAGATCTAAGCATTTTAAAAATTATATTTCAATTAGATCTAGTCATTAAAGTCTTTTCTTGCAAGTTTTGTCCTAAAAGAGTATTTTTTTGTATCTTGCAAAGTCTAAAGATTTGTTTTCGATGCTTTCAATTTTAGATCTAGCATAAAGTGCACATCATATTGGCTGCCTAAAAGGCAAGCCAAGATCCCAAAGAAAGCTTGCTTTCCTCGGTTATTTTTAAGCATTTCTTTTCAAGTTTTTAACTTAAATTTTTTTTAGTGTTTTCTGGGCATTTTTCAAAGACACTCTTAAATTGTTTTTGAGCATATTCTACCTTTAATAGCTCGCTGATTTCTGCAGGTTCGTCGAAAAAGAGAAGGAAACATTGGCCAAATTTCAGAGGTTTGAGCCATTCGGAGCTTCCCTTTTCGATTTCAGTCGATTTTTGACTAAGTTGTAAGCCTTTGGATCCCAAATAACAAGGAACAAAGATCAATTCTTCTAATATTGTAACCATGATAAATAAAAAAGATCTCGAGTAGGCTGTTTCGATCCCACTCCCCATCCCCCAAGGGGGTTCTGCGTCTTTGTCCCATTTTTGCGCTTTTTTTCTTTTTTTTGTTTTGTTTTAGTTTAGTTCTTATTTGCAGGATAGTATACTTTATTAGATGCTGCAAGCTTGATCATATCATTCCATATTTTATTTATCAAAGTAATACTACTACTTACCCCATGACTTCCCAAGTTACCTGAAAAGGGGAAAGAGATGTGTTGTAGATCTAATTAGATAACCTGTTTTGTTGTTTTTCATTTCAAGTTTATTTCACTTTAAACATAATAAAAATTACCCCTCCTTGCTCTCCTGATTGAGGTTCACTTGAATCGAAAGAGACTCTTGGAGGTCAAATTTTCAATTTTTAACAAACAAAACAAGTCATAAAATCCTTAAAATTTACTTAGGTTTCGTTGTGTATGCTCTGCATCGCTGCGGTTCGACCGAACAGTTGGCTGCATCAAAAGCAACGTGGGTGACTAGATTAATTGGATTTCACATTTCAATTAACCTCCCCAGACGAAAATCCAACGCCTCGATTTGATCCGCTGCGGCCAAAATCCACAAAGGAAGCGGGAACAAGTGGGTAGTGACCTCGAGACATCGTTAGGCTACACCCTTGTTGGTGTAGTGTTGAACACGTCTCAGAGACTCCAACCAACCCACATATTCCTTGCAGGGAGCTGCGTCGGATAAAGGTTTTGGACATACTCCTCGTACCTTCGGGTATATTTGGAGTAGCCTTTCTCCTTACGTTAATAAACGCATCTCCATATTAATTTAAAATTGACCAAGAGCACTTGCAACACCTCTTTTTAAGCAATACAACAACACTCTTTATCCGTGGATTCCATTTTTGGCACTGGTTTCACATTTTACAATCATCTGCTTTTGTGTGCTTTACATATCACGTGTCAACCTATATGTTGTTGTGCTTTAATTATTTCTGTTGCAATATTTTGTTCAAGTGTTTAATTTTTATTAAAACTCCTAAACAACTAAAATCATCATCACTAAGCCTTACAGCCTTAACAACTAAATAGTGTCTACCCCCCTTGGCTTCGTTAGGAGTTGGCCTAAACGGAGGAGTCAAGAACAAGGTGACAGCCTTGACTCGAGACTTGCCCCCAAGGACACACCGAGTTGCTTGAAGATTTCTACCACGTTCTCCTCCTAGGTGTGTGAAAGGCGGCAACATGGTCGCTTTGCCAGGTTGGGTGGATTAAATAGCTGGATTGTAACTGTTCCATATTTTCTTAATAAAAATCTCATTTCTGACCACTGCACCGGTTTTCCCATCTTGGGTTTTATCTGGGGGTTTCCATACCCAAAAACACTGTGTCTATATTTATGTGATGTTGTGGATGTTTCTCAGTATTTACTTTCCGCTGCAATACTAGTAAAATAAATTCATGTGTGGTTTTCAGTAATAATTAAATATACTGTTTAGCCCGAGTTTGAATTTTAAAGGAAAATTTACAGCAACATACAATATAGTTGAATAAATGAACCCATGAAATAACCCAATATGATCAACCCAATCTGGATCATAGCCCTCATTTGGAAATCTTGGGATGCCCAAGAAATCTAATGGAGCATAAAACTGAACAAGACATGGATCCAATGCTATGATTCTTCACTTCTCAACTTCAAAATGAATGATCATCATACTTCATATCAATATAGTGGAGCCACTAGTAAACCTCCAAGTGCTTTCAAAATATTAAATGTTTCTCCTCTACAAACAGCAAGTCTTTAACATCTGGAAAGAAAAGGGCTCGTTCGCTTCATGGAGTCACCAGATTAGGACGAGATCTTAACCATAAATCCCTCATAAAATATCTTGAAGCACAGTTTCTTCAAAAATTTCTGAGAAATGGACATTTTCCTTGGCAGCGGCACGGATATGTTGCTGCACAAACTAGCATGTAAAAACAATGCTCTCAACTATCTGGGATGTATTTCTCCTTGCCTGCAGCATTCATCTCTGTTTAGGGCACCTTTAATTCTGCAGGTATGGGAGTGTTATTGCTTGTTGTCTGCCAGTAGAATCGGGACGGTCAAGACAAAGTTAGTGTTTTCGAAATTTAAAAAAAAAAGTGAAGTTTATTAAAGTTTAAAGATTTTTTATAGAAAAACCCAGAGGTTGAAGTATTACTTGTAGAAAACCGTTTTTCAATTTTTTTGAAGAGGGGAATTCATTGTTTGAGGAGTTTATTGTTTTTGCTTGTTGAACTTTTCAACTTGGTGCATCTATTTGACTATAATTATGGGCTCATTGGATGATTGTCAAATAGAGAAACCTACAATGCGGAAGATTTAAATGGCTGATGTCTTTTGTAGGTTAAAAGATTAAAAGTCTTTTGTAAATGACTAAAGGTTAAAGTATACTTATAGAAAATCCTTTTTTTAAAATTTTTTTGTAAGCAGGGAAATAGAGAAAACTCCATTTGACTATCATTATGGGTGTCATTAATCCAGAATGTTTGCATAATAGAGAAAACTACAATATGTGGAAGATTGAAATGATTGATGTCCTTTGCGCTCATGATGTATGGATGACTACTAATGGAGACAAAAGGGAATTTTTTAATAATAAGGCAAGAGAGAAATGGCTTAAAAGTTTAGTGAAAGATCGAAAATTTATAGATGACTATGCCCAAATTAGAAAGGGAAGATACCAAGATGAATGTGAAGTTTATAAATTGAACCAAAAGTACAAAGGTTCATCTATTTAGCAAATGATGTGTCTGATGTAGCCGAATGCAAAGAGTGAACACAACAAAGAATTTGTTTATAACTTTATTCTCTAATGGGAATAAGACCAAATACAGAGAATTTCCTATCTGTGATGATTAGATTCACTAATCTTGCATCAATGAAAAAGGATCCTCAAAGGAAACTAGTATAAGCATGTCAGGGCAATATAAATTGCACTTGATGTTTAAGATTAAAATTCAATTCTAGAATTTTTATCTAACAAATTTGTAGTTCAAGGCCTCTGGCAATTTCATCAGCCAAAAAAGAGTTCATTAGTATTCACAGGGCTCAATATTTATGGCGTTCTAAGCTAGTTCTTGTGGAGTTGGTTTGTTTCAAATTCAATAAATTAGCTTTTATTTCTGCATATGTCACCATTACCAAGTATCGTTGCAACATTTGTGTATTAGGTGGGTTGATTCCACGTAAAAAATTACTTATTCAAATGCTTGTGATACTTTTGTTACTTTGATATTCCTCGTGGAGATTTTTCAAATTAGTTTGTCAAATTTGAAGTTTTTCTCAAGGTTATGCTATGCAACATATATGGTTTCTTAAGCTAATTAAGTCTGTATCACTTCTATAGATTTTTCTATTCTAACACGTTTCTATTTTAGAAGATCTCCTGCCCTAATCTATAATGCTTCTAGCATATCACTGAGAGTTATTTTAAAGGTTCATGCTTTGAATATTAAATCGATTAGATACATGTGGTAACTTTGGTTAATAATTGCTTACAAATACTGATTTTGTTATCATTCTATTGTAAAAGTATAGTGTTGTGTATGCTTTGTTTTTACAATTACTCTCATATTGAAAAGGCAACAATTACCTTGTTCATTTATGATTTTTCAGGAAACAGAAAGAGGTTTAAAGAAAAAATGGAGTCCAGTCATAGAGATGCCATATAGGGGAGAAATATACAAAGGACGTTGTCAAGGGGGTCTTCCTGAAGGGAAGGTGTAAATACAGTTATTTTTAATGGATCATTAGCTTTGATCAACATGTAGTTGAATTCATGTATTTGCAGTCTAGATGAATTCTCTTGTCTTATTAGGTGTTTATGGATATCCAATGCACAACATAACTTTGTGTGCTTTTGATGCCAAAGTATATTCATTTGTTGTTGAAAATTGAGATCTGAAGCATTATGCTAGCTCAAATTCTTGGCTTGTGGACTATAGGGTCGTCTTGTTCTCAAGGATGGAAGCTTCTATGATGGAATGTGGAAGTATGGTAAGAAGTCTGGTGCTGGTACATTTTACTACTCCAGCGGGGATGTGTTCCAAGGTTCTTGGCGAGATGATCTCATGCATGGAAAGGTGTATTTGTCTCTCACACCCTCACATCAAAACTTTGTCAAATTTGCATGTTAAACTATTTCAAACTAAAGAAATTTAGTCAAGTTTGGTCAAACTTACCAATGTTTTTCTCTTGTTCTTTTCTGTTATGTAATGTTTAGTTTTCAGTTTGAGACTTGAATTTGCAGTAGATAAGAGCAGTGGAAAGTTGAAACTATAATTGGCACTTAAAAAGCGGACAGGCTACTCTATGAAAATATCACCAAATAGGAAAATACTTGAGTACATAAGCAGAAAGAAGTCATAAGGAAAAAATGTAATATATAATTGCATGCTATGCAGGTTGAGAAAATATTAGCTGTCAATGGAAATAAATTATAATGCAATTGCAAACTCTTTGTCATCAACGTTTAGAATAGAACTTGTAAGCAAGGTTACACAAACCGTGGGTGTGATCAGAATTGGATGAAGAATCTGATACGGATTTGGCACTCATCCCAAAATTAGGAATCGGGGATTCAGAACCCCAACCCTAATTTTTTTATTATATTTATATATATTTATATTTAAAAATTAAAATTATAATACTTTTAAGGGGACAAGTAAGTTTAATAATTTTTAAGTGCACGTTGAGTTGTATGCCTTAACTTTGCGATTTTCTTAATGCCAAAATAATACCATTTGGGTCTAATGTAATGTTATCAATTTGGAGTGATTTCCATCATGTCAAATTTAATATAGTTTGGAGATGTCGAAATTCATTTCAAATGTCGAGCTAAAGTTTGATGGGAAATAACGAGTTGGTGAAAATGAGGGGCACATCTCTCCAAGAGATAGCGCATCCCCCCACTTGGCATAAACATGTTTGATAAAAATCAATTTTGAAGATGGCGCTTATCTCCTTAGAGAGGTGGTGTCTCCTTTTTGAACCTAAATCAATCAAGATCTCAAGATTATCTTGTGACCTCGACTTCAACTCCCACTTCAGGATACGTCCCTCCCTTCACGTTTTGGCTATAAAAGCATGTTGCCTCTCCCATTGTAAACTGGTCAGAGTTGGAGAGAATAGGTTTTCTATATTGTAATGCATTATGCTTTTTATTTTATTTTGCTTTATAATAAAAACGAAGCTTTGGAGGCTAGTTGTGTTGTGCTTTCGTGTGTGGACCACCATTGTTGTTCTTTCATGAGGTAATTTGTTTCTTTTTGCAATCTTTGCTTACACTTGATACAGATCTTGCCTCATCATGATTTCTCCAAATCAGTAGGAATAGGATTTGTAAGTAAGTGTACTTTCATTTGTATTTATTCATGTATGCTTAGAGATCAAAGATTTGCATGACAAATAAGCTTATTTCCATGCTATTTTAGTCTCTCTTTATATGTGTTTTCAAGATCTCACAGGTGTGAAAGTTTTCCACGAACCCCAACCCGGTTTTAAGCCTTTTGACTTCTCTACATAATTTAATGCCCAAGCTCTTCTATGCACAAATTTTAAACAAAATTTGACTGAAACTGAAACACATGAAGTTCTTTTTCAAAATTAAACAATTCAGAAAATTTTCTTTTCAACCAAAATTTCAAACTCAGAAATTTTTAGACAACCAAACACACATGAAAATAACACAGTTGTTTTTGACCAATGGTCCAGGATAAAACTTTCTAAGGGAAAACCTGTTTATGAGAGAGATATTTATTATTTCTTCAGTAAAATACATAAATTAAATCAACAATATTTATCAAAATTTCAACCCCAACTGCTGATTTTTCCTCGAAATTCATGCCAGATGTAATGTCCTCTTCTGCTTAGGCATTGAGGACCAACCCGCTAACCTATGTGATTCCTATAGGTTCGAGCGGGTACTGACAGTCAAGGAATCAGCCGAAGACTGATGCCATATATAGAAGATCTAGGGCATCAATATTATATCACCATTGGGTCGAAGAGGGCCACTAGAGCCAAAGGCCACCTGCATGCATGACATCCGGGCATTATTTAATGATGCATGCACCCGCTTAAGTCTCCATGCGCATGCATGCAAGTCAACTGCAAATTAGAAGATAAAGTGACCTAATTAGGTCAAAAGTTAGGGTTTTTGCAGTTGAGAGTTATAAAAGAAAGATAAAGTGAATGGAGAAGTCACTTTATGTGATAATTGATTTGTGGAGTCGAATTGGAGAGCTCGGCGAGCTAAGTTGGGGTTGAGCGCATGCTCAACTAACTGGTGTATTTCGGCAGCGAAATCTATCTGCCCTAGTTCATCATCAGGTTGGATCATCCAGGTTCAGCACTAGTTCATCATTAGGTTACATTCAACAGTTATTCTGGGAGGTTGATTATTCATCTAGCCAGAGGGTTTCACCGTCACACCGTGTCACCGTGATTAGCAAAGCAATTCGTTTTCCTACCTACAGGGTTCAGAACTTCCGCATGTTGCTTCCATCATCATCAGAGGGGTATTATAACCCTTGTGCACATCATCCGGGCTTCCAGCAGCAGCTTATTTATTATTCTGGAGCTTATATAGTTTGAGAGGAGGGCGCATTCACTTGTGGAGGACGATTTGGTGTATCTCCTTATTCCTCCGGCAGAATCCTTGCATGCTGGGACCAGTCTCTTCATTATCAGCTGATCTATATACTGGTATGTACATGCATTGATTTCTCCTATTTTATAGCACCTCGGTATTTTTCTAGGGCACATATTTGCATGCAACTGCATGCATGCAAAGTTTGGGGTTTGCTTTCCTATTTGATTAAGGAGTAAGTCTATTCGCCATCTACAGTATACACATAAACAGGAAAATATCAGTTTGGGATATTACAGTGGTTATCAGAGCTATTTTCCTTGCCAGCTGTGGGCATGCAAAAATTATAAATGAATCTAGGAGACCCATACAACATTACTCACAGGAGACAGAGGTATAGAGACAGAGAAGAGGAGTTAGAGGACATAGATTTGGGGAACAGAGAGTATCAGTTTGAAAAAGGCAAAGAAACAATGGCCAATGATGATGAAATAGCTTTCAATAGTCTCATATCAGCCATAAAATAACTCACCACTGGGCAAAAAGAAATGATGAGCACCTTCAGGAAAATGACTGAGAAGAATGGGCCCACCCCACACAGTCCCTTATTTCCCAACAGTGATAGGGTATCCACCAGCAGTAGTAGGGAGCACTTACATACCAACATGCAGAGCCATCCCCATATATACAAGCCTTTCCGACCTACCATGCCTCAATTCTTAGATAGTCTAGCTGCAGTGCCTTTAGCACAAGCAGAACCAGAAGAACCCATGAGTGCCTATTTGAGAGAATATAGGGCTTTAGGAGAGGACTTCCATTCAGCCATGACCTTCACTGACTTCTGCCACTTTAAAAGTAAGAACAAACCCAAAGCTTACAATAGGCCATTCACCCAGAACTAGGAGTTACAGCGCACCGTAGGGAAACTAACTATCCCTACCTTTGAGGGCACTCGGGGTGGCCTAGCTAGGAATTGGGTGCAGAAGTTGGATACGTACTTCCAGCTCAACCCCATGAGTAAGACAGATGCCATTAAATTGGCTACTTTGCATTTGGACAGAGAAGCACATGAGTGGTGGTACCATGGGTTAGTGACACTGGGTCACAACACCATCACCTCATACACAGATTTTACACAGAGGCTCATTGAGCAGTTTGATCAGAAGGATCTAGTGGTACACTTTAGGGAGCTGGCACAGCTCAAGCAGACAAGGAGTGCAGATGCTTTAATTTCTGAGTTTCAGAGGATAGCAGTCATGGTCACAGATATATCAGAGCAGGTTGATTATGTTTTTCACTGAGGCTCTCACTGAACCCTTATGGGGATGGGTCAAGTCTTATAGGCCCACCACCCTAGCAGATGCCATCAGACAGATTAGAGACTTGCAGGATGCAATGCCCAAAAATAGGTTTCCTCCCAGGACCAATGTTCTTATTAAAGATAAAGAAAGGAAACCTTGGCCCAAGAAAGAATGGATGGACAATGATCCCCGACAGGACCTTAGAAGAAAAAATTTGTGTTTCACTTGCTAGGAACCATGGATACCAGGTCACAGATGTTCAGGAAAAGAAAAGGCCTACTACATAGAGGCTTATTCCGACAGTGAGGAGGATGAGGATTACCAGGATCAGGAGTAGGGAGAGACAACAGAGATAGTTGCTGAGGGACAGGCCTCAAGAGGTACCATTACTACCATGACAGGGGTTCCTAGATTCCACACTCTTCGGATCAGAGGTACCGTACAGGGCCACAGAGTGGGAGTACTGATAGATGTGGGGCATCCCACAACTTTATTGATGCTACATGGGTTAAAAAGAGAGACATTCAAACTGAGAGCTTTGATGGGTTTTCGGTAGCAGCAGCAAGTCACACCATGGAGTGTAGTCAGAGGATTCCTAAATTAAAGGTAACGCTTGGGAATTATACAGTGATAGAGACATTCTATGTGGTAGATGTACTTGACATGAATGTGGTACTAGGAGTTCAGTGGTTGTATTCCATAGGGAAGTGTTCCACAAATTACCAGACCATGGAGATGGAGTTTACAGGAGCAGAAGGACATAAGGTGGTATTGAGAGGGATGAATACCTATCCTCCCACAGCAATGACATCACACAGGATGGAGGCAGTACTCTGGCAGGGAGATGTTGAGTGGGTTGCAGAGTGTATGGTTACCTTCAGGAAACCACCAAATGAGGCCACACAACATCCAGCAGATATAGAGGCCTTACTATAGAAGCACAAGGTAGTATTTGGAGACATTCCAGTAGGTCAACCTCTAGATAGAAGATTTGCGCACATTATTGAGTTAGAGGAGGGGACCCAAGCAGTTATCACCACTCCTTACAGACATCCCAAGAGGTATAAAGATGAGATCGAGAGTACAATCAAGGAATTACTCAAGCTAGGATACATCAAAGCTAGCTCCAGTCCCTTTGCATCTTTAGTAGTGCTAGTGAAGAAAAAGGATCGAACCTTACGCAGGTGCATTGATTACAGGGCACTCAATAAGAAGACCATAAAGAACAGGTATCCCATCCCTAGGATTGATGAGTTAATGGATGAACTACAAGGGGCAAAGTCCTTTTCCAAAATTGATCTCTGCTCAGGGTACCATCAGATTCGGGTTAGGGAACAGGATGTTCCAAAGACCGCTTTCCGTTGCCACTACAGACATTATGAGTTTCTAGTGATGCCATTTGGGCTCACTAATGCACCAGCTACTTTCCAACATAGTTTTAAAAACCGTCCAAACCGGAATCGGAACCAGCCGGTTCACCGGTTCGAAACCAAACCGGGTCAAACCGGTTGGTTAACCGGATCGGGGACTGGTTAGTTACTGAATTGGCCGGTTTGGTACCAAACCGGTCCGGTTCGGTAACTAACCGGTCCAACCGGCCGGTTTCGAGTCTGACCGGTCCGGTTCGGTGCCAATTTTTTTTCATTTTTAAGTTTTAACTTTGTTTATTTTATTTTTTAAAATTTAAAAATTTAACTAACCTATTCCCTACCCTAACTCCTAACCCACCCCATTCCCTAACCTAACTACCCAAGACAACTACAAAACAAGACTACCAATCGATATCATGATTCATTACCTTTGTTTTGTTTTAAAGTTGAAACTTGAAACTTGAAAGTCTGAAACCGTAGAGGCTGGAGCAAGGAGTTGGAGTTTGGACGAGGGTTTGACTACCAGTCGAGGTGTGCACTGTGGAGTCGTGGACTGTCACCTGTGGAGTTCCAACTTCCAGCACTATAGTCTAGCTGCTAGCACTAACAAGTGAGTATTACAGTCTAGCTGCTAGCACTTTAAGCCTTAAGGTTTAAGTTTTTAACAGCATGAGCATAAATCAAATGATGTAAGGTTGTAAGCAGCCATTTCCACAAGACTCCACCCTTCCATTAGATGTCTATGAATGGACAGCATTGAGCTTTAGTCCCTCAAAGCTCTTACCAATATGGGAAGAAAATGTAGGCATGCATTTTATGCCGTGTCTCCTCTCCAACCCAGCTAAACTTTCCATTATCTTGAGTCATAGCTTGCATGATTGTCAATAATACTTTTGACACCTGTCTGTATTTAACGCACACCTCAACACATGATCTTGAATCCAATGAGATTATGTAGATTTGAGAAACGCTATTGGGATTTTGATGCCTTTGAAAATTTCTATTGTGGGGTATTATTTATTGTGTTTTCAAGACATGTGAGAGCCATCATAGTTTTTTTCCTTAACAAAGTCTGCAAGCTTGAGCCTTTTTCTCTTCAAAATTTAGATTCTATTGCTCATCTCAACAAAATCAACCTTCAGAAAGCTTCATTGTGGCCAAGGGACAAATGCCTTCATCATTTCACAGCCAATATTGCTACAGTCTCTTGGCAGATTGCATGTAAATTCTCAATTGGAAATGGTATGTAGCAGGATAGTGAGGGTAGTAAAACCTCATTTTGTGTTCCATTACTAATTGAAACATTCAACCACTTCTTTTTAAGAAGGCATGCTTCTTATGCATGCATTTCGATTCTTGACATTTGACAATCAAAGGTAATTCAATAATATACCAGATAAACCATAGGTAAGTGCCTATTAGATAATAATAAAAAATTCCTCTCTCAAAGACTATGGTACACAATGTAAAGCATATGGTGTAGACTTAGAGAGCATTTTATTGAGGGAAGCAAATGCAGTAACATACTCAAGATAATTGCACCCATAAAAAGCAGTAAATTCAGCTTATCAATGCAAGCAGGGAACAGCAGTTTAAGGAATAGTTTTCAGGGTAAAACTCAGCCTTATTCAGAGAAGGAAAGTTGTACTAGTTGAAGTGTATTTTATAGCATGGAAAGTCAGTCTGATTTGCTCCAAGAGGGTGCTGCAACGTATGACCATTTTATGCAAGAAAGGTGTTAACTGTTAACTTCCCAGACATATGAAGATCATTTAAATAATCAGATCTGATAGCAAATTAAAAGACAGTCCTGTAGGTGACAATAGCAATAAATTAATGACCAAACTAACATAGAGAATCATTAACAAAGGTACCTCTCACTACCACAGTTCTGTAGATGACCAGAGTCTCTAATATCTATCCTTATGCGGCATGCCCATGCTTACAAAGGTACAGGCTATAGCAAGCTTAAATATAAATATTAAAAATTAAGTGAAGAAAACAAACATTACAGCAAGTAATTATGACTTTTTTTTGAGGAATTAATGTTGTTTTTTTATTATGTTTTTTTGAGGAATTAATGCTCGTTGTTGTTTCAATTTTCAGCCTATCCGGATTCCAAAATGGCCCCAAAAGCAAAAGATCCGGCATGGGCACATGTAGATGTTGTTGATGGGGTTATGTATTGCAAGAAGTTGATTAAAGGTGGTGGAATTTACAGGCTTAAACAACACTTGGCTGCCATCAAAGGGCAAGTGAAGGCATGTGAAGCTCCACTAGATGTCATTGGATAAATTAGAGCTGATATGCAAGAATATTTTAAGAAGTTTGAAGAGACTAAGGCTAGGCAAAAAGAGATAGAGGAAGAAGTAGGAAAGAAGAGGAGGCTCGCTGAAATGATGGGTGGCCATGGGACCTATGCTCCGGGTTCAATTGAAGGTTCTTCATCTATCCCTTCTACCGATCTTAGGGATCCTTTTGGGTATGTTGCATCCTCCGATACTACACAAGAGAAGGGTAAATTAAAAAATATGGGTGGCATTCAAAGCTATTTTACATCCTCTGCTAGTGCCAATGCTTCTCATATGCCTCCAACACATGTTCAGCCCACCTTAGATGACCATTGGAAGGAGAAATACAAAGAAGCTGCCTATGAGTACATAGCTAGATGGTGGTATGATGCTGATCTCCCGTTCAATGCTGCACGCTCTTCTTATTACCAACCTATGTGGGATGCTGTTATAGTTGCTGGTAAGGGCTTCAAAGGCCCTAGTATGCATGACTTGAGGGGATCTCTTTTGCAAAAAGAGATAGTGTCCATAGAAGAATACTTGAAGGACTTCAAACAGTCATGGGTCAGAACAGGATGCACTATCATGTCAGATGGATGGACCGATCAGAAGGGTTGTACTCTCATAAACTTTCTTGTCTCTTGCCCATAAGGAACCATGTTTTTGAGATCAAGTGATGCATTTGATC